>CM046875.1:704566788-705016226 GCA_025667525.1 Glebionis coronaria | reverse complement strand
CCGTTATGAGTCGTATGGTCTTCATTGCCGTCATGCATTCTATGTACTCAGAATGAATAATCTAAAGGAGTTCACACGAAAGTACTTGCATAAACGATGGTTAAAGAATGTCAAGCCTTCAAGTTCAGCTCGTCGCATGATCAGTGGTGCATCAAATGCAGTACAGACTGAAGTTACAGAACTGTATCAAATTTTTGATGATACTATTGATCGTTTGGTGCACAAAGTTGATAAATTGCATATTTACAAAGACAAGATGAAAGAGTTGCTCAAACAAGCAGAACTTGATGTTCCAGTGGTCCCAAAAATGAATAACAAAGCTGCTATTTGTGCAATGTTGGGTGTCCAAGAGCCTCAAAATGATGATTTACAAAATCCAAATCTTAGGAAATTGAAAGGTCCAGGCTGCTTTTCAAGGTTGAAGCCCGTAACTGAAGTGACAACTAAAGAACTTAGCAAGAGGAGGACTTGTGGTATATGTGGAGAAAAAGCGGGACACAATAAAAGAACTTTCCCAGGTCCTTCTGAAGCATCCAAGAAAGCCAAGGTACAAGATACTCCCAAGCAACAACAAGCTCCCAAGAATCAAGATGTCCAGCCTAAAAGATCTGGGTTGAGATCTAGTACTCCAAAATTAATACTTTGATTTTTTTACAATATTTTTCATTTTTTAATTCTCCAAAATTCAATTGTAAAAAACTGAGATTGAGATACATGAAGTCTTGAAATAAATGCAAAGGTTTACTTTCTTTTCCCAATTTTTCTATTGCATTACAGTTATCTTCTTACTGCATTATAGTTTAATTTTTTATGCATTACAATTATACTCTTATTGCATTACAGTTTTTTTAATGTATTAGAACTATATAATTACTGTATTGCATTATAATTTTTACTTCTTGTAGATTTTTAATATTTGTTAATTGTTTGTCTTGGTGCATTTAAATTTAGTTGTAAATAAAATGAGATAGATATAAAAAAAAGTTTTTATTTTCTTTTATTTTTTGTACTGCATTATAGCTTTATTTTGACTGCATTATAGTTAATTTCTAGTCCATTTTTAACATTTTTGTTAATTTTTTTATCTTCGTGCATTTCTTTTTCCAACATTTATTCAATTATATAAAAAAAAGAGATACACATATAATTACTTTTATAATGCATTATACTTATTTCGTTACTGCATTATAATTTTATACATAGTGAATTTAATCTGTTTAGTAGGAATATACATGCATACATGATGAACTGGACATACAAATTAAAACTATCATTAAAACTGAAAATAAGAAGCATTTTTCAAACATAGCAAATACTTTCTAACGTTTTCCAGATTTAAAAGTTACATACAAATATAAAAGAAAATCTTCAAGACACTTTAATGTTTCATTCATGAATTAATAAGTTTTTTCTAATGTTGCATTGAACTTGTTCAGCAAATCACCATCCACTTTGACATCGAGATTAGCCACAATCTTTGATTTCTTTTGTTGTTTTTTCCAGTTTTTTCTGATGCTTCGAGTAGTTCAGGCTTGTATACATTGGAATCCGTCAGTAGAATTTTTGTCAAGTACTTTGCACGAAGAAAATTAATCTCAGCTTTTTGTCCTTTATCTTCCTTTTTGAAGTTATTCAAAAATATTTCCTGACCGTTGTACATTTCCATGTGCCTCCTTACAAAGAGTCCGCAATCGACACCATTGTGGGTTGTCCTCCAATTCATCCTGGCTATTTTTGGAATTGCCTGAACAAATGCATCAAACTTGTGGTGCCATAAAATTTCCAAGTAGGCGATAAACAAATTAATCTGTTAAAAAATAAGATTATGTTAACTCTATTGCAGTCAATTTAAGTGTTTTGCTGCAAAAAAATTAATGCATTAATGCTTTATGTAGTAAAAAATCTATAAACATAATTAATAAATGATGATGCAGTAATATTTGAAATATAATGCATTAACTTTCATTCTTATAAACTATGATGCAGTAATATTTGTACTATAACACATTAAATTTTATAAACATAATTAAAGCAAATGATATAGACACATTGCAAAAAAAAACATACCAGACACATTGCATATGGTCCATATCTTAGGTGTAAATCCTCAAGATCATTGTCAATGTTGTCGATGATCTCTATTTCAGCAGTCATCATATTGAAGCAAATGATATAGAAGTGGTTGCTTCTTTTCCTAATTTTATGCAAGGAAAAAAAACCTATAGACATTTTGAATGAATTAATAGTGTTGTTATTAATAAATTAATAAAGTATTTGAAACTCATATAAATAGATGTCAAATATTACTTACCAAATGAACTCCTTCCAATTTTTTCTTTTTTGCTTCTGTTAGAACACTTTTAATGTTTTCACAGAAAACTCTTTGTTGATCTTTCACACTCCTTTTGTTTTCAATCATATGAGGGGGCTGGTTATTCATACATGAAAATTTTAATAAGCATCAAAATAATTTTAAAAGAATAACTATTTAAATTTAAATTAATAAAACACTGACCAGTATTCCTGTAGTGCAATAAATATTTGTCGTAACACACTGCTTTCCTTTGTATTTCTCCTCATGATTCATAATTATACTCCATAAATCTATTATATTTGCTGATACTAGAATCTCGAGATAAAGGCTCTGGAAAAAGACACACTCTATCATTATGCCATTTCCATCGAAAATAATATCCCTGAACATTTTATAAGATGCAGTAAGATTAAAAGTATAATGTATTAAAAATATTATAAAATGCAATAGCTTACAAAATTTTAATGTAGTAAATAATTACCCTTCAGGACAACTGTCACTCCATATGTATTCAACAATCTTCTTCTCTCTTTCAATAAGTGGTATGGTGAACATTGTTTTCCTCTGATAATATGGCGACACCACAAAGGCTGAAGGATTTGGAACACGCTTTTCATGTATAATAAGATCCTCTTCTAAAGCCCTTTTTTTGTTCCTCTTTTAGTAGTTTGATCATTATCTTTAACGATTTTGGGTTTAGGCTGTGGCTGTTTTGAAGGAGGTAATCGAGAAGATTTGTTTTCTGTTTGTTCCTTTATATTCACCTTTTTTCGGCACTCCAACATTTGTTTCTTTGGATGCATCAGGTTTAACTCCAGGTTTTAATGCAGATTTAAGACTTGTCTTTTTTGGCACTTCTTTTTTTGCTGCATCAACAAATAGCTTAGTAGGCACTTCCGCAGCTTTAACATGTGTATTTTCCGCAGCTTTAGCACCATTCTTGTTTTTAGACACTGTTTTCTCGATAACTGCATCAACAATCTTCTGAGTAGGAACACCCAAACTTTCAAACCTGATTTTACCGCATAATCTGATGCACTTATTTTCTTCGCAACAAATTTTCCAACATTGTTTGCTGCAGAGACAGGTACTTCTGCAGTTGTATCACTTATCTTTTTAGACCATGTTCTATCAATTACAGAATCAACAGTCTTCTGATCAGGAACATCAACAACTTTCACACCTGTCTTTTCCGCATCATCTGATTCACTAATTTTCTTTGCAGAATATTTTCCATCAGTGTTTTAAATAAGCTTTAATTTAATATTAGAGAAACGACGAGGTACGAATGGAGGCGCATCAATAGCTTCTTTTTCTTTGTTGCATTCACATCTCGTACATCATAAGTACTTTCTTGTATATCAGCCGAGCTCGACAAAATTTTTGTTATATCATCGATCATCTGATGTTCAACTAAGCCTGGTTCACCTACATCTTCAGATTCCAGTTGAGTATCCAATATAGAAACATCATCAAAAAGTGTCATCTTTCTTCTTTTGAGTCTCTGATATGTTAAAGGTGTTTGGGATTGAGACAAGGCTTCAATTGGGTCAAGCTCGTTAGAAAAAAAACATTGTAATGTTTCTTCACTATCTATTGCATCAGACTCTCCAGCCACATCATGTAAATTCGTTACACCAGATATCTCATCATCAAAATCATGATCACTAAAATCAGTAGAATTAGAAAACATGTCATAATCATATGGGACGATAGCCTTGGTTTTGTCCCAATCCCATTCATCTTGTAAACGATTTTCTGCATTAGTTACACATGCATTTTCGTCCCTTTCCATGTTAGTAATGCATTCATCTTCTTCCATTTGCTCATTCTCACCTTCGTCCATTTTACCTTCACCCGCTTGTTCTTTTTCTTTGACATTTCTACTATTACTGCTATCTTTCTTTTCCTGCCCCTTTCTACTTTTAGTCCCATCTGGTTCTTCGTCATCACCATTTTCATCATCATCACTATCACTATTATCGTTTCTGTCATCATTTCCATCTTTATCTTCATTGTTATCATCATTTTTGTCATTTTTATCATCCATACCACCATCTTTCTCATCCTCTCCATCACTTTCGAAATTATGTTTATAAAAAACATGAAAAACCTTATTCCTCTCAAGAACCAATTTTTTTAACTCCTTGTTATTAGGGTAGACAGAGAAAGCAATATCCAGCTGTTTATCTGCATCGTCCATCAAACTCGTAGCTTTAAGCAGTTTATGTTTCACACTATCCTACATTTCCTAAATAATAAACAACATTGACATGTTAGTGCATTACTGGCCCTTTTCAATCGCATAACAGTTAAATAAGTCTACAACATTTAAGTAAATAAGTCTACAACATTTAAGTAAATAAGTCTACTGCATTTTAGTTAATAAGTCTACTGCATATTAAGTTAATAAGTCTACTGCATTTGAAGTTAATAAGCCTACTGCATTTTAAGTTAATAAGCCTACTTCATTTTAAGTTAATAAGTCTACTGCATTTCAGTTAATAGAGTTAACAAGTCTACTGCATTTCAGTTAATAGAGTTAATAAGTCTACTGCATGCATTTCAATTAACAAGTAAATAAGTCTATTGCATTTTAAGTTAATAAGTCTACTACATTTTAAGTTAAAAAGTCTACTGCATTTTAAGTTAAAAAGTCTACTGCATTTTAAGTAAATAAGTCTACTACATTTTAAGTTAATAAGTCTACTGCATTTTAAGTTAATAAGCCTACTGCATTTCAGTTAATAAGTCTACTGCATTTTAAGTTAATAAGTCTACTGCATTTTAAGTTAATAAGTCTACTGCATTTCAGTTAATAAGTCTAGTGCATTTTAAGTTAAAAAGTCTAATGTATTTTAAGTTAATAAGTCTACTGCATTTTTAGTTAAAAAGTCTACTGCATTTAATTTAATAAGCCTACTGCATTTTAGTTAATAAGTCCACTGCATTTTACCTAATCACAGAGATGATCATTGACATCACAGATAAAACCAACTTACAAGCATATTTCATTAATATTTCCAACACATCATCCACTAATACAAAAATTAGACAAACACAATATCGGAGAATAAAATAATATTACCTCTAGAGATTTAGACATGAAATCTTTAATTCTTTCATCTTCATTTGTTGTTGAATCTTCATCTTCTATACAATATCAGAAGACATTTTGATTAGATACCGAAAATAAAATGTAAGATTATTTTTTAAAAAAATATACCTACTTTTCAATTTCTCTTTTTTGTGAAGCTTCTTTGATTCTAGTTCATTCCATTCTAAACCTTCTACAATAGGTAAAGTGCCAAATCTGCCTAAATCAAGTTCCATTTTCTGCCTTTGATTCAATAACTTGTGATTCCAAGCCTTGAATGCCGGAACTGTTTTATCCACCATCATGTCTTCAAAAATAGTTGAATTCACATATACAAGCTGCACCAAATAGATTTATATCAGTACTAACTAAAATTACATTAAATCTGTGATAGTTCATGCTTTAGTGAATTACAGTTTAAAAATTATTGCATCACAGTTCTAGTAATTAAAGAACTTACTGCAAGAAAAAGCAGTGGTCCAGCGAAGCTTGAAGCCGGGCTAAAATTAGTACACTCCTTAACCAAACATTCTATGACGTATGAGCACCAATCCATTTGAGATATGTTATATGTGCTTTCAAGAAACGGAATAAGTCTTTCATTTACTGTGCCGTCTTTGTTTCCTTGGCCGAAGATTGAGAAGAACATTGTAAGGAAAGCAATATCGAATAACCAATCAGCTTCTACTAAACCAGACAAATATGACTCTAGTGCAGATATGTTAATTTTCTTATCATGAGTCACGATTTCGTTCACCATATATCTCCATTTAACGGTTACAGGATCATACAGGTTCTTCTCTTTAAGTGATTGAACTTTTATATCACCCATCGGTATTCCCAACATTTCGTGTACCAACTCCTTTGTTACTTTTATTTTTCTACCATTTCCCATTCCTAGTGTCGAATTTTTCGGATAAAAATTCTTAGCAACAAATATTGCCAGAGTTGATGGTACATAATGAACATCAAAATTTTTATGGTAATGTCCAAACCCCATTTCCTGTAGACGCTTCACTTGTTGTGGATTCAATGATTCTAGAACCTTTTTCAAATGTATGGGAGACATTCTTGATAGTAATGTTTTACGTTCATTTACAGTCCCTTTCTCTTCACTTTCTCCCTCATCCACTTCTACTATTTTCACTTCTTGATTTTGAAATGGAACAATCATATTCACTTGACCCTTCTTTTTATACTTCTTCTTAACATGTTCTGCATCTTCATAATGCCTATCTTTTTGTTCTGCAGGCCTTTTCCCTTTTGTTTTCTTCTCTAATTTATTGTTTTTATCAAAGGCTCATTCTTCAAAGTTGGAATCAGTGTCTACTTGTGGTTGTGTTTCCCTTGTATTTCTTTCCAACATCCTTCTTTTTTCCACTTTTTTAAAACCAGGCTTTCTTGTCGTTTTTTTCCTTCAAAGTCATCTTTTGTACATCATCGTCTGTTTCAATATATCAAGCTTATTACCACATGGAATATCAACATAATAGATACTATATTAACACATGACTATCAAATTTTTAACACATCAGTCATTTTAAAACTTGTTAAATGATGCTTGTGGTACTGACTTGCATTAGAATCTAAAATTTATCTCATCACCATCTATTGAAAGACAATAACATTCTTTAAAACATACTTAAATAAATTTTAATCTAAATGATACTTGTGGCCATGGTTTACATCCTATTGCATTAGAATCTAAAATTTATCGTATCAATGTCTATTTGAAAGAAGTTGTCACAGTTTAGAGCAAACTAAAATCAACCTTTTAACCTAAATAATGCTTGTGGCCATGGTTTACATCCTATTGCATTAGAATTTAAAATTTACCGCATCACTGTCTATTTGAAAGAAGTTGTCACAGTTTAGAGCAAACTAGCATCAACCTTTTAACCTAAATAATGCTTGTGGCCATGGTTTACATCCTATTGCATTAGAATCTAAATTTTATCGCATCACTGTTTATTTGAAAGAAGTTATCACAGTTTAGAGAAACTAAAATCAACCTTTTAACCTAAATAATGCTTGTGGCCATGGTTTACATTCTATTGCATTAGAATCTAATATTTATCGCATCAATGTCTATTTGAAAGAAGTTGTCACAGTTTAGAGCAAACTAAAATCAACCTTTTAACCTAAATAATGCTTGTGGCCATGGTTTACATCCTATTGCATTAGAATTTAAAATTTACCGCATCACTATATATTTGAAAGAAGTTGTCACAGTTTAGAGCAAACTAGCATCAACCTTTTAACCTAAATAATGCTTGTGTCCATGGTTTACATCCTATTGCATTAGAATCTAAATTTTATAGCATCACGGTTTATTTGAAAGAAGTTATCACAATTTAGAGAAACTAAAATCAAACTTTTAACCTAAATAATGCTTGTGGCCATGGTTTACATTCTATTGCATTAGAATCTAAATTTTTCGCATCACTCTCTATTTGAAAGGAGTTATCACAATTTAGAGCAAACTAAAATCGACCTTTTAACCTAAATAATGCTTGTGACCATGGCTTACATCCTATTGCATTAGAATCTAAAATTTATCGCATCACTGTCTATTAGAAAGAAGTTGTCACAGCTTAGAGCAAACTAAAATCAACCTATAGCATCAGAATTTAAACGCATCACACACATAAACAGAGATTTTTTCAAACTAAACATAAAATTTATCATAAATCCTTCAAGCTGCCATGACTTGTATTCTATAGCATTAGAATCCAAAATTAAATGCATTGAAATTTCTTTCAAGCACATAAACAGAGATTTTCTCAAACTAAAAATAAAATTTATCATAAATCCTTCAAGCTGCCATGACTTGTATTCTATAGCATTAGAATCTATAATTAAATGCATTGCAATTTCTTTCAAGCACATAAACAGAGATTTCTCAAATTAAAAATAAAATTTATCCTAAATCCTTCAAGCTGCCATGACTTGTATTCTATAGCATTAGGATTCTAAATTAGCCGCATCGCAGTTTCTTTCAAGGTATATAGTCCATATTTTCTTGTATTCTAGAACATATTTTCTTAAACTAAAAACAAATTTTATCCTAAATCCTTCAAGCTGCCATGACTTGTATTCTAGAGCATTAGAATCGAAAATTTAACGCATCGCAATCTCCTTCAAGCACTATAATCCATATTTTAAACTTAAAACAAACTTTATCCTAAATCGTTCATGCTGACATGGCTTGTATTCTAGAGCATTAGAATCCAAAATTAAACGCATCGCAATCTCCTTGAAGTACTATAATCCATATTTAATCAAACTAAAAACAAATTTTATCCTAAATTTTATCTTGCTGCATTTAAAAATAAAAAAATAACATAAAAACTTACTCGAAGAGTTTTGAACATCTACTGTATCTTTATTTTTTTTTCTTTTTCCTGAAATTAAATATAAACATGATTTATATCAGAAATAATAACAAAAAATTATGAATTAAATATTAAAAAATGTAATAGAATGTAGTTACCGGATAGAGATGGCGGTGTTAATCCCCTATACGTTCGAACCATCCCGATCCGTTGTTTAATCGATGTGATTCGTTAGGATTAATCGATTTGATTCGTTAGGATTTAAGAGTGTGTGTGTTTGTGTGTGTTTAAGAGAGAGAGATTTTGATCGGATAAATTATTTAGAGGAAATATTAGGCGCGTTTATATTTTCATTAAAGCCCCTAAAGTTTCGTTTACTTACGAAAAAGACACCGCTTTTTTCCAAAATATTATAGATTTTGATGGATCTAATCCAAGGGCTAGGATTTCATCTCACCTATTTTATTATTAGATTCCTTTTATAATAACCCTACCTTATATATATATATATATATATATATATATATATATATATATATATATATATATATATATATATATATATATATATATATATATATATATATATATATATATATATATATATATATATATATATATATATATATATATATATATATATATATATATATATATATATATATATATATATATATATATATATATATATATATATATATATATATATATATATATATATATATATATATATATATATATATATATATATATATATATATATATATATATATATATATATATATAGGTAAGAGTTATATGCAGAACTCATTTTAAGTGTAAAACCATGTAAAAGTCTTGAATTAAACTTGAACCATTGGGTAAGTATGATGAATGGTAAAGATTAAATGTGACAAAATTGCAATTAAACAATAGATAAAGATTTTTTCTTCCAATTAAAAAAGACAGGAAGGGTAATATGGGTGTTTCATATTTATCCTCAAAAAGTGCTTGTACGGGTTTATTTTTTTGTGTATTCAACATCCTTTTCAAACCTAAAAACCGCCTCTCTTTTTCTCTCTAGAGATCTATGTTTAGCCTGAAAAAAAATCGCATCGCATATCTCTCTATTTAGATCTGTACATGTATTCGATCTATTGAGCAAAACAAAGAACTCAACCTTTTTTATCTCATAATCCAAATCAAATATAGCTTTCTTTAGTTTCTCGATGGTCGGTTTTTTATGGGCCGAAAAAATAATGGAAGTTTTGCCAAATGTTATGCTGGATCTCGATTAAAAAGCAAAACAGCAGGTCTATCAATTTTTAAAATTGTTATCGATGTCATGGTGGATCTAGATCATTTTATTCTAATATTTCATTAGTTCAATGGGATGGTGGGCACTAACATCTTCAAACCACCATCGCCGTCTCAGACCACCAACGTCATCTATATCCATCGTTATTATGGTGGGTTAACCGGAGATGAGATCTACATCCTCAAACCACCAACTCCTTCTGCTCCACGCACCACTAGATATTTCTTCGAATCACAGCTACGTATTGTTATTGTGTTTGAGCTTGACATTATTAACTAATAGTATCTGACGTGTGGACATTTAGATTTACAACTTTTGTTGGTTTATGTATAAAATTAATTGCAAAACCATCTACTCTATACAAGATAATGTTAATCTTATCACTTTGATGATAATCTTTGTAATCTTCTAAGATATGACATTCACGTTGCATGATGTAGACCCAAATGCCACATGATCATGTCATTGTCATTCTTCACATTGTTGGATTTAATTACATTAGTGTTTTTAGACTTTTAGTCTTTTAAGATATGAGATTCTTTTTTACATCGTAAAGTTGTATTTTGACTAATATCCACTATGATTTTTCTCTTGAGGATTGATACATTTAATTGGCATAAACAGATAATTGGATCTTGCTAAATTTTTTATTTTAGACGTGCTTGTGATGGTGGTAATGTATCTTTGGTGTTTTTATCTGATTTTTTGAATAATTTGTTGTTATTGTTTTCTTGACAGGAATTGCATTTTTGTTGCTATAACATTTCGGAAGGATTGCATCCCTGTTTTGGAAAGCATGCATCCATGTTTCAGAATGGTGCATTCATGTTTCTGAATGGTGCATACATGTTTCGAATAGTGCATCCATGTTTTTCTGAACATGTGCATCTATGTTTTTTGAATGGTCGTGCATCTATGTTTCTGAATGGCGCATACATGTTTCAAATGGTGCATATCTGTTCCTACCAAGTCGCATATATGTTTTTGGCATGGTGCACGTATGTTCTTGGTGCCGTGCTACTAATGAATTTGATAAGAAAATGAAGAGTGCACCAACGTTTTTGAATGGCACGCATACGCCATATCTACAATTTTTCGAAGATGTATTTATATTTGAATTATATTTCATTTTATGTTAAACTTTGTGTGTAATATTTTACTTTATTATATGTTGCAAATTTTGGATGTTACATGTATATTTTTTACATGAATGGTTACAAATTCTGAATATTAAAGAACTTAGACAAAAAAACATAAGTGCAATTACTATTTTAAACAAAACAAGTTTCGAATTCAAGCTAATATACGCAGGAAGTACAAAAAAATAAATAAAAATAACATCTAAGTACCACTACTTTTAGAAACGTATGTGCTAAAATAATTAATTTCAAATATTAAAGGATTAAAAAACGTTTTTATTATAAAAATCTAAAAATGTGAAAATGTCTTTTACTATTTTGTCCTTTTTAATTAAATAAAGTTCTTTTGTAATACTGATTTTTGATTGGTTTAAAAAAGTTCTACATGGTTCTACACTTAAAATAGGTTCTACATATAATTCGCCCATATATATATATATATATATATATATATATATATATATATATATATATATATATATATATATATATATATATATATATATATATATATATATATATATATATATATATATATATATATATATATATATATATATATATATATATATATATATATATATATATATATATATATATATATATATATATATATATATATATATATATATATCTTGGACTAACATTACTGATTGTGTGACCAACACTTGGGGCTAGCATACCAATGACAGTGGTTTTACGGTAGAAGACGATGAATGTAATGTATGTGTGCTTCTTGGTTGAGTATTAGTAGTGAGGGAGTAACTATTAATAATAACAAGTGTTTAGATGACTAGTATTTACTTTTGTCACATGAGAAACAAATGAGAAATAAATGAGGACCAATGCACGTATTTGAGTATCTCACTTTTTGAGGTAAATAGCATACTACACTGTAGGAATATAGGGTTACAGTATGTGACGAATCTTGGATATCTTGCTTGAATCGTGTTGAGTTCACTTTCCGTATAAAGTATTTCGACCCTATCGGTGCCTGGGTTACACGAAATCCTTACCGGGATAAGACAAGAAGAACACTTTGATTTCTAGGCACAAGATATCAATGCAAAACACGGAGAAGAGTGTATGGGTTGTAATGATTCTTCATATTTGTTCATATGAAGGACCAAAATTGTGTTTGTAAATATGTAAACACATAGCAACCGTAAGAAAAGTTGTATGAAAAAGATGTGTCCTTTAATCAAAAGACATAACTTTTCTTTTATTGTTTCTGTAACAGTATTGCAACCAACAAAACTGTCGATTACTGCCAGACATGTATGTGAAAATATAGTGACTAACAAATTTTGTCACTATATGCAATAGGACCTACGAATTCTGTCACTATATGCCCATTCACATATATTCACAACTTTTACTATAATCGTACTTGAAATCAATAGTTTATACAAGCGTGCACTCCACACCTTCGAACTTGTATTATAACTTAACTCGATTTTTCTTTGGCCTCGGGTAAATCACAATTACACAAAATGATTTGATGACACTAAAATCGCCAACAAACCTCCCCCATTTTAGTGTCATCCTTGATTTCTCACACAATCAAAACAAGTCAGACCCATGCATAAATGAAAATGTCTTGCGATTGAATTTTCATCTTAGTATACTACACATTTCAAATATTCGAGAATCGGGGTGTCGTAACGATTGAACCCGTCAACTCATTTGAATACCTGAAGATAATATACACACGAGTCTCTACATTTCTCCAATGTATATGCTTGACACTTTACAAGCCATGCGTCCCTATCCATTCGTGAGTATATACTAAGCCAAGTCCAAGCTTATTGAAGCGGCAAAACTTCATACTCATATAGGTAGTTTCTTTTTAATCATGCCCTGCTACACTTTTTCAAAAGAACTATTAAGAAGATAAACTTCAACCTTCTCATCTTGCAGGTCCGAACACATACTTTGGGATGTACGACATGTGTTCCGATCTCTAAGTGTGAGCTTTCCACATTGAATTCAACCTTTAGCGTTGTACTAGAGGGGAATTGGGTATCTCACAGTTAGATAATCTAGTGGACTTTTCATCCCCATTACCGACTTATTCACAAAGTTCTTAGTCAACCATTTCGTCAAGTGACATACTATCAACAGTATAATTTCACTATTAAAATGCATAGAATATAATAGTATTGACTTTTAAACATAACTCAATGTTTATTGACAAGTCATTCAACTATTATTTTGATAGGGTCGAAATACTTTATACGGAAAGTGAACTCAACACGATTCAAGCAAGATATCCAAGATTAATCAGATACTGTAACCCTATTTTTCTACAAACGTATAAAGTATTTCGACCCTATCTATTCCGACATTGTGCACTAAGTCACTAGCAAACCTCTTCAAGTGGTAAGCTATTGATACTTTTGATATAACAAGCATTTCACATGGTAATATTGACTTTTAAACATAACACAATGTTTAATATCAAGTCCTTTGACCATTATACTTTTAATGCAAGAAGATAAAACAACAATTTATGATGCCAAAGTTAAAACCCGTTGTACAACTTTTTCTTCTATGATTCCAAGATAAGATACCACACCAAATGTGAAGATCGATCTATTCACTCTTGGTCACATAATCTTCTTGATCAATTATCCAATTTAATTACATCAATAATAGTATAATGTCTAAACTATAACTCATAGTTTTCATTTAAAAATACTTGGTACTCACAATAGCCAAACACAAGCAAATAACCATTTTAACCATCGTTAAATTACTGATTAAGTTTCTTGTAATTGTTAAATAACAACACATAGACTTTGAAACTTCAAAGTTTGTGTTTTAGAAATATTGCATCTACCAATTATAAATCTAACACTTATGATTGTATATTCTTCCAATACACATCATTTTTCCTCATAAGTATTAAGGATTTCACTTGCAATCTAAACCATAAACCATGGTCTAATTAATGCATGTATACTATTGTGTACCATCAACATTCGTATATAAAATTGACTCATGAACCAGTCATACTCCGAATGTCACATTTGTCCTTGGACAAATGATTTAATCAAAATTTGATTTTCTATTATATGAAAGAACTGAAAGTTTAAAACCTTTTCTTAATAGTCCTTCAATATGAAATCATCATTTTTGTAAATGACTTTTCTTGTTTTCAAAAATCATCGACCAATGCTATCTTTTTATTCACCGGGTATGAATCCGTTACGTAAAGAATAAAAACAAATCGATGATGAACATGCATGAGGGAAGCAAAGACAATCTCAATCCATGTCTCTCATCTCATATCACAAAATCACATAAAGCAATTTACTTTAACTTTGGACTTCAATCATGAGTAACCGTAAATTTAACCAATTCATTCACATAAATAAGAGTAACAACTTCATACAAAATTCCAAATGAACATAATATGTCTGATTAATTATCACTAAACATGACGCCTTATGTTCACTTCTAGTATAAATTATTAATTCAATCGATAGATCGCATATATTCCATTTTTGTATCAAAACATGCATGTTGTTCAAGACCAGTACGTTACACAGGTCTCTTTCCTCACTTTAAATCTTGTTATGAAAATACCAAGTGGTTGATTTTATTTAACAGATCAAAAGACCAAGCATGTGTAAGAACCCCAAGTTAATTGGTTTTCAGGACACTCATAATTACATGCATATTAATAGATAAACATCTTTCATGAATTATATCATGCATGTATCTACTGTATGAACAAATGTCAAACATTCGTAAATATACCATTGTCTACTTTCTGATTATTGTTCTCCCAAAACAATAGTATATATCAGTGGTATATTAACAGACAATCATTATTCTAATATACAAGCAAAGCAAACACTTTAATATACACAACAGCTTTGCATGAAATACATATCCAAAGATATCAATTGATCTTTCAATTCTACCATGCACTCACATATCAGATTATATCAAACTGTCATGTGGTGTAATAATAATTTGAAAACCAAACTACGTAAACATACCGCATGCAGATTAAACATATTATTTTGCCATGTTAATCATGTCATGTATGTGTCATGTATCCAACAAATATCTTATATTTAATCATGCAAATCGCACACATAATTTTACCATGTTAGTATGTAATATGAACATAATTAAGCGTGCAATGTAGACTCATGCCCAATTAAAAAGATAAATAGAGCATTGTGTATACTCGTATATACGATGGGACCGATTCTTTCATTGTTTACTTTTGCATGAATTTATACCAATTCAATGGACGCCTTTCTAACAGTCCAAATGATAATGATTAGACTTGTTACGTCGATCTTCCAGAAGCCTTTCAAACCTGTTAGTTAATTATGACCCAATGAAGTCGTAGTTCCACGGTTTGCATCAATTTTCACGACCATTCTATCATAATTATCATAGAACAATTCTACCATATATGTTCCAGTAACTAACCAAATATCCCAACCATCCATATATGTTCCACGATTACATTATTACTGAGATACCAATAACTTTCTAACCCGTATCTCACAGAATACACCAACCTTGATTATCGTTGAGAAGAATATTGTATCAGTTTGTTGGTATTCAGGGTCTTGATAATCAACGATTGCCGGATAAATTCTTGAATCGTGTATAAAGTCCACTTTCGTAATACAATATTTTGACCCTATTCGGTGCCTTGGGTTACACGAAATTCGTATTGGGATAAGAAAAGAACAACACTCTAATTCTGAGCACAAGAAAGAGAGCAAAACATTGGATAATTTGTGGTGATTGTTGTTGATATAATAATGTTCATCATTTTGACCAAATCATGTTTATATCTATATAGAAACTTGATGGTGATTGTATGAAAAGTTGTGACTCTTCCTTAAAAGTTATATCTTTTTGTCAAAAGTCCTAATGGTGCTATAAAATCTGTCCAACAACAGTTTATAACAGTCTAAAACAGTCGCTAACTGTTTTCATACCAAAGGTATGTATTTTTATTAGTGACAGATTAGTGACTACGAATTCTGTCACTATTGCATCATTTGACTTTACATTCACAACCCTTTTCATTATCGTGTCCAAAATCAAGTTAATTAGTTTATACAAGTGTGCACTCCGCACCTCCGAACTTGCATTATAACTTACACTTGAAATCCATTTGGTTTCGGGTAATCACCATTACACATAAAATGGTTGATGACACTAAAATCACCAACATACACATGGAAATACACCACTTTTTACTGCCAAAGGTCGGGTAGTGTTTATTACATCACACTTTCTATGTTACATAAATTAACATCTCACATTTACCACCTTTCAGACGAAGTAAGTTTACACAGACTATTGATCACACTTTTAATGTTACATAAATGAGTTGTAAGAAACTATTGGTACTTGTTAGGTTTGAAGTATTAAAAGGGCAAGGTTACTAATACCCCCTGAAACCCCATTTATACTCTCCTAAAGTTAGCACTTTTTTTTTTTTTTTTTATAATTTTGGTTTTGCTATAAAACTGTGAAACGGAATATACGGAATCAAAAAATAAAGTTTAACAAGTCAAAATTATTAAATTAACAAAAATACGGAACAAAAACTGATAAAAATATCCTGAAAATTACAAGGGGAAAAAAAGTGCATAGACTGTGTACTTTTTGTCATTTTTTTGTGGGCAAGCTATGTATAATAGCACCCGTATAAAAAATTTTTAAGTAAAAGGAAACCTGTTTATTTTCAGTGATTCATGCCTAGAGTGTTTGGCAGAGCTTATTTGGATAGTTTATTTCTTTTCACAAGCTTCATGTAAGTTGAGCAAAAAAACGAGTTAAAAAGTGCGTAATTTACACTCAGTTTAGCAAACTTGATATCGCCATGATAAAAAGTAAGGCTCAGGATACATCCATGATCCTAGATGATTTCAACAGATGCCCATATGCCCAACGACATAACCACATTATCAACTACTAGGTCCTTTCATTTCGAGCAGTTTCCCACTAAAACCACAATTAACTCAATTTTGGTTTGGTTAATACATTCTATTTTGTTTTACTCTCTTACAAAATGGTGTTGTAGATATTGTCATCCTATCAGGACGCTTATTTGACGGATCATAATCCTACTTTATGGGCATTAATACGCGTGTATGAGTAAGGTGTAAAAGAAAGATCACCTTGTGAAGCTCATTAAGTCGATCCATAAGCTCAATATGTAGTAAGCACAACTTAATCTGTTAAGCATGACTTTGAACCTTAAGAATACGATAAACTAAAACCCCTTAATTCTTGCCTGACATAAAAGAACTTTATTAACCAATGCTAAAATGAACCATTACAAAAGTAGTGTTTCCTAGAACATAGTCATAGTGAAACCCTTAGCCTATAGAACATCACATTTAATTTAAGGTTGACTTTACATTGAAAACAATGAACTCCAATAGGTTTTTTTGCCTTGCTGTCTATTTGAACACTATCATCAGTTAATAACCTTCTTTATGTGCCAAACAAATGAACCTTTTGGATTTCATTTGTGTACCAAATTAAGGTGTTTACCAAATTAAGTGGTAATATATATGCCTCTTAACAAGTCTTTTAGTGGAAAAAATATAGTTTTAGTAGGTCTCTTAAATAAGAGGTTTAAATAGTTTGGGCTCACTTTTGCTTCCCACTAAGAGGTTTCGAAAGAAAAAGAAACACTCCTAAATCAGCTTTCAATATTTCAATCTTTCACAAAAATATGTACTATAATTTATGGTTTTTAAGGTTTTATAAAAAAACATGTGCTCAAATTATTATCATGGTTTAGCTAGTGACATAAAAATTTCAAGATGCTAAATCTACTTCATAAAAATTTCACAGGACTATAATTGGATACATGTCACTCCATCTAATGTCTATCCTGTTCTTCTTGGCGATAAGAGTTTAGATAAAGGTGAAAGTGGGAAGTTAGTGGACAACAACGAGTACTCCATAATGTTACCACCATTAGGACCATTGACGACGACAACTTTAGACCTACCATTAGATCCAATCTGAACAATAAAATCAACCGACACATCATCAACTACGTTCTAAAACCATCGGTTTAATAGAAGATCGATGAACAAAAGATATTCACTCCCATCCTCTGGTGTTATGAATCCAACCCCTTTTGTGTCATTAAGCTACTTCACTGTCTCTTTTATACGCTCAGAACCCTTTTTTTTATGAAAGTACCTCCAACTTTTGGATAAAAGAAATGAGATTGAGGTTGGTTTTTGGAATATATGTCTTGAGATTATCTAACGGCTATGATTTATTCAACTTTGAAATAGTGGAATTCGTGATACATTTCTAATAACAAAGTTTTATGATCTCAAAAAATTTTCGTTCGCATTTACGTTTATTGTTTTTTTTAACGGTAGTTTGGTGTAGCGGAGTATCTTGCGTGCCACCGAGGCACCAAGTCTCTCAACCCGAGTTTTAACATCTCACGAAGAGAATATCAACCAATGCGCCAATTCTGAGAAAATCCCCCACATAGGGGAATAACAGGAGTCGAACCCCTTACCTCCCCACATGGAGATTATAACCAAATGCACTAATCCAACTGAGCTAGACTTCATTTTCCATTTACGTTTATTGTACTCTTGTATATTTATCATTTACTTGTCATAATGTTCATCAATTCAAAATAATTTTATTCATCAATTCATTATTTTTTAGAAAAACGACATCAATTTATCAATTATTTTGCTAATGTTCATCATTTCATCGCTTATTTTCATAACATTCATCTGTTCATTAGTTATTTTCTTATCATGTTCAAGATTTTTTTTTTCTAAATATCACATTTTTCATCGGTTGTCTAAAAAGATTAAAAAATGTTATCATTTAGATAATAATTGTTCATCGGTTCTTTGCTTATTTATAATAATGTTCTTGAAAAAAATCACGTAGTTCATTAGTTGTCTAAAAATATAAAAAGGTTAATGTTCATCCGTTAAATAATGAATGTTCACCAGTCCATTTTTTTAATGTTCTTGAGTTATTTCTCATAATGTTCTTCGGTTTTTTAAAAAATGACGTTGTTCATCAGTCGTTTAAAAAAAGAAAAAAAATAAATGTTCATCGGTTGTATAACGAATATTCATCAGTTTATTTATAATGTTCATTAGTTCATTAGTTCAATTTGATTATCAGTTTTTGAAAAAAATCACGTTGTTCATCGATTAAAAAATAAAGAATGTTTATCAGTTAGATAATAAATGTTCATCAGTTGAGACTTTTAGGAGTGAATATAGCGAAAAAATATTGTTCATCAATGGAAAAGTTGCTCATTAATAAAAATCGACTTTCACCAACTAAAAAAATGATTCATCAATAACAAATATTTTTAAAAGAAGTTGTTCATCAATAAAAGTTCATCAATAAAAAAATGTTATTCGTCAATAAAGTAAAAAACATATTTATCAATAAAAATGTTGCTCTTCAATAAAAAGAATTGGTTATCAATAAAAATGAGGTTCATATATAAAAAAAGGTGTATCAATGGAAGCCATTATTAATAAATAAAAATAGTTTTTATTAATAAAAATGTTACTGATCATCAAAAATAAGAAAAAATAAATAAATTTAGTAATCTTTTATTAAATTCAAGATTTGAAAAAAAAAGTTAATGTATTAATTGTAGAAAAAAATAATACGAAAAAAGAAAAAGAAATACGTAGTAGAAGAATTGTTGAAAGCAAATAAAAGAAGTGGCTAAAAAGAAATAAATGACACCCTACAAGAAAAAAAAGATGAACACTTGTCAGCCTCTCATCATTTTTCAGACTTCTTCTTTTAAAGCCGCATTGGATTTGGATAATTTATAATTTTGAGGTGGGGGTTTAGTGAATACCCATTATCATGATCATATTTTACTTAGTAAATCAAAACAAGAAAACAAGAGTTTTTTTATGTGAGTATTGTATTTTGAAAATTAATTTAACAAAATAAGTATTTTAAAAATTATTTATAAAAGTAAGTAATATTTCCAAATTCTTTCCTAGAATCATGTCCTAATAAGTAAAGTCACCTGTAAAAACTAATGCATTGAAATATCATACATAGTTTCCTAATTGGGTTGACAAAGTTCATATATCGTCCACATATGGTTTTCAGTTTCTACCATAGCTAGGCAGCTAGCGACAACGCATTTCTCTTCCGATAACCATCTATATTCAGTGACGGACACAGAATATTAGACGACAGGAGAAAAAAACATTGTAATCTTGTCTTTTTGGTCAAACCATAGAAGCCCCGTCACCCCGAACCTAATACATAGATCCGCCCCTGCCTGTTTGGTGTAGGTAACCATAGTTGTTGGATAACTTAACTACTAGGGTGTTTTTCAATGAAAACGTAAGTGATCGATGTAAAAGAATCATGTGAAGAATATCTATTAGAACGGATCGTAGGACGGGTTAACTCATACTGCATGATGATTCTTTATTTGATCTAAGAGATCGACAGAGAATATGATGAGATAATGGATTAGTTGATCGTACCAAATCAAATGCGGATTTAAAGTCGACAGACTACAATAGTTTTTGGTTGTGTTGCCTAGTATTTAAACAACTTCACTCGTTTGATCACAATTCCAGATTCAGGTGTGGCCAGGGGTGTCGTAATAATTCGAGAAATTAATACACGGTAGATAAGGGTAAAAAGAAAGGAGATAAAAAAGCTACGAGTTGCAAGGGTAACAATTTAAAAATATTACTCATTTTCATAAATAGTTTTAGAAGTACTCATTTTGTTAAATTAAATTTCAAAATGCAATATTTATATAAAAAACTAAACAAGACGATTAGTAGGGATTTTTTATTCCAAAAAACAAAATAATTCCTTTAATAAGAAATAATCATTTAATTTAATCCTTTTTATCTTTATGTTACAAAAAAATCTGAAAATTTTGTTATTATTAAAAGTTTTTATATACATTAATGGAGAAATATGATGAAAAAAAACATAAAATTATAGGTCTCAAATTTGTGAAAAAAAGAACTTAAAAAGGACGAGGTAATAAATAAAACTCTATTGGTTAAATTTTAAATAAATTAAATGGTGTTAAGTGAAATCATAATTTTCATATTTTTTCAATAATTATAAAAAATTAACAAATACCCCTTACACTTTATAATCTAACAATATCCCAATTACAAGATATTAAAACGGAATATATATATATATATATATATATATATATATATATATATATATATATATATATATATATATATATATATATATATATATATATATATATATATATATATATATATATATATATATATATATATATATATATATATATATATATATATATATATATATATATATATATATATATATATATATATATATATATATATATATATATATATATATATATATATATATATATATATATATATATATATATATATATATATATATATATATATATATATATATATATATATATATATATATATATATATATATATACATATATATATACATATATATATATATATATATATATATATATATATATATATATATATATATATATATATATATATATTAAACTAAAATGTTAAATTAAATTTGATTTATTTGTAAACCCGTGCGTACACGGGACTTATAACCAGTTAACATAAAACAAAACGCCAATGGAAATAAAAAAAACTCCCAATTGATTTAGAATCGGTGGTTTCATGACCCTCCACCAAATATCATTAGATAAAATGCCGTAATTTTCCCATTTCTAGATGGGGCATGCACATGTGATCAAATCATGTCCGCCTATCTTTTTAGGGTCATTGGTGCAACATACTTGAACCTTTTGCTTATGGTATCGTTCGAATCTCGACCCACCTCAGTATTTTTATGATAATGTTGTTAATTCAAAAAAACAAAACAAATACAAATTCAAGCAAACAAAGGAGAAGCTTTATTTAAATACCAAAAAATTATGAAACCAAATTAAAATATATTAAAGAAAAATTCTAATTCAATAAAACTAAGCATATCAATAGATATTTATAGGCTAAACAAACTTTTAGGCCAAGTGAAACAAATCACTAACGTTACTGAACAACCTTTAGAGTTAAAGTCACTTTTTGAATCAAAGCCACAAGTTTAACTCATATGATAAGTTGTCTAAGTTTCTAATCTATCAATGATTCTCCAAAGGTGTTATGGATTCTATACTCTTCATGCAGAAAACATGCAAGCACATTCTACTTGTTCAAATCTATGTAGATGACATTACATATCCTAAATGTTGCGACACTTTTGAAAATGAATTGAATTCCAAAATCAAGATGTTAATGATGTGATAAGTATCTTTCTTTTAAGGATTACAAGTTTCTCAAAATCCCAAAGGCGCCTTTATTAACCGATTTAAATATGCTCTTGAAACATTAAATAGATATGGTCTTGAATCTTGTAATCCCGTAAATACTGACATGGCGAGAGATATAAACTAGACGAAGATAATGAAGAGAAACAAGTTGACTCTACTAAATATCATAGTTGGCTCCCTGATGTATTCTGCAAGTAGACGTGAACTTGTATTTGTTTTGTGTGTGCCCGATATCAATCATAACTTACAAAAAAGCACCTTATTGCACTCAAACAGAGCTTTCGATACTTAAAAGAAACCAATCACATGGGTCTGTGGTATCCGAAAGATTTCATATTTGACCTAAAAGTATACGCGGATGCGGATCATGTAAGGTTTCAAGTAACTAGAAGAAGTACATCGGGAAGTGCACAGTTTCTAGGAGTTAAACTAGTAAAGTGGTCTTCAAAGAAGTAGAAAAGCACATAGGCAGCATACATAGCCTTTGTACGGATTTTGTGCCACCAATGCCTAACCTTTTGGGCGTTGCATGCACATTCAATCAAATCATGCTCGCGTAGCTGTTTAGGCTCATGGGGGCATCATGCTTGAACCTTCTGCTTATGGTCTCATTCAATTATCGAACCATAACAATATCTAAAAACAAAACACACGAAACAAATCTGAAGTCAAATTGGTCACATTTTCATCCAAATTACTTATAAATAACTTAACTAAATATACTTTATGCATCTTGTTTAGCATTAACGATTCTTCAGAACCAAAATTAAAGAAACTACAAATTACCGGCCACACAAACACAAACGTATGCAAATAGATATATTAATAATTTAATCGTATGTATTACACCGTGCTCAATTTCAAAAGATTTTCTGCCCCTGTCACCTCTAGGGCATATATGTGTGCATATCACAAAAGTGTCAAATAAAGCATATCCACTTATTAAGTCCCATTTTATTTTGGGCTAATGACTTAAAAATGCATCTAACTTGACACTTTTTACCGTTCTGTGTAGCCATCTTTTTTTTCCTATATTAGTATTAAACTTTGTGATTTCGTACATTGTGTGTACCTGGTGACCTCCTTGACAGGTTAGCAGGTTGCCTTAACGACCATTAAGTTTTTTATTACAACGTTAGTCCTTTATATTAACGGCAATTAACATACACATTAAAAAATTGTTTTTTTAAATAAAACGTAAAACCATATAAAAATAGTATATAAATTTTTATAAAAAAATTAAGAATATAATTTACGCATGTATATATAAAATTTTCAAAGTAAAAACCGCACTTTTTTAAAACAAAGTTTTTGGAACCTTCAAATTTTTTTTTGCTGATAATCATACTATTTTTTAAAATTTTTTTAAAGTTTTCAAAACTAAATATCATAGTTGTTTATAAAATATTTTGAAAGAAAAGTAAATCTTTTGCAAAAAAGAAAAGCAATTTTTTTGAAAAAAATTTATTTCGTAAAATATTTTTAAATTTTTTTATATATACACACAATTTATATAAAAGAAAAATAATAAAAGTTTTAATTTTGTAAAAATGTACGAGTATTAATAAAAATGTGCGAGTTTTAGTAAAAAAGAATTTCAAAAATTTCAATTTTTTTTTGTAAAAAAGAATATGAAAATATTCGATTTTTTTTGTAAACAGTACGACTTTTAGTTTTGAAAAATTTGTATTTTTTTATAAAAATAGTATAATTTTCGGCAAAAAAATTCGAAGGTTCCAAAAAATTTGTAAAAAAAGTGTTTCTTTTTACTTTGAAAATTTTAAGATTACAAAAAAGAAAAATAATTTTTTGCAAAAAAAATTATTTCGTAAAAAAAAATTCTAAAAGAAGTTATATATACACACAATGTATATAAAATAAAAATTACAAAAGTAAAATTTTGTAAAAAGGTACGATTTTTAGTAATAAAGAATTTCAAAATATTCAGGTTTTTTTTAAAGTACGAATTTCACTTTTGAAAATTTTAAATCTTAACAAAAAATTGTATGATTTTCTGTAAAAAATTAAGATTTATAAAGTACGAAAAAGTTAAGTTATATAAAACACGCTTTAAATAAATTTTAAAAGTTAACTAAAACAGGTTTAAAAATAATAATATATAAAATTTTTTATTAAAACATACGTAAATTTTATTTTCAAAGAATTTTTTTATTAGTTTATATACTTTTTTAAAGGTTTTATATTTTATTTTTAAAAATTTTATTTTTAAAAATCGAATTTTATGTGCGTTAGTTAATTTTCGTTAATATAAAGGACTAACGTTGTAATAAAAAGTTTAACGGTCGTTAAGGCAACCTGCTAACCAGTCAAGCAGGTCACCGGATACACACAATGTACGAAATCACGAAGTTTAATAATAATATAGGAAAAAAAGATGAATACACACAACGGTAAAAAGTGTCAAGTGAGATGTATTTTTAAGTTATTAGCCCTTTTATTTTCTACATAAAAGTTGTTTTCAGTTAAACATAGGTAAAATGAATCTAGAAGTTAATGATATATTTGTCAAGTCGACCCCTTCAAATGCGTTAAACTTTTTTTATTTAAGAGAGTGTACATGCAGTCTTATTAGACATGTTTATGCGAATAATTAAAATATGCTATAAAATGTACTTGTTTGTTCCAATTCCAAAAACACCTATTTCAATAATGAAATAATGATTATTTGCTTGTGTATCATACAATAACAACATAAACAAAGATGAGTATGAGAATGTGCATAGTTGTGAGTTTCGCTGAGACTTTTGTGTGAACATATCTCTTGGACTAACATTCATGATTGTGTGAGCAACATAATGACAATACCAATGACAATGGTTCCCGATGGAAGATGATCAATGTAATGTATGTGTGTTTTTGGTTGAGAATTGGTACCGGGGGAGTAAGTATTACGCAATAAATACAAGTGCTTAGATGACTAGTATTTATTTTTGTCAAGTGAGAAATAAATTAGAACCGATGCATGTATTACACTTTTAGGTAAGATAGCAACTACACAAGAAAATAGACCATCTTTTAATGTCAATTAGTGTTTATTACATCACACTTTTTATATTACTTAACTGAGTTGTCAGAAATTATGGGTACTTGTTAGGTTAGAAGTATTTAAAACTTTTCACATAAAAGAAACCTGTTTATTTTCAGTCTATTCCTTCCTTAATGCAAAACCTACCATTATTATAAGAGTGTTTGGATAGTTTATTTTATTCACAAGCTTGATGCAAGTTATGCAAAAAAGAGAGTTAGAAAGTGACTAGGTACACCTAGTTTAGCAAACCTGATATCGATAAAAAGAAAGACTTTAGATGCCTCCATGAACCTAGACTATTTCAATAATTGGGTATCACCCACGTTTCTTTCTAACCGATATATCCAACCAAAATGCCTAATGACATATCGACATTATCAACCACTGTGTCCTTTCATTATGAGTGGTTTCCTACTAAAACCACAATTAACTCAATTTTGGTTCGGTTAATATAATCTGTTTGATTTTACTCTTATAAAATAGTATGTCTATAGATATTGTCATCATATCAGGTTTCTTATTTGAACGGTTTTATCGACGTTAATACGTATACGTATGTATAAGTTCGGTAAAAAGAAAGAAACGGACGCATATCGCATTCGTTTTAGTAATTATGTGGTCTGGAAAAGTCGTCAAAATGTAAAGTAATAAACTGATGTTTGGACTTCAATTCACAAGCCAGACGTTAGCATCAAATGTTAGGATCAAAATCAATTCATTTTGACTGTGGATTATGGGACCAACACATTCTATTCTAGTACTAAACATATATTAACACGATGGGTTTAAGGCATAAAATAATCACATACTTTTTGAAATGTAAACATGGTACATGTGCTTTAGCAAACCGGCTAATATGATACATGTACCCATTTTCCTACCTGTTTAACCGCAACTTTGCTTACATGGCAAATGATAACGAGTGTTTGCATCAAACATTTGCACTATTAGTCCTTTATACTAACGGGTGTTTGTTTTTGTTTTTTAACTTTTCATTGTTTTTTAACTTTTCATTCGAAAAAATCTTACGTTGGAAAAAAATGGGATTTTTATTGAAAAAAAATCTGGAAAAAAATCAAAAAATATCGGAAAACAAAATTCAAAGAAAAATTATGATTTTTTTAAAGATTTCGTCCGGAAACAAGTAAGAATTCAAAAAAAATTCAAATCTTTCTTTATGAAAAATATTCATAAATATTTTCAACTACGATATTAACTCGGAAAAAATCTTTTGTTGGAAAGAATACGAAAGAAATTATGAAGAAAGATTTGAAAAATAATCTTATGTTATTTAGTTAAAGGAAAAAATCGAAAAAAAATATGAGAAAAGTTCCAAAAAAATTGGTTTTTTTTTGGAAAATCTAAAAAAAAAAACTATTTTTTTACGAAATTACGGAAATTTATTATGAAGTTACGATTTTTTAAAAAAATTATTTATTATTATTTTTTTAAATTACACGTTTTTGTATAAAATTATGATTTTTTTAAAGTTTTTGTCCAAAAAAAGAAATCAATTTTCTCCAAGAATGTTCAAAAAATCGATTTTTTTTAATAAATTTTTACAACTATTTTAATTTGGAAAAAAATCTTATGTTGGAAAAGAAAATTGAAATTTTGTTGGAAAAACTATGGAAAAAAAAATTCGGAAAAATATCTAAAAAATATTATGAAAAAGAATTCAAAAAATAATCTTATGTTGGATAAAAAAAAACTGTTTGTTATGAAGTTACATTTTTTTAGAAATTACAGATTTTTTTAATGAAATTGCGATTTTTGTTAAACAATTATTTCTTTATGATTTTTTTTTAAAATTACACGTTTTTTATGAAATTATGATTTTTTAAGAAATTACAAGTTTTTCTAAGAAATTATAATTTTTTTAAAATCACATTTTTTTATTAAACTACGAATTTATTATGAAATAGTGACGAAACTCTAACGGAAAAAACTGTCGCTATTGACCTATATAGTCTAATAATGAATTGGTAACCGGTTTTACCAAGTTAAAAAGTGGCCATATCGATACATTTGATAAAGTACACGTACCATATAGATAATAAAAATAGTACACGTCCATATCGATACATTTCAAAAAGTATGTAGCAATTTTATGCCTTAAAACCCTAACACGATCAACTAATATCATCCAGTGAAATGCGAAAACAAGTGTGTAGATCAACCGAATCCGACCCAATATATCGGCACATAACAAAATTTCCCGTTTTATCCCAAATTCGTTTTGACACTCAAGACCCAACCCGCACATTTTTGCACATGTTTGTTTCATAGATTAAATATAGTTACAACGAAGCTTATATGGGTATGCATATGGACGCAAACCACTCCTACAACGAGTTTAACTAAAGTTACTACAAGTGATTTTGATATTATTTCATGTAGAATGTCATAATAGTAGTGGAATAATCCTGAAGATATTGCATATAAAAACTGTAATTCAATTTTCACAAAAATAGATCCATATAATATATCCTAAAACTATTAGATGATAAATAAGCTCAATCTCGTTTGTGTTACTTCCGGAACAGATGGATAGATGGCATCAACACAAACTTTTGGGATAGGTGTAGTGCTTGAGTTGCGACAGTAGCGGCTGACGAACCTTCCTGATTGGAACTTCTGGAACACGAACTTGAATTAATGTTATAGCCCGATCTTTACAAACACAATAAGTTTGTATGATTAAATAAATCTCTCATTCATGTATGTGCACCTCATATACGTGGAAGCTTGTCACAACAGGATCATTTTTTGAGGGCAATCTCCTAGATGACCTAAATATATGATTAAATAAATTTCTGATTGTAATTTCACTGATCCCCCTTCTCCTTCCCCTTGATCGTTTGGTTATCAAGTTTGTTTGAGAGATTGATTTAGTGTAGCTTGGGTGGAGGATAGATGATAAAAACAATTACAATGTGCCATGGAGATGTTACAATTCCAAGACCACCTATTTCAATGAAAGAAAAGTTACTTGCTTGTATATCGTACAATAACAACAAAAATAAAGATGGCGTTAAGAAAGTGCATTTGTGTGAATTTCCTTGAGGCTTATGTTTGGATATTTTGCTTAGACAAGCAGTACTAGTTGTATGATTAACATTGGGGCTAACATACCAATGATAATGATTTTACGGTGGAAAACTATGAGTGAAATGTATATATGAATGGAGTTTATTGTGTATGTGTTCTTGTGTGTTTTTTGTTGAAAATTGGTATTGAGGGAGTAAGTATTAATAGAACAAATATTCAAGTGACTAGTGTTTAATTTTGTCAAAGAAGAAATAAATTGTATCTTACTTTTTTCGTGAGACAACATACTACACACGAAAATATATCAATGAAGTGTCATAGAAGTGGTTGGTTTTGTATGTACAGGTTTTGTGTTACATAAAACAACAACTCACTTTACTAAAGTAGTTGAGGTTTGTCATGGAGGGAGTAGGTTTATTTAATTCACACAAAATGGTTAAGTTATTCAAAAACATGTAAAAGGTGAATGAAGTGTCTTGTGGTGAAGATTTAAAGTTGTTTAAGTTATACTATCGTAAAAAGGAGACATATACATAGATGATAATGTGATCTATACGTGAGTTGAGTTCTTAGCTGCTTTTGTAAAGGTAACATGTTCCAACAACATTCCAGCTTGAACTAGATTATAAGCCTCTAACAAAGGCCGAAGCTTGACATTAAGCTCATTTAAGCTCAAATGTAGCAAATATTGTATTTCACAAATGCAAATTGGTTATAGAGTTGCATTTTGCATGTAGTAAACCAAAGTACGGGGAAGGATTAACGAATCTAATCTTTTGCTAGCGATAGAAGTTGTACATTGGTAACTCGTAACTAATTATCCATTACTATCCTGTCGCTAGTGGTTCGCAAAACCTGAGGTGATCCGTTACTAAATCAAATCATTTACGATGTATTCTATTTGGCGTTCTTCACTCTGATTTAAGATGAAACGCAATTGAACTCTCAAAGTGATATCAACTGTTAGTAGTTAGTATTGATTTCAAACAAAAAAGTTTAAGTTCTTACATGCTCTTGTAAAGGTAACATATCCCAACCACATTTTGGCGTGAGCCCGTTTATTAAATGAGCCTCATACAAGGCTGAAGCTACGGATAAAGCTTGCCTTGTTTTGAGCTTTTACTGAGTAGGAGTTGATAAAAAAAGAAAAAGAGTAAGCAAAAAGGGGAGCACTAAAGGTCTATCCTTACTCATTTTTTAGTCACCAAAAGGGTCAAAACTTTTCCTTACTCTTATTTTTAATAAGCATTGTATCTTTACCTACTCTTATTTAGAGACTTTAGTAGGTAAATTTTTTTGATGAAATAGTGTCTTTTATACTAAAAAAATATTAGTAGGAAAATGTCCAAAGTTTTGACCCTTTTGGTGACTAAAAAATGAGTAAGGATAGACCTTTAGTGCTCCCCGTTTTTGCTTACTCTTTTTCTTTTTGCTTACTCATGAGTTGATCTCGTTTTGAGCTCTATGTGTTTCACAAAAGGAAAACTGGCGACAGAGTTGCATTTTGCATGTAGTAAATCAGAGTACGTGGAAGGATTAGCGACGTTAATCTTTTGCTAGAGATATAACTTTTATGTTGCTAACTAGTCACTGATTATCATGCCGCTAGTGGTTGACAACATCCGAGCTAATCAGTCACTATTTTAAATCATTTTGGAGGTATTTTATGGGGTGTTCTTCACTCATAAAATCACTTTGACATGTTTACCTAAAAAGACACATCTTATAGTGTGACTTAGTTAATTTCAACTAGATACATTGACGAAATTGTTAATACAAGACGTGATGACAAGCATAAGGTTTAAAATATTATCGCCCGAAGCAAGTTTACTTGTTACCCAAACTATGCGTAACTTATACATCAAATTCACTTGAAAGTGGATGAATTTAAAATTTGGGTAACGAATGATCTAAAACGTATCAAATATGAAAGCTCAATGCCTTAACTATGAACTACATGTAGATTTATTTGATCCGTTGTGTTTTATAATAACAATCGTGAGTATATATAGCCTATCATAGAAAATTCTGGACTACGGGCTTGAGCCCAATACAAAATATAATCCTATGGATATCGACTAACACTCCCCCGCAGTTGGAGCGGGAGGACACCGAACATTTAAACTGGATCGAAAATCTTCAAACAAAGCAGATGGTAACCCTTTAGTAAAAATATCAGCATACTGTTATCGAGACGGAACATGTAGTACCCGAACCTGTCCAACAGCAACCAAATCGCGAACAAAATGGATATCAATCTCAATATGCTTTGTACGTTGATGTTGTGGAAACCTTGGTTTCCTCGATCTTTTAGCTACTAGGCATAATCATTGTTCATGTGATCATACAATTACAGCAGAATAGAACAACAACAATGAAACAAGGTGTTTAGGGCACAAGAACAGAAAGATTACTCAATTGGATTGCTTATTATATTAATAACAAACAATCACTAGGTGTGTATACATTTAATCCCGCACCTAGTCGGCACACGCTTTAGGTTTACATTATGAATGAATGATATGAATAAAACCTAAGACCCTTGTTCCTTTTATAAAGTAAGGATTAGGGTCTTACAAGAGATAAAATCAAATAAACATGTGTATCTTCTATTTAAATAAACTAATACAGAATATTCATAAATAATATTCTGAATATTTATCGTAATAGATTTCCAACAGTGTTTGACTTCTGTCAGCGTTCCGTTAACACTTGTCAATGTCTAGACACAATGTGTCAGCGTTGAAACAAATTCCTTCATGTTTTCTTCATTATGAGTTTCTGCCACATCAACTTTTTGACCCAACAATCTTCCTTTAGTTGATGTCGGCAAAACTCTTTGTGTATCTCTTGTAAGTGGTACATCATCTTCAAATTGCTTCCCCTCAAGTCTAGCATGTATGTCTTCCCTTTTTTGTCACATCAATAGGGAAGGAAACAATGTATGCAATCGAAGATTCTCCAAAAGTAGGCTCTATGTAATGATCTTGAAGAAAAATAAATAAATTAATCTTGATGTAGAAGTAGAATAACCCAAACCTGTGTTCCATGTCTTGTATTATCCACGTGACGTTGAACTTATACTGATAGGAAAATATAAGTAGACCTCGATCCCATTGTCAAAATCCTCATCCTTTGTGAGACACTGAGCACAAATAATGTAACTCCTTCAAGTGATAGCATCATCAACTGCTAGATTTGACAAGTCTTCGTCACTAACCATCAAAGCACGAACAAGTTACCTTCAACTCAATGGGATGCTACCCATGATTTAAAGATATGATAGAACATAAACTCGCGAAAGTCTTCTTCAAGCATCAATATTATCATAAGAATTCTTCCCCTTAAGCCAACACCTCTTCATGACGAGTCTTAATGAAAAAATATCTTCATATGTAAAAGCTATTATTGAATAACTCTTTCAAAAGGATACCCCGATTACATAATCATTATTACTCCAATAAATTACTTCATGAATTGTTTGCTAACTCACGTAAAAATCATTGATCCCTTTAAAACTATCCGAGCCATTAACATCAAAATGATATTCTGAATAAACTAGAGATTCCATGTACCTTCATGTGTATAATCTCCTTGTTTTGTGTGCCAAAACCTAAACCAATTTTCCAAACAGCAGTAATTCCTTAGTCGTCCAATATCCTCCTTTGTCCAATATATTTACCACATGTATTGTCCAATATCGGACAATACTTGTCAGCGCTTTGAACAACATATATCAGACAACTCATGTCAGCGCTTTTTGTCAGCGCCAACTTTATTCCTGTCAGCGTCGAACCAAAACTTGTCAGCGGCTTGGCAGACAATTCCTCATGATGGCAACGTTCGTTATAAAATCATGATACTTAAAGTGTGTCCTCAGCTCATGCATATCATGTATATAACGTGAATCATGAAGAGTAGCAAAAATCCCTGATAAATAGGTATCAAATATAGAAGATACATTGCCATCCCTATAAATCAGCATTTATCTATATCCTTTTTCATCCAAACGTATAATCGAACTGTTTTATCAATGCAATAACTCCCATATGTAACAGAAACATTATACCATCCAAAAATAAAAGATATGTACCAGATCCTCCATGATTCATTCGAACGACTATCACTTATTTCATAATTGAAAAAAGCCTGTGATCACGTATAGTCAATACTGCATCTTCTTTGTCGCTGTGCATCATGACATGACATACCTTGTCATTCTGGGATCGCAGAATCCTCTATTCACATGTTCCTTGACTTAAAAAGCCCTAATATTCCTGAAACACTTGCGTGAATAGCAGATTATCGTTCAACCTGTATCTAGGGTATTCAAAAGAAACCCTAACACTTACTGTGTATCCAACAAACAAACATGCTGCAACCATCCCTTTACGTGACAAGCTACAATCATTCTTGCTGCTCCAAGCATCTTTATACATACTTATCACGTGCTGATCATATGTGAGGCTGTTTTGAATCGAGCTAGGGTTTGAAGGAAACCCAAATTCATGATTTTATGTCAAACAAAAACTCCATACCTCTTACTGTAATGAACTTCGACATCTAATAACTTGATAATGAAAGATCCAATCGAAGATCGCTTCGGTGAGAACCTAGACACAAGTTCCAAGAATCTACCACAAAAATTTCACGATGATCCAACGTTTAACGAAGGAGAAATCGTGTTTTGAATACGGCTGTCCACAGAAAACTGCATATGATCACTTCTGACTTCGACGCTTAATAACTTTTTCTTGAGGATAGATCTTGACAATCCCTCCGGGGGATATCTAGGTATATGTGTGTAGAATACACACAAAAATTTCGTGGCGATCCAACGGTTCAATAAAAAGTTATGCCTCCCTGAATACTGTTGCACACACAAAATCGCCCAGAAAAACCCTAAACGGATTTTTCTTCCTTCTCACGATTACGAACACCTTGTTGGTCCTAGCATCACGAGCCACGAGGCTCTGATACCAACTGTGGAAACCTTGGTTTCCTCGATCTTTTAGCTACTAGGCATAATCATTGTTCATGTGATCATACAATCACAGCGGAATAGAACAACAACTACGAAACAAAGTGTTTAGGGCATAAGAACACAAAGATTACTCAATTAGATTGCTTATTATATTAATAACAAACAATCACTAGGTGTGTATACATATAATCCCACACCTAGTCGACACACACTTTAGATTTACATTGTGAATGAATGATATGAATAAAACCTAAGACCCTTGTTCCTTTTATAGAGTAAGGATTGGGGTTTTACAAGAGATAATATCAAATAAACATGTGTATCTTTTATTTAAATAAACTAATACAGAATATTCATAAATAATATTATGAATATTTATCATAAATAGATTTCCAACAGCGTTTGACTTCTGTCAGCATTTCGTTAACACTTGTTAGCGTCTAGACACAATGTGTCAGCGTTGAAACAAATGCCTTCATGTTTTCTTCGTTATGAGTTTCTGTCATATCAACTTTTTGAGCCAACAGATGCTGAACCGGATTTGAAGACAAGTAAACAGAACTTACATTATCACAATAAACAAGCGTAGCGGAAGACATAAGTGTATGCAACTCACGTAGTAGATTACGTAACCAACAAGTCTCAGCAACAACATTAGCAACACCACGATACTCTGCTTCAACACTGGATCGAGAAAGCGTCGGTTGACGCTTGGAGGACAAAGAGAGAAAATTGTTGCCAAGAAAAACACAATAACCCGAAGTGGACCGCCGAGTAGTATGGCAACCATCCCAATCCGCATCTGAATAAGCAACCAAGGATGTAGTAGAAGAGGAAAATAACTGTAACCCATAATCCAATGTACCACGAATATACCGTAAAATCCTCTTAAGAGCCGAGAAATGAGGCTCACGAGGATCATGCATATATAAACAAACATGTTGCATTGCATAGGAGATGTCTGGACAAGTAAAAGTAAGATACTGTAAAGAACCTGCAAGACTCCGATATAATGTTGGATCAGAAACCGGATCACCATGAACACCCAGTTTGGACTCAGTGTCAACAGGAGTCCGACTGGAATTACAAGTACCCATACATGCGCGCTCAAGTATATCAACAACATATTTCTTTTGGGATAAAAACATCCTAAAAGAATCCCGTGTAACAGAAACCCCCAAGAAATAATTAATAGATCCCAAATCGGTCATATCAAACTCTTGATGTAAAGAGGTAATAATCCGTCGCAACAAAACCACAGATGAAGCAGTAAGTACAATATCATCAACATATAATAGTAGATAAGCAATGTTAGTCCCCTCTCTAAAAATAAAAAGAGAGGAGTCACACCGACTCTAAGTAAGTCCAACACGAGTAATATGAGTAGCAAACCGCTGAAACCAAGCCCGAGGAGCCTGCTTAAGACCATAAAGAGACCGCTGTAAGAGACAAACATATTCAGGATGTGTAGAGTCCCGAAACCCATGAGGCTGATGCATATAAACTGTCTCAGATAAATCACCATTGAGAAAGGCATTATTGACATCAAGTTGATGAACATGCCAATGTCGAGAAATAGCCAAACTAAGAACCGTTCGAATAGTACCCGATTTAACAACCGGGCTAAAGGTCTCATCAACATTAACTCTCGCGATTTATGTACTACCATTCGCAACAAGACGAGCCTTGTAACGAATTAGAGAACCATCCTTTTACCACTTATTTCTTGCTAAAACAAGACCAAAACGCGTATTTAATATCATTTATTTGGAATTATGCGTGGTTTGTGTGTTTGTTGTGTTTTCAGAGCCAACCAGATAAATATTGAAGAAAACATGGGATTGCACGGGTTTTATCGAAGAAAAGGACGAAAAGACGAAGTCTATAGTCCAAGAGATGCAAAAGATTTGAAGTCAATGGGCCTATTTGAAGACTTATCGAAGAAAAGGACCAAAGATGGAAGATTTACATATGTCGAAAAACTCAAGTCTATTAAACGAAGAAGTTAAAAGATGAGTTGAATTTATCCATCGACAAATCCCGAATCGAAATCGAAAACGTCAACTTTTTTGAAAAGACGAGAAGACAAAAAGAAAGGAAGAAAGCCCATTCACCAACCAAGCCCAAGGCCTATAGATATAGGATCCCTTCCCACACATTAGACTAGTTTTCATTTTCCAGTTTCTTTTCTTCCTTTATTTTCGTAGGAAACCAACACCATTAAGGTGTTGGTGATTTTTCATCTATGTTTTCACAAATCTTGTAAGGTTTAATCTTTCCTTTTGATTGTTTAACATTAATCTTTCAATATAATCTTTCATTTAATCTTGTTCATCTTTCTCTTGTTGATTTAAAGTTTTAAAGTCTTATTTTATTGAGTTTGATCTTCAAAAGTAAGTGGGTTTTGTGTTTTTGTTGATTTGATTTGATGTTTATCATTAGGAGATGATTAGTGGTTAGTTTTGTTTAATCTTTGGTTAAAAACTTGGTTGATTTTAGCTTGAAATCGTATTGTTGATATTCCCCTGTTCTTCGTCTTTATTGTATTCCCAGATTCCGGATGAGTGCAAAGTATTCCGAACGAAAGATTTTCATTTGATATTCCGAATCAGTGTGTTCATTCGGAATAATCAATATTCCGGGTGAATATTTTATTCCGGATGAAGGTTCTTGTTTAAGTTATTCCGAGTCAAGTTTTTATTCCGAGTAAACCAATTATTCCGAATCAAGTTTTTTAGTATTTTATTCCGGATCAGTCATTATTCTGAATCAAGGATTTTCAAAATATTCCGAATCAGTTTTATTATTCCGAATCCGAACGAGTTGATATTCCGGATCAAGAAACTTATTCCGACTGAACCAATATTCCGAACCAGCTGTTATTCCGAATGAAGCTTATGTTTTAATTATTCCGGATCAAAGGATATTCCGGATAAGCAAGATTATTCCGGGTAAAGAGAACATTCCGAGTCAAGATGTTATTCCATATCAAGGAACATTCCGGATGAGCAAGGTACATTCCGAATAAAGGATATTTCGGATCAACACAATTATTCCGGATCAAGGCTTTTTCACATTTATTCCGGATGAGCAAGTTTTCCACATGAACCATTTATTCCGGACGAAGCCAATTATTCCGGATCAGTTTTTCTTTTGAATATTCCGAATCAGTGGATTTGCAAGTAAGGGTATTTTACTGTTTTATTGTTTAATTTTAATTCAATTTAAGTCTTAGTTTATTAACTACTTTTAGTTTAAGTTTATCTTTTTGCGCATTTAATCCTTTTTAGTAGAGTAGAAAACCAACCCCCTTTTACTTTCCACCAAGAACAACTGAGTCGCACTTTTAATCGGTAATCAATTCGAAAAGATTCGGAACGAAATTATTTTATACTTGGCTAAAAACCTTGTATTAAATGGCGCCGCTGCCGGCTCTTTTCGTTAAGGTAAACGGTTTTTAGTGAGAGACGCGTTGGATTTTGGGATCCGTTCATCTTTGAACGTTATTTTCCTTGCTTTCAAATTTTCAAAAAAACCAAAAAAATATAAAATTTTCAAAAATACAAAAAAAACATAAAAAAACCAAAAATATTTCTGCTTTGTTGGTTCTTTTGCAGGTGTATGCGCACTCGATCAACGTCTTATCCCGAGCCCGAGACTCTCGATAACTTAGACATGGCCGGTGTACACAACAATAATAATAATCCACCTCAAAACAACATGAATAATGACAACAATGAACCTCTACCGGACAATCGTCCAATGATCGAACTTTTGCAAGCACATGTAGAGGGCAACCACGATGCTATTGTCATACCCGCGATTGGAGACAACAACTTTGAGCTCAAATTCGGCTTCATTCAAATGATCTCTTCTCAACCATTCTTGGGGCGTTCAATTGATGATCCTCATGACCATATTAAGAGGTTTCTTCAACTCACTAATACGGTTAAGTATAATGGGGTTTCACAAGAGGTAATTCGCTTGCAACTTTTTCCTTTCTCCTTAGAGGGACAAGCCCGGCGTTGGCTTGATAAGGAACCGCCACAAAGTATTCTTACGTGGACGGACTTAGAGACCAAATTCATAAACTACTTTTTCCCACCCTCTCGTATTACCGCTTTGCGGAATGAAATCATTACTTTTGAACAAAAGTACGATGAGACTTTTAGTGAATCTTGGGACCGTTTTAAAGAACTTTTAAGAAAGTGCCCACAACATGGTTTTACCAAAGTGCACCAAATTAATACTTTTTATAATGGTTTAAGCATGAATGACCAAAATTCACTAAATAGTGCCTCGGGGGGTAATCTTTTGGTTAAGTCTGCTAATGCCGCTTGGGATATTATTGAGAACAAGTCTAGAGTGCAAACCAAGAGTGTTCGGACCAATGTGGCTAGTGCCAGCACTAATGAGAGCGACAAGAGACTTGATAAGCTTACTTCGCTTGTTGAATCACTTGCTCTCCAAGCCGCCAATAATACCAAAGCTATCACTGCCCAAGCCAATGCTATGACTCAATCATGTGATATATACGGGGGATCTCACTCATACACCGATTGTCCTTCGACTCACGACAATCCAGAAAATGTGTATGCCGCCAACGATACCTATTCTACAGGAGGCTATCAAGCACGTCCTCAAGATGACCGCAACTTGCTCAGCTATCGCTCAAACAACTTTCTTTCACCACTCGGTTTTCCCCCACAAAACCCGAACAACCTCAATTGCAACAATCAAAACCAACCACGTGCCCCAACTCCATATCAAAACCAAAGAAACCCATATCCACCTCAAAGAAACAACCAAGTTTACCAACAACCTGCTTATCAACCACCCGCATACCATGCTCCTCCTCCCAACCAATCCACCGCATTACACCAAGATGTTGAAACCTGCATGAGGACTAATGATGTGATCGTGCAAAATCTTCAGCGGGAAATGGCCAACATGAAAGCAAATATGGTTAAGCAAGGGAATGATCTTCGAGCTGATATGCGAAACACTTTGGCAAGTCAAACGAATGACTTGAGGAACATGATGGCTAGTTTCTTCCCAAGTAATCAAGCCTCTGGATCGGGTTCTCTTCCGAGTAACACCGTTGCTAATCCAAGAGGGGAGATGAAAGCAATCACCACTCGCAGTGGAAAAGGTTTAAAGGAACTCGAGCTTCCTACACCTACACCGGTGATTGTGACAAAGGAAAACGAGTCTCCTTCTCCAATTCCTCCATCTTCTATTCCTCCAAATTCTACTTCTCCAATTCCTCCATATTCTATTCCTCAATCTTCTACTTCTACCCCTCCATCACCCAAGGATGTGAGTGCGAATTCTATCCCAAAGCCTTCATCTCAACCCAATATACCTTATCCTTCGAGGTTGCGGAAAGAGAAATTGAAGAACAAGGATGATATTCAGGTTTCGAACTTTCTTAAAATGTTCAAACAACTGAATTTTAATATCTCCTTTGCTGAGGTTCTCGCTCACATGCCAAAATACGCTAAAATGTTTAAAGATCTTTTTAGTGATAAGGAGAAACTTCTCGATATTGCTCAGACCCAACTTAATGAGAATTGCTCCGCAGTGCTCTTAAGGAAATTACCAACCAAACTTGGTGATCCGGGTCGTTTCTTGATTCCTTGCAACTTCCCTGGGGTAGAGAATTGCATGGCCCTAGCCGATCTAGGTGCTAGTATTAACTTAATGCCATTAAGTGTTTGGAAGCAATTATCTCTCCCCGAGCTAGTCTCTACACGAATGACTTTGGAATTACTTAACCGTACGGTTGCTTATCCGGTGGGGATAGCCGAAGATGTCTTCGTTGGTGTCGACAAATTCACCTTTCTGGCGGATTTTGTTGTCGTTGACTACGAGATGGACCCCCGTTTTCCATTAATCGTTGGACGTCCATTCCTGAGGACCGGTCGCACTCTCATCGATGTAGCCGCGGGCGAATTAATCATGAGAGTTGGTGACGATAAAATCGTCTTCAACATGCGTAAACTTTCTAAGCAGCCTTCGGAAAACGAGAGTGTTAATTTTATTGACGTTCTTGATGAGGCTTGTAAAGAACATTTCAAAGACGCTTGTAAAAGTGGTTCTTCTTCTCTACCCATTGTTGAGACCGTTGCCTCTATTGCTCCATCACTAACTCCATTTGGAGAAAGTGATTTCATCTTGAAAGAATTTGAAATGATCTACCCTATCTCGGATTCACCATGGGTTAGTCCCGTCCATTGTGTGCCTAAGAAAGGCGGAATCACCGTTGTGCCCAATGAAAACAACGAGTTGATTCCTACTCGTCTCGTTACAGGGTGGAGAGTTTGTATAGAATATCGCAAACTCAATGATGCTACGAGAAAGGATCATTTTCCCCTTCCTTTCATGGACCAAATGCTTGAACGTCTAGCGGGTAATGACTATTACTGCTTTTTAGACGGTTTCTCCGGGTATTTTCAAATTCTCATCGATCCCAAAGACCAAGAGAAAACCACATTCACTTGTCCTTATGGAACATTTTCCTACAAAAGAATGCCTTTCGGCTTATGCCATGCTCATGGGACTTTCCAAAGGTGTATGATGGCTATCTTCCATGACATGGTTGAAGAAACTATGGAAGTCTTCATGGATGATTTATCGGTTTATGGCGATTCTTTCTCTGTTTGCTTGCCAATTTAGAACGTATGCTTAAGCGGTGTGAAGACACTCGCCTTGTTCTAAATTGGGAAAAATGCCATTTCATGGTAAAAGAGGGCATTGTGCTTGGACACAAAATCTCCAAAGTCGGTCTTGAAGTCGACCGTGCTAAAGTCGATGTTATTGCTAAATTGCCTCCACCTTCAACCGTGAAGGGTGTGAGAAGTTTCCTCGGTCATGCGGGCTTCTATCGTCGATTCATTCAAGATTTTTCTAAAATCGCTCGCCCGATGACCCACCTCTTGGAAAAAGATACTCCTTTCATCTTTTCCAAAGAGTGTCTTGAATCCTTCAATCTTCTTAAGGATAAGCTAACTAAGGCACCGGTCTTGGTTACCCCTAACTGGGAGCTACCTTTTGAGTTGATGTGTGATGCTAGCGACTTTGCTATTGGAGCGGTTTTGGGCCAAAGAGTGAACAAACACTTCCAACCAATCCATTACGCTAGCAAGACAATGACGGGGGCTTAATTGCATTATACCACTACCGAAAAAGAGCTTTTAGCTGTAGTGTATGCTTTTGAAAAGTTCCGCCCCTATCTTGTCCTTTCTACCACCATCGTGTATACCGATCATTCCGTGTTGAAGTACTTGATGACTAAGCAAGATTCTAAGCCAAGACTTCTTCGTTGGGTTTTTCTCCTTCAAGAATTCAACATTGAAATTCGTGACAAGAAGGGAGACGAAAACCTAGCCGCGGATCATCTAAGTAGACTTGAGGATCCTTATCAAGGGGATCATCCGAATCAAGAGATCAATGACTCTTTTCCCCTTGAGACCTTAATGTCTATCAATCCAAATCTCGATGACACCCCGTGGTTTGCGAACATTTCAAACTACTTAGCGGGTGGAATTCTCAAGGAAGGGTTAACGTCCCAACAAAAGAAAAAGTTCTTTAAAGATATTGAACATTATTTCTGGGACGAACCTTACCTCTTCAAACAATGTGCGGATCTTGTCATTCGTCGATGTGTTGATGGGCCGGCAGCGGTACAAATCCTTGACGCTTGCCATAAAGGACCCACCGGTGGTCACTTTGGTCCTAATTACACCGCGAAGAAAGTATTCGACTCTGGATTTTATTGGCCCACCATTTACCGTGACGCTCACGAAATGGTTAAACATTGTGATGCTTTCCAAAGACAAGGTAAGATCACACATAAAGATGAGATGCCTCAAAATTTCATACAAGAATGTGAAATCTTTGATGTATGGGGCATCGACTTTATGGGGCCATTTCCATCATCTAAAGGGAACAAGTACATCCTCGTAGCCGTTGACTACGTTTCTAAATGGGTTGAAGCTAAGGCTCTCCCTACGAATGATGCGAGGGTGGTTGTGAACTTTTTGAAGCAACTCTTTGCTCGATTCGGTGTTCCTCGTGCTATAATCAGTGACCGTAGGACTCATTTTTGCAATGATCAATTCGCAAGAGTCATGGCTAAGTACGGTGTCAATCACCGTCTTTCCACCGCTTATCATCCTCAAACCAACGGTCAAGCCGAGATATCTAACCGTGGATTGAAGCGAATTTTGGAACGTACTGTGGGAGAGCATCGTGCCGCGTGGGCTGATAAGTTAGATGATGCTCTGTAGGCTTTCCGTACCGCCTATAAGACGCCGATCGGTTGTACACCTTATCTTCTTGTGTACGGGAAGGCATGCCACCTCCCTATCGACCTGGAACATAAGGCATACTGGGCCTTGAAGTGGGCTAACTTCTACATCAACAAAGCTGGTGATCTTCGCAAGATTCAACTCAACGAGCTTAATGAATTTAGGAATGAAGCTTACGAGAACTCATTGATCTACAAAGAGAAGACCAAGATCATCCATGATGCAAGGATTAAGAACCGAGAGTTCAACGTTGGTGATCAAGTCTTACTTTTTAACTCTCGGTTGAAGATCTTCTCGGGCAAGTTGAAGAGCCGCTGGTCTGGTCCATTCACCATCGCCAAAGTCTTTCCCTATGGCACCATTGAGCTTTCTCAGCCAAATGGGCCCAATTTTAAGGTGAATGGACAGTGTTTGAAGCTGTACTTTGGTTTGGACATCTCTCATGAGATGATTCCATCCCTCACCACGTTTCCCATGAACTAGTTTTGGGTCGAGTCAGGCTCGTGACTCGGTCATCAAAAACAAGCGCTCCTCGGGAGGCAACCCGAGGATCTATCCCTTTCCATTTTACCTCCTAAGTGTAGGGGGACCTTTATAGGTCGCTTGTGTTTGTATGGTGTTGTGATTACAGGGATAAGTGCACTTTTGGAATCTTTGAAGAACCGTGCTCCCGTGTTATCCGCAATCAGGTTCTATCTCTCAACTATCGTGATTCAATTTTCTTCATACTCTCATTTGAAATTGATCACTATAGTTATCCTCTCCTTAGCAAGATTTAAACAACGTGCACAATGTCATAAGTGTAGGGGAGACTTTTCCCACATGCTTAAACATTGAGGACAATGTTTATATCAAGTGTAGGGGGGACTTCTATCGAAGTAAGTGGGCATTTCCACGAATTTGTCCTCATTTTAACCGGAAAATTCGATTTTTCGACATTTTTCAAAATTTTTAATCTATTTTGGCCTAGTTGTGTAGTTGTATTTTCCTTTGTTATGTTTATTTTCTTTCCTTGCTAGAATAAATTTTCAATAAAGTGGTTTTAAATTTTTCAAAATCGTGAATCTTTTGACTCAACCCGAGTTTACTTATCTAAGTTTACTCTAGCTAGTATCCTTAACGTGTTTAAGTCAAGTTTTGCTAGGCTTTTATATAGGGAACTTTAAAACGCGAAAGTCTTAACTCTCACGGGTTAAGAACAAGAACTTTTCGCAAGTTCCTATAATTGATCCTAGAGAGTCGTTTATCAAGGGAACTTTAAAATGCGATTTCTAAACTTGAAAAAGTCTAAGAATTTACAAGATCCTATAGATGACTCGAAAACCCAAAACTTTGATTTAATTGGCTAAGCATCCACGAGTCTCATTCCTTGAGATTTTAAATTATGGAGAAGGAGAGATGATAGAGTCAATTATAAGTTTGGTATTCTTTCGTGAATTTATGTGAGTTGATTATAAGCCTATTCTCCCATCGCTTGCTAATAAATTTATCTGCAATAAATAAGGTTGTACGATTTGAAAAGTTACTTAGCTTCTAGCCCAAGATCGTTTAAAAGTTGCTCGGTATTAATTAGAGTTCATAGCCAAGGCATAACTTATTGAAGCGGGATGCGAAGATTGGCGAGTCCGAAAAGGCCCTAACAAGGCATGGGGCTACATTTTGTTGCTAAAGATCCAAAAGTGATGTGAAGAATCATTCATCAAAGATCAATATGAAGGATCGAGACACACGACGAAAAGCAAGAACTCCCCAAAAGATCATGGAGAAGTCTATCCGAAAAGACCTTAGCAAGGTTTGAGGATAAATAGATCCAAGTCCTAAAAGGAGGCGGATCGTTGTATATCAAAGTACAGAGTAATGATTGGAGAAAAATGAAGAAGTCGTGGTCCAAATATGAAGAATCTCTCAAAAAGTTCAAGTGAAGAAATTCCTAATACGAAGAGAAGACCATAATTTCAAGAACGTCTCTCAAAGATTTGAAGTATGAAGTCGCTGCCAAATATCGGTCCGAGAAAGGTCTCAAATCGTGAAGCGAGTTATGCCAAGATATGAACTTTATGAGGTCCCAAGAAGCAGTTTTAAAAGATTTTGTCCTTTAGCTAGCTATTGATTAAATCGTCCCACCTTGTTTTCAGCTAAAATAACTATCGAAATAAGTCAAACAATGCATCCTCGTGATCATTTAAGACAATATTAAAATATAAGAGATACACCTAGGAATAAGGGAGTCTAAGTGAATAATTGGGCCACATGCGTTCGTGTTAGTTTGCTAACTTATAATAACAATGATCTCGTTTTTAAGCTTGGTATGGGGAACGTGAAACTTGAGAATGATGAACATTCACAACAACCTAAAACCCCAATGTAAGTCGTTGAATTCTTTACTTGTTTTGTTCTTTTGATTTCCTTAGTGTTTAGAATTTAATAATGGCCAAGGTGGGTTATTTATGATGAGAAATGTACACCGTGCTTTAAAATTAATGCATTGCATGAGGGCATTACAATGGTCAAGTGTAGGGGATTTCATAGGTGTGAAAACACCCATCCTTTTACCACTTATTTCTTGCTAAAACAAGATCAAAACGCGTATTTAATATCATTTGTTTGAAATTATGCGTGGTTTGTGTGTTTGTTGTGTTTTCAGAGCCAACCGGATAAATATTGAAGAAAACATGGGATTGCACGGGTTTTATCGAAGAAAAAGACGAAAAGACGAAGTTTATAGTCCAAGAGATGCAAAAGATTTGAAGTCAATGGGCCTATTTGAATATTTATCGAAGAAAAGGACCAAAGATGGAAGATTTACATAGGTCGAAGAACTCAAGTCTATTAAACGAAGAAGTTAATAGACGAGTTGAATTTATTCGTCGAAAAATCCCGAATCGAAATCGAAAACGTCAACTTTTCTGAGAAGACGAGAAGACAAAAAGAAAGGAAGAAAGCCCATTCACCAACCAAGCCCAAGGCCTATATATATAGGATCCCTTCCCACACATTAGACTAGTTTTCATTTTCCAGTTTCTTTTCTTCCTTTATTTTCGTAGGAAACCAACACCATTAAGGTGTTGGTGATTTTTCATCTTTGTTTTCACAAATCTTGTAAGGTTTAATCTTTCCTTTTGATTGTTTAACATTAATCTTTCAATATAATCTTTCATTTAATCTTGTTCATCTTTATCTTGTTGATTTAAAGTTTTAGAGTTTTATTTTATTGAGTTTGATCTTCAAAAGTAAGTGGGTTTTGTGTTTTTGTTGATTTGATTGATGTTTATCATTAGGAGATGATTAGTGGTTAGTTTTGTTTAATCTTTGGTTAAAAACTTGGTTGATTTTGGCTTAAAATCGTATTGTTGATATTCCCCTGTTCTTCGTCTTTATTGCATTCCCAGATTCCGGATGAGTGCAAAGTATTCCGAACGAAAGATTTTCATTTGATATTCCAAATCAGTGTGTTCATTCGGAATAATCATTATTCCGGGTGAACATTTTATTCCGGATGAAGGTTCTTGTTTAAGTTATTCCGAGTCAAGTTTTTATTCCGAGTAAACCAATTATTCCGAATCAAGCTTTTTAGTATTTTATTCCGGATCAGTCATTATTCCGAATCAAGGATTTTCAAAATATTCTGAATCAGTTTTATTATTCCGAATCAGTTTTAATATTCCGAATGAGTTGATATTCCGGATCAAGCAACTTATTCCGAGTGAACCAATATTCCGAACCAGCAGTTATTCCGTATGAAGCTTATGTTTTAATTATTCCGGATCAAAGGATATTCCGGATAAGCAAGATTATTCCGGGTAAAGAGAACATTCCGAGTCAAGCTGTTATTCTGGATCAAGGAACATTCCGGATGAGCAAGGTACATTCCGAATAAAGGATATTCCGGATCAACCCAATTATTCCGGATCAAGGATTTTTCACATTTATTCCGGATGAGCAATTTTTCCACATGAACCATTTTTTCCGGACGAAGCCAATTATTCCGAATCAATTTTTCTTTTGAATATTCCGAATCAGTGGATTTGCAAGTAAGGGTATTTTACTGTTTTATTGTTTAATTTTAATTCAATTTAAGTCTTAGTTTATTAACTGCTTTTAGTTTAAGTTTATCTTTTTGCGCATTTAATCCTTTTTAGTAGAGTAGAAAACCAACCTCATATGAGCTTAAATAGTCATATCATTTGTATCTTTTAACATTCAATAATTGCATAAATATCTTGAAAATGCCTTGTATATGCTTGTTTTTGTTGTTTCATGTGTGTAGGTACCAAGTTCGCAAAAACCGGCAAATATCGACACGAGTTTGATGATAAAGATTGAAGAAGCCAAAATCGAGCTCGACTTGAGTGGATTTTATAATATTGCAAGATTATGGGCCTAGTGGGACCCACATTAGCTTAATGGGCTTGAAGGCCCATTTATGGGGTAAAATTCATTTGCTAGAATCGTTTTAAAAAGTTATACGGCCCAATTTGCTAAGTTAAACGGAATGGGTGTTTTATAAAGGCCCATGAGCCCAAACGAATGAAGAGAAGTTTTATTGGGCTTTAGGGTAAATTTTTAATCAATGTGTATTATACACATTATATATTCATTCCACCCACCATTTTCACTCACACGTTTTTTGTACACGTTACATTTTTCACACAATTTAATAAAACCCTTTTACACCACACGTTAACTCACATATTCACACATTATTTTTATCCTCGATAATAACTATGTTCACCCACCATCTTCTTTCTCCCAAAATAAATAACACAGTCCCTTCATAACCCTAATTTACCCTGGTGATAATTAATTACAAGTAACTTTTGGAGCTTTTCATCACACGTTTAATTCACTTGATGGGGAATAAAACCCCCATGGTTTAAGGAAGAGATTGTGAGGAACGAAGAGGCTACGTGGCATCGAATTATTGGCAGAGGCACCTCAAATTCCACATTCCACCAATCACAAGGCTCAAAAGAAACACAACTAGCACACACGGATGCCACGTTGGCAATCCGTGTGCTAGTGTGTGGTTTTCCACCATCCGATCAATCAAAGAGAGAGAAAGAGAAGATCCAAGGGCCGAAAATTAGAAGGAATATGCTCCAATAAGATTTGGATATTCGCTCAAGTAAAGCCCTGGGATGGCTATAAAAACCCTCTTTTCTATTGTAATTTTTATCCCTCTTTTAATTTTAATGTTATTATGCTTAAATTAGTTTAGATAAATTTGTATTTCTTTTCTAGATTTGTAATCATTTTCGTTGATTAATGAAAGATAATTTTTGTTTTACTTGAGTTTGATATTTACTTTCTGCCTAATCTTAAATATTGCAATTTAATCTTTACTGATTAATATAATAATATAAGAATGTTTAAGTAAGCTAAATGATAGCTTATTTTAAATAATCTAAAAGTTAAATTTGGGAGCAAATCTTTCTTACTGAAAGTTTTGAATAAAATGGTTCAACTGGTAAGTTTGTTCGTGAGGGTCGTTCGAGGCTGATGGAGATTGGTGGTTAAGGTGGTGTAGAACCGGTTCATTAGGTTGCTCAGCGCAATCCTACTACTCAAAGGTTATCTTCAAATAGGTGCTAATTTCTTTTGCTTTACATTTTTTAATTAGATTGTACTTTGCTTGAATGTTAAGATGTTTTAGATGATTGATTGGTTCGTGCGAGTTCATTACTGCTTGATTTATGTTACTGTATGACTAAATTTATGAGCCTGATAATGATTGATAGAGGTTAAGTTTGTTTAGGATATATTAGTATCTGTTCAATCTGTTTGGGAGATATAAAAGAACTGAGTAGAATAATTAGCTAATTTAATTGATAAACCTGTTAGTGAGTAAGTGTAGAGTATTATTGGTTAAGTTTTAGTCTGGGGAATTTGTTCAGCTTAATATCTGCTTTTGATTCTGATAGTTTTGATAAGCTGGTATAATTTGAATGTTGATATAATCTGCTATTTTAGAATCTGCCTGCTTAATAGGGCTTGTTCTTTTATCATTTGAATTCATGAAGATTTTTTTTATCTGCTCAGTTTGTCATGATTCAATATTGCTGTTATGATCATTTTGATAATTCGTTGAGAAGTTTAAACTGAATGGTGATTGAATACTTTCTGAATGAGTTTGAATCTGGATGAATGAGTTTATCTGATGTTTTAAAAAGCTGCTGGGTATATTTGGTCTAATCTGTTTGTATTTCACTTGATTTTGGGCATTACTTAAACTATTTTATTAGATTTGATTAATTGAGGCTGCTGATTTGTTTAATATGATTTTGTTTGATATATGATTTTCTTTTGATTATATTATCTGTTTACAAATTTGATTTTCTGGCATTTCAATTTAACAGATTCAATTTATCTGTTAAATTTCATATACTGATTCCTATCAGTATCCTTTAAATAAGCTTACCAAAAAGTCTCTCCTGAGACTCTTTTCCTTCATCTGTCAAAAAGGTATTTTTAACAAAAATATGTCCCGTATGGGAATCTAACCCTTGACCTCAAGGGTAGAGGTCACACGCGTTTACCAACTGAGCTCAATGCTCTTTTGATTTTAGTGTTTTACAATTTATTAATATAGTATTATTTAACTGGGCAGATTCTTATTTGAAGATTGCTTTTATTTACATTACGTTTTTTTAGAATATAAGTTTTTTTTAAAAAGTAAATTTTTAATTTCTAAAATAAAATTAGTTTAAAAATAAAATAAATAAAAAAAATGTTTTTATTCAAATAGTTTAATTATTCTATTTTTAATTAAGTAGATTTTTATAAAAGTAGATTTAAAATAGTGTTTAATTAGATTTGTTTTAGAGTATTTTTTTAAATAAAGTAAATTAGTTTTAAAAAGTTTTCTAAATAGATTAAAAGTTATTAAATAGATTAATTTTAAAAGATTTCTAAATAGATTAAATTTTAAATAGTGTTAATTTTCTAGTAATTAATTGTTTTAGATTTTAAATTTAGCGGGGTTATGATTCATGCACTTTAGGTTAAAACTTAATAGTTTAAAATTGGTAGATTTTAATTGTAGTTTAAAAACCGAAAACCAATTCAAATCAATTGTCCAAATCAAAGCAAAACGTCTCAAATTCATAAGATCTTCGTGTACAACGAACTTGATTCACCAAGGTGTTTAATTGAATTCGTCTTTGGTAATATTAGTCTATTACTTTTTCCTAAAGGTAATTTTCTAATTTACCCTATAACGTATCTCAAATTATCACTATACTATCACGATCACATCAAAAATTTTGGCGCCGCTGCCGGGGATCTTGTGTACGATTCGCTTTTGTGGAGATTTGTTGATCGTTGATTTGAAGACCCTTTCCGTCCTCGGAAAGTTTTGTTATTTTTCTATTATATAGTATGTATCGTTTTTCTCGATTTTTGTGAATAATATATTGTATTACGTAGCACAATAATTTTACATACTTTTCAAATAAGACCTTAGTTGGGATTTCATCACCTAGCTATTGTATTCGAATCCAAAACAAAAAAAAAGGCAAAATAGATAAATACTAATAAGAAGTTTGAACTCGATTTATACAAACTATAAGGTGGGTATAAGGCGACATGCTATAAAAGGTCGTCTAAGGAAAAAGGTTTTTAAGTGCTTTGTGCCACCTCGTTTCCCCGCTTGCTTGTGCGTATATTGAGAGGGACAACCTATTATTGGTTTGCCGACTCAAGTAGTAATAAATCTTATTTTTTGTAGTTTACTTATTGAACCTCGAGACGTTTAGGTTTTCACCTATCGTTTCAAAGTCGACCGAGGGTAATTTACTTCCATAGTAGTTATCCTTATTCCTTGTTTTTATCGATCATTTTTTATTGAGCAATACCAAATAAAATACCAAAAATAATCTTCTTCTTGTCTAATTTCTTTTCTTCAATCCTCTAAATTCTCGTATTTGTAGTGTATGCAATTACGTTCTTCTCGTCTTGTGATTGATTTTAATAGGCTTGAAAATATTCCTCGTAGAAATAGAAATCGTCAACAACAAATAGTGGAACCCGAGCTTCCACCTATTGTTGTAGAGATGGCCGATAACCGAACAATGGAGGAATTGCTCCGTGCACCCACCGAAGGGTATGGGGAAGCAATCGTTGTGCCGGCTATTTTGGCGGATCATTTTGAGATTAAGACGGGTCTTTTATCGCTCATTCGTGCCGACCAATTTCGTGGCAATGAGACCGATAGCCCGCATTCTCACATACGGAATTTTAATCGAATTACCTCGACTCTCAAGTTTAGAGGTGTGCCGAATTACGTGATTAAGCTCATGCTTTTTCCGTACTCGCTCGAGGGTAATGCTAAGCTTTGGTATGAGAAAGAACCACCGGGTTCGATCTTAACATGGGATGATTTAGTGTCTAAGTTCATGAATTATTTCTTTCCACCGTCCAAAACAACACACTTTAAGAATGAGATCACTAGTTTTGAACAAAAGTGCATGAATCGTTTGGGGTTGCATGGGAAAGATTTAAAGATTTGTTAAGACAATGTCCACACCACAGTTTCTCGGAATTGCATCAAATTAATACTTTCTATAATGGGCTTAATATGATTGAACAAGATTCTTTAAATTTCGCCGCGGGTGGTAATCTTTTAAGAAAAACTCCAAGAGACGCGTGGAGAATAATTGAGGATAAGTCTAGAGCACAATATTCACAAAACACACCGGTTTTTTTCAATGTGAATCCCGAGATTGCTAGATTGGACTCTAAGATTGATAGTGGATTTGCGACTTTGTTGAGTGATATTAGGAAGAATCCTCATGGATCCATTAATATGGTTGAGAATGTTTGTGTATCATGTGGTGGAGCACATCCTAATTATGCTTGTTTAAACACGGGGTTTGATCAAGCTAATGCTTTTGCCGCGACGGGAACTTATGGCTCCAACGGTCAAGTTCCTCGTCAAAATCATGTTGCTCCACCGGGTTTTCCACCGGTTCAAAATAGGTACAACAATGGAAACAATGAGAATAATTTTAACCGTGGTAACCAAGGGAATTATAATCAAGGAAATGGGTTTAATGCTAATCAAAACAATCAAGGTTTTCAAGGGAATAATCAAAATGATTTGTCAAGCTACATGAAAACGAATGAGGCAAATTTGAAAGCTTTTCAAAACAACATTCAAGGACAAATGGCAACTTTGAAAAACGAGTTTCAAAATACGATTAAAGGCCAAAACAATAAGATTGAGCTTAATCAACAAAGAATTGAACAAAGATTTGAGCAAATGTTTGAGCAAAGTCAAAATCGTATGCAACAAAGTATGGAACAAGGTCAAAATAAATTGCTTTCGATTTTTGAATCTTTTATGACCAAACCTTCCTCGTCTTCGGGTGGCTTACCTAGTAACACCATTCAAAACCCGAAGGGTGAGATGAAAACTATAACCACACGTAGTGGGAAAGCTTTAGACGGACCTTTGCTTCCACGTGTGAGTACCTCTCCGGTGAGGGAAGTGGAGCAAGAACCCGAGATGGTTAAAGAAAAGGAAATTCCTATTCCACCAAAGGTAGACCAATTGCCTATTCCGGAACCCGAGCTTCCGAAGACTAAACCCACACTACCCTACCCTTCGAGACTTACCAAAGAGAAGCTCCGCGAAAAGACCAATGCTCAAGTTTCTACGTTTCTTGACGTGTTTAAGAAAATGTATATTAATCTTAGTTTCGCGGATGCATTGCTTAGCATGCCTAAGTTTGCTTCAACAATCAAAAGGTTGATGAACGATAAGGAGAAATTAGTTGAAGTGTCTACATCCTTAAATGAAAGTTGTTCCGCGGTTCTCTCTAAAAAGTTTCCCAAAAAGCTTGGAGACCCCGATCAATTTTTGATACCATGTGATTTCCCTAATATGGAAGAATGCTTAGCATTAGCCGATCTAGGCGCTAGCATTAACTTGATGCCTCTTTCCGTATGGAAAAGGTTATAACTTCCCGAGCTTTCACCTACTAAGATGACTATCGAGCTAGCGGATCGATTGATCGCCTTTCCAAAAGGTATAGCCGAGGATGTATTAGTCAAAGTAGGAAAGCTCATTTTTCCGTCGGATTTTGTAATTTGTATCCAGAAAATTCTCGTGTGCCTCTTATTTTGGGAAGACCGTTTTTAAATACGGCTAGTTCTTTAGTTGACATGAGAGAGGGAAAATTGACTTTACGTTTTGATGATGAAATTATCACTCTTAATGTTGGTAATATCTCGAAGTTTTCTTCCGAAGATGACGAGGAATCAATCAATCAAATCGATGTGATTGATGTTGCTAGCGAAGAGGTTTCGCAAGATATGCTTGGTTTTTCGGATACCTCTAAAAGTGGCAATCCCACTTCATCGAATCCAATTATCTATTCGGCTAAGCCTCCACTCACTCCATTTTAGGGAGGTGACTTTGTTCTTGAAGAGCTTAAGAATAATGGTTATTCAAAAATCGAAAAGGAAATTGATGATTACCTAAGCACACCATTTGATCCTAGTGAGTTTGATAGTGAGAATTTTGATCCCGAGGGAGATATTGCTTTGATTGAAAAATTGTTGAATTTAGATCCTTTTGAATCACCACCTATGGAGCTAAAAGTTGTAAGTGAAAATGAAACTAAAGTGAAAACATCTATTGAGGAAGCACCCGAATTAGAACTTAAGGAATTACCCACTCATTTGGAGTATGCTTTTCTTGAGGGAACGGATAAGTTACCGGTGATTATTGCTACGGGATTAAAGGAAAATGAAAAGGATGAGCTTATTAAAGTGCTTAAGAAACATAAACGGGCCATTGCATGGAAAATCTCCGACATTAAGGGTATAGATCCCAAATTTTGTACTCATAAAATTCAAATGGAGGATGATTATAAACCCGCTATACAAAATCAAAGAAGGGTCAATCCAAAGATTCATGAGGTGATAAAAAAGGAAGTCACTAAACTTCTAGACGCCGGAATGATCTACCCTATCTCGGATAGTCCATGGGTTAGCCCCGTGCATTGTGTTCCAAAGAAAGGAGGAATGACGGTTGTTACTAATGAGGATAATGAATTGATTCCTACTAGACTTGTGACCGGTTGGCGTGTTTGTATTGATTATAGGAAACTTAATGATGCCACTAGGAAGGATCATTTTCCATTACCTTTTATGGATCAAATGTTAGAGAGACTAGCGGGGAATGAATTCTATTGCTTTTTGGATGGATTTTTTGGCTATTTCCAAATCCCCATTGACCCTCGTGATCAAGAAAATACCACATTCACTTGTCCTTATGGAACATTTGCCTATCGTCGCATGCCTTTTGGACTATGCAATGCTCCGGGGACGTTCCAAAGGTGCATGATGGCCATTTTCCATGATATGATCGAGAAAACCATGGAAGTATTCATGGATGACTTTTCGGTTTTTGGGGAATCTTTCACTTCATGTCTCTCTAACCTTGAAAGAATGTTGCAACGTTGTGAGGAAACGAATCTTGTGCTTAATTATGAAAAATGTCACTTCATGTGCAAAGAGGGGATTGTGTTAGGACATAAGATCTCTAAGGCCGGTATTGAGGTTGATAGGGCTAAAATCGACGTGATTGCCAAATTGCCTCCACCCACCACCGTTAATGGAGTAAGGAGTTTTCTCGGCCATGTCGGCTTCTATCGTCGTTTTATACAAGACTTCTCTAAGATAGCTCGGCCTATGACCCATCTTTTGGAAAAAGAGACTCCTTTCATCTTTTCGGATTAGTGTATTCAAGCCTTTGAGATGCTTAAAAAGAAGTTAACCGAATCTCCAATCTTGGTTGCCCCGGATTGGGATCTACCTTTTGAAATTATGTGTGATGCTAGTGATTATGCGGTAGGTGTGGTTTTGGGGCAACGTAAGTTAAAACATTTCTTGCCTATACACTATGCAAGTAAGACTATGACAGATGCTCAAACAAAGTACACTACAACGGAAAAGGAGTTACTTGCCGTTGTGTATGCTTTTGAAAAGTTTAGACCATATCTCGTCTTGTCTCAAACCATAGTGTATACGGACCACTCGGCTATCAAATATCTTCTTAATAAACAAGATGCTAAGCCGAGGTTGCTCCGGTGGATTCTCCTCCTTCAAGAATTTAATGTCAAAATTCTAGACAAAAAAGGAGCCGAGAATCTCGCGGCCGATCATTTATCTCGACTTGAGAATCCTCACCAAAGCGATCGAGAGAACAAGGAAATCAATGAAACATTTCCTCTCGAGACGCTTGGTATGATTGCATTTCGTGGTGATGATAGTACCCCATGGTTTGCGGACATCGCAAATTACCATGCGGGGAAGTTTGTGATCAAGGGTATGTCGTCCCAACAAAAACAAAAGTTTTTCAAGGATATTTCCTATTACTTTTGGGACGACCCCTATTTGTTTCGTGTGTGCGCGGATCAAGTGATTCGTAGGTGCGTGTTTGGCAAAGAAGCTCAAGATATCCTTAAATATTGTCATGAGGGACCCACTGGGGGACATCATGGTGCTAACGCCACCGCGAAGAAAGTCTTTGATGTCGGCTTCTTTTGGCCTTCCATATATCGTGATGCCCAAGACTTGATCAAGACTTGTGATGCTTGTCAACGTCAAGGAAAGAACTCACAAAGGGATGAAATGCCTCAAAACATTATCCAAGTTTGTGAAATCTTTGACATGTGGGGGATCGATTTTATGGGGCCGTTTCCATCTTCGAAAGGAAATAAATACATTCTCGTAGCCGTGGACTATTTGTCTAAATGGGTTGAAGCTAAGGCTTTGCCCACGAATGATGCTCGAGTTGTGGTGAACTTTTTGAAACAACTCTTTGCTAGGTTTGGAACTCCGCGGGCTATTATAAGTGATCGTGGGACCCATTTTTGTAATGAACAATTTGAAAAAGTTCTAAAGAAATATGGTGTCACTCATCGACTTTCTACGGCTTATCACCCTCAAACGAGTGGTCAAGTGGAGGTTTCAAACCGAGCTCTTAAAAGGATTTTGGAGCGTTCTATTGGAGAAAATCGCACTTCATGGTCGGATAAATTAGACGATGCATTGTGGGCTTTCCGTACGGATTACAATATGCCAATTGGTTGTACACCATTTAGGTTGGTCTATGGAAAAGCATGCCACTTGCCAATTGAACTCGAACATAAGGCGTATTGGGCTCTTAAGTATTGTAACTTTGATTTGAGGACCGCGGGTGATCATCGCAAGGTTCAATTGAATGAACTAAGTAAATTAAGGGATCAAGCTTAGGAAAATTGTTTGATTTATAAAGAGAAGACTAAGAGGATTCATGACTCTAAGATCAAAAACCTCATTTTCAATGTTGGTGATCAAGTCCTCTTATTCAACTCTAGACTTAAGATTTTCTCGGGCAAGCTTAAATCCCGTTGGTCCGGACCATTCACCATTGCACAAGTTTTCCCTTATGGCACCGTTGAGCTAGCTCAAAAAGACGGGCCTAATTTTAAGGTGTATGGTCATCGTGTGAAACACTACTTTGGAGGGGCATACCTACGGAGGTTGTCCCGGATCTTCAAACTTTCCCTAAGGACCAATGAATGCGGGGATCAAGTCGAGCTCATGACTCGGTTAATAAAAACGAGGTGCCTTGTGGGGGAGTCCCATACATTATATCTTCTTCCTATTTTCTAACACCTAATAAGGCTTGATCTTTCAAGCTTGTGCTCGTGTTTTGTTGTGTTGTGAATCTTAGGTATGACCCTAATATTTGAAGACTCTCGTGTTCGGTTTTTGCCGGTCCACTTGATCTTCCATTCTTTGATTGCCAAAAAGGGGCACACTCTTTACCCTTGATTTTTATCGAATAACGTTTTATCTTGAGGCATAATTAATAAACGGCTTATAGATTTGCGTGCTCTTTCCATGTTAGGAATTTGCATTAGACTCTTCGTGTCTTAGCAAGGGGGTGTTACTCTTGAGCTAAGAAACATTGAGGACAATGTTTGGTTTTAGCATGGGGGAGTCAATCGATATAATCGCTTGCAATTGCTCTTGTCGTGTCCAAACGTATTGTTTCTCATTTTTCAATAAAATTTTAAATTTTTAGTGTTATTTTTAAGTTTTAATAAATAAAATAAGTGCTTTTGACACGAATCTAGGCTTTCCGTTGGTGAAAATAAGAATAGTTTTTGACTCGACCCGGTTTTTAACCTTAGCTTTTCCTTAAAGTATTTGAATTAAGTTTTGTTAGGCTATTATATAGGGAGCTTTAAAACGCGAAAGTCTTAATTCATACGAGTTAAGAACAAGAACTTTTCGCAAGCTCCTATAATTGATCCTAGAAAGTCGTCTATCAAGGGAACTTTAAAACGCAAATTCTAAAACTTGAAAAAGTATAAGAAGATGCAAGATCCTATAGATGACTTGAAAACCCAAAACTTTGATTTAATAGGCTAAGTATCCATTGATTTCACATTTTTGAAATTTTACAATATGGAGAACAAGAGATGATAGAGCCAATTATAAGTTTGGTATTCTTTCGGGAATTTATGTGAGTTAATTATAAGCCTATTCTCCCATCGCTTGCTAATAAATTTATCTGCAATAAATAAGGTTGAACGATTTGAAAAGTTACTTAGCTTCTAGCCCAACATCGTTTAAAAGTTGCTCGGTATGGATTAGAGTTCATAGCCAAGGCATAACTTATTGAAGCGGGATGCGAAGATTGGCGAGTACAAAAAGGTCCTAACAAGACATGAGGGCTATATTTTATTGCTAAAGATCTCAAGTGATGTGAAGAATCATTTATCAAAAATCAATATGAAGGATCGAGACACACGACGAAAAGCAAATACTCCCCAAAAGTCATGGAGAAGTCTATCCAAAAAGACCATAACAAGGCATGGGGATAAATGAAGCCAAGTCCAAAAAGGAGGCGGATCGTTGTATATCAAAATCCCAAATAAAGATTGGAGAAAAATGAAGAAGTCGTGGTCCAAGTATGAATCTCTCAAAACTTCAAGTGAAGAAATTCCTATGTGAAGAGAAGACCATTATTTCATGAACGTCTCTCAAGGTTTGAAGTATAAAGTCGCTGCCAAATATCGGTCCGAGAAAGGTCTCAAATCGCGAAGAAAGTTATGCCAAGATATGAACTTTATGAGGTCCCGAGAAGCAGTTTTAAAAGATTTTGTCCTTTAGCTAACTATTGATTAAATCGTTCACTTTATTTTCGGCCTAATAAATTATCGTAATAAGTCAACAATGCATCCTCGTGATCATTCAAGACAACAATAAAATAAAAGAGATACACCTAGAAATAAGGGAGTCTAAGTGAATAATTGGCCCACATGAGTTCGTGTTAGTTTGCTAACTTATAATAACAATGATCTTGTTTTTGCACTTGGCATGGAAAAGTGAAAAGTCGAGGACGATGAATCTATTTGAGTTTTATGATCCTTAAAGTTATTTTTCAATAATGAAAGCAATACATTATGTCTTTGCAAAATAAAGTGTAAAAAGTTGAATAATGGTGTAGTTATAGTTTTAATTTATCATTGCGTGAGGACACGGCAATTGCTTAGTAAGGGGGAATTTGATATGAGCATAAATAGTCATATCATTTGTATCTTTTAAGATTCAATAATTGCATAAATATCTTGAAAATGCCTTGTATATGCTTGTTTTTGTTGTTTCATGTGTGTAGGTACCAAGTTCGCAAAAACCGGCAAATATCAACACGAGTTTGATGATAAAGATTGAAGAAGCCAAAATCGAGCTCGACTTGAGTGGATTTTATAATATTGCAAGATTATGGGCCTAGAGGGACCCACATTAGCTTAATGGGCTTGAAGGCCCATTTATGGGGTAAAATTCATTTGCTAGAATCGTTTTAAAAAGTTATACGCCCCAATTTGCTAAGTTAAACGGAATGGGTGTTTTATAAAGGCCCATGAGCCCAAACGAATGAAGAGAAGTTTTATTGGGATTTAGGGTAAATTTTCAGTCAATGTGTATTATACACATTATATATTCATTCCACCCACCATTTTCACTCACACGTTTTTTGTACACGTTACATTTTTCACACAATTTAATAAAACCCTTTTACACCACACGTTAACTCACATATTCACACATTATTTTTATCTTCGATAATAACTATGTTCACCCACCATCTTCTTTCTCCCAAAAGAAATAACACAGTCCCTTCATAACCCTAATTTACCATGGTGATAATTAATTTCAAGTAACTTTTGGGGCTTTTCATCACACGTTTAATTCACGTGATGGGGAATAAAACCCCATGGTTTAAGGAAGAGATTGTGATGAACGAAGAGGCTATGTGGCATCTAATTATTGGCAGAGACACCTCAAATTCCACATTCCACCAATCACAAGGCTCAAAAGAAACACAACTAGCACACACGGATGCCACGTTGGCAATCCGTGTGCTAGTGTGTGGTTTTCCACCATCCGATCAATCAAAGAGAGAGAAAGAGAAGATCCAAGGGCCGAAAATTAGAAGGAATATGCTCCAAGAAGATTCGGATATTCGCTCAAGTAAAGCCCTGGGATGGCTATAAAAACCCTCTTTTCTATTGTAATTTTTATCCCTCTTTTAATTTTAATGTTATTATGCTTAAACTAATTTAGATAAATTTGTATTTCTTTTCCAGATTTGTAATCATTTTCGTTGATTAGTGAAAGATAATTTTTGTTTTACTTGAGTTTGATATTTACTTTCTGCCTAATCTTAAATATTGTAATTTAATCTTTACTGATTAATATAATAATATAAGAATGTTTAAGTAAGCTAAATGATAGCTTATTTTAAATAATCTAAAACTTAAATTTGGGAGCAAATCTTTCTTACTGAAAGTTTTGAATAAAATGGTTCAACTGGTAAGTTTGTTCGTGAGGGTCGTTCGAGGCTGATGGAGATTGGTGGTTAAGGTGGTGTAGAACCGGTTCATTAGGTTGCTCAGCGCAATCCTACTACTCAAAGGTTATCTTCAAATAGGTGCTAATTTCTTTTGCTTTACATTTTTTTTAATTAGATTGTACTTTGCTTGAATGTTAAGATGTTTTAGATGATTGATTGGTTCGTGCGAGTTCGTTACTGCTTGATTTATGTTACTGTATGACTAAATTTATGAGCGTGATAATGATTGATAGAGGCTAAGTTTGTTTAGGATATATTAGTATCTGTTTAATCTGTTTGGGAGATATAAAATAACTGAGTAGAATAATTAGCTAATTTAATTGATAAATCTGTTAGTGAGTAAGTGCAGAGTATTATTGGTTAAGTTTTAGTCTGGGGAATTTGTTCAGCTTAATATCTGCTTTTGATTCTGATAGTTTTGATAAGCTGGTATAATTTGAATGTTGATATAATCTGCTATTTTAGAATCTGCCTGCTTAATAGGGCTTGTTCTTTTATCATTTAAATTCATGAAGATTTTTTTTATCTGCTCAGTTTCTCATGATTCAATATTGCTATTATGATCATTTTGATAATTCGTTGAGAAGTTTAAACTGAATGGTGATAGAATACTTTCTGAATGAGTTTGAATCTGGATGAATGAGTTTATCTGATGTTTTAAAAAGCTGTTAGGTATATTTGGTCTAATCTGTTTGTATTTCACTTGATTTTGGGCATTACTTAAACTACTTTATCAGATTTGATTAATTGAGGCTGCTGATTTGTTTAATATGATTTTGTTTAATATGTGATTTCTTTTGATTATATTATCTGTTTACAAATTTGATTTTCTGGCATTTCAATTTAACAGATTCAATTTATCTGTTAAGTTTCATATACTAATTCCTATCAGTATCCTTTAAATAAGCTTACCAAAAAGTCTCTCCTGAGACTCTTTTCCTTCATCTGTCAAAAAGGTATTTTTAACAAAAATATGTCCCGTATGGGAATCGAACCCTTGACCTCAAGGGTAGAGGTCACACGCGTTTACCAACTGAGCTCAATGCTCTTTTGATTTTAGTGTTTTACAATTTATTAATATAGTATTATTTAACTGGGCAGATTCTTATTTGAAGATTGCTTTTATTTACATTACGTTTTTTTTAGAATATAAGTTTTTTTTAAAAAGTAAATTTTTAATTTCTAAAATAAAATTAGTTTAAAAATAAAATAAAAAAAAATGTTTTTATTCAAATAGTTTAATTATTCTATTTTTAATTACGTAGATTTTTATAAAAGTAGATTTAAAATAGTGTTTAATTAGATTTGTTTTAGAGTATTTTTTTTAAATAAAGTAAATTAGTTTTAAAAAGTTTTCTAAATAGATTAAAAGTTATTAAATAGATTAATTTTAAAAGATTCTAAATAGATTAAATTTTAAATTGTGTTAATTTTCTAGTAATTAATTGTTTTAGATTTTAAAATTTAGCGGGGTTACGATTCATGCACTTTAGGTTAAAACTTAATAGTTTAAAATTGGTAGATTTTAATTGTAGTTTAAAAACCGAAAACCAATTCAAATCAATTGTCCAAATCAAAGCAAAACGTCTCAAATTCATAAGATCTTCGTGTACAACGAACTTGATTCACCAACGTGTTTAATTGAATTCGTCTTTGGTAATATTAGTCTATTACTTTTTCCTAAAGGTAATTTTCTAATTTACCCTATAACGTATCTCAAATTATCACTATACTATCAGGATCACATCACAACCCCCTTTTACTTTCCACCAAGAACAACTGAGTCGCACTTTTAATCGGTAGTCAATTCGAAAAGATTCGAAACGAAATTATTTTATACTTGGCTAAAAACCTTGTATTAAATTGATAACTGAATTTTTGCTAGGTTGAAAGTTCGTTTCTCGGTATCTTCTCGAATTGATTAAGGTTTAAGTGTGACTCAGTTGTTCTCGGTGACGAAAAGGGAATTGGATATCTATTCTATTTGAAAAGATAAATGCGAAGCGAAATAAAAATAAACAAAGACAAATAATGAAGGAGCAATGCAAATAATAAAACGAAAAGTAAAGCAAAACTAAAAGACGAAATTAATTAGATACTGAAAAATAAAATAAGACAAACTTAAACTCAAACTAAGAGGAATGCAAGTAAAAGTGCGACTAAGTAAAAAGGCGGGAAAAATAAAGTCTAAAACTAAATGCATAAAATTACAAAAACTAGAAAAATAACTCATTCGGAACAAACAAGTTCTTCCGGAATAAGTTCCTCATCCGGAATAAAACAGCTTCATCCGGAATAAAACAGCTTCATCCGGAATAAGTCATTCATTCGGAATATAGGCTTCATCCGGAATATTCCCCCTCATTCGGAATAACTGCTCATCCGGAATAATTGGGTTCATCCGGAATAATCTCTCATGCGGAATAAATGCTTCGTCCGGAATATATTGCTTGATCCGGAATGTTGGTTCATCCGGAATATACTAGCTCATTCGGAATATTGAACGCATCCGGAATAATTTCCTTGGTTCAGAATAATCAAAGGAAAAACCGATTTGGAATAATTAACTAAAATGCTGGTTCGGAATACAAATGTTCATCCGGAATAAATAAATGAAACCTTCATTCGGAATATCTGTTGATCCGGAATACTACACTGATCCGGAATAAACAACTGATCCGGAATAAAATTAAAGGGAAGTGCTGGTTCGGAATAAATTGTACTGGTTCGGAATCTGGGCAAATGAAAGATACGAAGAACAGGGAAACTAGATAAAGCCACGAATTTAAACAAATCTAACCAAAATAAACCAAAAGATTAAACCAAAATAGCCACTAAACATCAACTAACAATAATCAAACAAAACAAATCAACAAAACTAACAATTAAAGCCAAATCAATCAAAACCCACTTGATTGAAAACCATAAAAATAAAAGAACATAAACATAAAGATTAAGATTAAGATCAAACAAGAAAGGTAGACAGGAGATTAACAAATAAAAGTAAAGATTCAATAACAATAAAAGGAAACTTACTTGAATTTAAAGGAACTAAAGGTACAAGACAAGGTAATTAAAGGTGCAAGTAATTAAGGTGCAAGTAATTAAATGGAAGAGCATAGTTTGTCAAACTAGCCAACAACAATAAAATTAACACTGATGATCTATTTATAGGGGAGGAGGAGGATTAGTGGAAGGAAGCTTCCTCCTCTCTTTCTTCTTTCTTTAATTATCATTAAGTTCTTGTCTTCTTAATTCTTCGACTTTTGTCTCGGGATTAATAAACTCGTCTTGTAATTTCAATAAATTAGACTTGAGTTCTTCGGCTTTAGTAAACTTCCGTCTTTTGACTTTTTCTTCGATAAATCTTCAGAATTGGTCTTGGACTTCCGTTCTTTTTGCACTCTTGATTTCTTGACTTCGTCTTTTGTCTTTTTCTTCGATAAAAGCCCGTGAAAGCCCGTGTTTTCCTTACTTTTCACATTTTGATCCTAAATCACAACAAAAACACAAACCACGCATAATTCCGACATTTACGACACAAAATACACGTTTTGGCTTGGTTATTATTGTAATTAAGTGGTAAAAGGATGGGTGTTTACACACCTATCAAATCCCCTACACTTGACCATTGCAATGTCCTCATGCAATGCATTAGTTATAAAGCACGTTTTACATTTTCCATCATAATCAATCCATATCGGCCTTTATTAAAGAGATAGAAAATTATAAACATTCAAAGGAAGAAAGTAAGTAAAGAAATCAAAGACATACCTTAGGGTTTTGGAAATGTCCTGAATGATCATCATCCTCAAGTTTTCACATTCTCCAAACCAAGCTTAAAAACGAGATCATTGTTATTATAAGTTAGCAAACTAACACGAACTCATGTGGGCCAATTATTTACTTAGACTCCCTTATTCCTAGGTGTATCTCTTATATTTTATTGTTGTCTTGAATGATCACGAGGATGCATTGTTGACTTATTTCGATAGTTATTTAGGCTGAAAATAAAGTGGGACGATTTAATCAATAGTTAGCTAAAGGACAAAATCTTTTAAAACTGCTTCTCGGGACCTCATAAAGTTCATATCTTTGCATAACTCGCTTCGCGATTTGAGACCTTTCTCGGACCGATATTTGGCAGCGACTTCATACTTCAAATATTGAGAGACGTTCATGAAATAATGCTCTTCTCTTCATAATAGGAATTTCTTCACTTGAAGTTTTGAGAGATTCTTCATCTTTGGACCACGACTTCTTCATTTTTCTCCAATCTTTATTTTGGGCTTTGATATACAACGATCTGCGTCCTTTTAGGACTTGGATCTATTTATCCTCATACCTTGTTAGGGCCTTTTTGGATAGACTTCTCCATGATCTTTACGGGAGTATTTGCTTTTTGTCGTGTGTCTCGATCCTTCATATTGATTTTTGATAAATGATTCTTCACATCACTTTTGGATCTTTAGCAACAAAATGTAGCCCTCATGCCTTGTTAGGGCCTTTTCGGACTCGCCAATCTTCGCATCCCGCTTCAATAAGTTATGCCGTGGCTATGAACTCTAATCATTACCGAGCAACTTTTAAACGATCTTGGGCTAGAAGCTAAGTAACTTTTCAAATCGTACAACCTTATTTATTGCAGATAATTTTATTAGCAAGCGATGGGAGAATAGGCTTATAATTAACTCACATAAATTCATGAAAGAATACCAAACTTATAATTGACTCTATCATCTCTCGTTCTCCACAGTTTAAAATCTCAAGGAATGAGACTCGTGGATGCTTAGCCTATTAAATCAAAGTTTTGGGTTTTCGAGTCATCTATAGGATCTTGCAAACTCTTAGACTCTTTCAAGTTTAGAATTCGCATTTTAAAGTTCCCTTGATAAACGACTCTCTAGGATCATTTATAGGAACTTGCGAAAAGTTCTTGTTTAACCCGTGAGAGTTAATACTTTCGCGTTTTAAAGCTCCCTATATAAAAGCCTAGCAAAACTTCACTTAAACACGTTAAGGATACTAGCTAGAGTAAACTTAGATAAGTAAACTCGGGTTGAGTCAAAAGATTCACAACGTTTGAAAATTAAAACCACTTTATTAAAATTTATTCTAGTAAAGAAAGAAAATAACTATACAAAGGTAAAACTACTAGGCCAAAATAGATCAAAAAGTTTGAAAAATGTTGAAAAAAATTGATTTTCCGGTTAAAATGAGGACAAATACAAGGAAAAGACCACTTAACTTCGATATAAGTCCCCCCTACACTTGATATAAACATTGTCCTCAATGTTTAAGCATGTTGGAGTAAAATCCCCTACACTTAGGACATTGTGCACTTTGTTTAAATCTTGCTAAGAAAGAGACAACTAAATATATTCCTATTTTAATATTGAGAAATATAAAATAGTGAATCGAAAAGAGATTAGGATGGAACCGGGAAGACGGGAACACGAAATCACGGGTCATCAAAAGTCATCAAGAGTGTGTCTTTGAAGCTCTAATCCCTGCACATGATAAGAAAGAAAATAAGAAACACTAACGGGGCCCCCCCTACACTTATGGTGAAAATAGGGAAAGATAGATAATCAGGTTGCCTCCCGAATAGCGCTTGTCTTTATTAACCGAGTCACGAGCCTGACTCGTCCCCGAATTAAATGGTCCATGGGGAAGCCTCGAATGTAATACCGGGATCAAAGACCTTGTCCTCGTTCCCGGTTGACATCAACAAAGGGGAGGCGGGAGGATAAGTCTTAAATGGGAGAAAAGTCCTTTCAACATACGAAAAGTATGTGAAGTCGTGAGCCACGGGAGGTGGGGTGGGTAAAGGAATCAAATTGTCATCCCCCAAAGACAATTGATGCTCAGAAAGCGGCAAAGCCGTAAGGTTAGCAATCATATAATAATCAATGTCACCTCCCGGGTCAAAGCACTCATCCTCCGTAATAGTGGCTAAAAGAGTGGATGAAAGGTGCTCGGGAGGGGGACTTGGGACAATACCTTCCTGCAACAAATTATCAAAAATAATACCCCCCCTCCGTGTCATCATCATCAATACCCGGAGGTATGGAGTGAATGTCGATTTCTTCTAGCAATGGGTCATTATCTTCAACGGGAGGAATAGATGGAGGTAAAGACTCTGAAAGAGGAGGAGAAGTCAACTCTTCGATTTGAGCAATAAGAAGATGCACTTTCCGTAATCTGTCGCGAAGAATCACGTCTTCCACCTCATCTACAAGAGCAAGTTCATCGGTGAACTTCTCGTAAGCCGAAGAGAATAAATCGTCATCGCCCGCATCTCCCGGTGGAGATTGAGAAATTTCAAAAGTGAAATTCTCATAGCGCGGAGAAAAATCATCATCATTAGGATCTACCTCTTCCGTAAGAGCAACGTCGTCCTCAGACTCAATAGCAGTCGGCATGTCACAGACCTCATCATCAAAGAATTTATCGAGACCAAAATCACTAATCTCACTCAATGAATCATCATCCTTAGACGCATTAGGAATATCGAGAGTAGGAGTAGCAACTTCAGTAGATGGGTCGAGAGCGTAGACATCATCGTCGTCATCATCATCATAATAGACGGGACCCTTCCAATTAGGAGTGACATAGTCGGCTAACTCTTCCTTGATAACCTCCACATCTTTAAGAAGCTCATGAAGCAATTTTTGTTGTTCATCTCCCCGAGTATGTTCAATTAAACCAATTCTATCCCACGCTGTAATTAAACATTTTGGTGTAGAAATGAAGGGAAAACGACCAAATTGGCTTAAAAAGGTGTTGGTGGATTTCAAGATTTTGTCACCATCAAGCAAAGGTTGCCTTTCCTGATGCAAGTCAGCTCGGATTTGAGCTAAACTTTCTAGAACATCATTCAAAGTAGTGAGTTGTTGGTCAAGACTAATTTGCTGAGAGGATTGATGATTGAAGGTGTGATGTGGGGGCTCAAAGTTATACACACTGGGATGATAGCACGGAATTTTCTCAAAGACCTTCGACGGATCACAAGAAGAAGCATCGTGAGGTCCCCCACAAATATAGCACCATGGGTATGGAGAAAAACCGGGTGCGTCATGTGGAAAGCTATTACCATTGTCATAATTGTAACCCGGTTCTTGCCCGTGACCATACGGGTATCGAACCGGGCACGAAACATGCCAATGAGAATCGCTTCCACAATACATGCAATAGGTAGGAGTAAGTTCATTAGAAGTAAAGGATGAGTTAATCGAATTACACGATGGAAAAAATCCTATTTGTGAATCGATGGAAATGGGAGGAAGGTCTCTTCCGCATTGCTCGCATGAACACCATGGACATGATTCGCTCCCATATAGTCGTCTCCAACACCCGACGCAATGGACATAAGAATCCATAAAGAAAATAGATAAGCAAGAAGAATATTTTGGAGCAAAACTTTGAAAAAGGGATGTTTTTTATGATTTTTCAAATGTTTTTGGGATTTTTTGAAAATTTTTGACACGAAAAATAACGTTCACGAGTGAACGGATCCCAAAAGCCAACGCGTCTCTCACAAAAAACCGTTAATCTTCACGAAAAGAGCCGGTAGCGGCGCCATTTGATAACAAAGGTTTTACTAGATTTGAAAGTTCGTTTCTCGGTATCTTCTCGAATTGATTAAGGTTTAAGTGTGACTCAGTTGTTCTCGGTGACGAAAAGGGAATTGGATATCTATTCTATTTGAAAAGGTATATGTGAAGCGAAATAAAATAAACAAAGACAAATAATGAAGGAGCAATGCAAATAATAAAACGAAAAGTAAAGCAAAACTAAAAGACGAAATTAATTAGAGACTGAAAAATAAAATAAGACAAACTTAAACTCAAACTAAAAGGAAGGCAAGTAAAAGTGCGACTAAGTAAAAAGGCGGGAAAAATAAAGTCTAAAACTAAATGCATAAAATTACAAAAACTAGAAAAATAACTCATTCGGAATAAATCCTTCATTCGGAACAAACAAGTTCACCCGGAATAAGTTCCTCATCCAGAATAAAACAGCTTCATCCGGAATAAGTCATTCATCCGGAATATTCCCCCTCATTCGGAATAACTGCTCATCCGGAATAATTGGGTTCATCCGGAATAATCTCTCATGCGGAATAAATGCTTCGTCCGAAATATATTGCTTGATCCGAAATGTTGGTTCATCTGGAATATACAAGCTCATTCAGAATATTGAACTCATCCGGAATAATTTCCTTGGTTCTGAATAATCAAAGGAAAAATCGATTCGGAATAATTAACTAAAATGATGGTTCGGAATACAAATGTTCATCCGGAATAAATAAATGAAACCTTCATTCGGAATATCTGTTGATCCGGAATACTACACTGATCCGGAATAAACAACTGATCTGGAATAAAATTAAAGGGAAGTGCTGGTTCGGAATAAATTGTACTGATTCGGAATCTGGGCAAATGAAAGATACGAAGAACAGGGAAACAAGATAAAGCCACGAATTTAAACAAATCTAACCAAAATAAACCGAAAGATTAAACCAAAATAGCCACTAAACATCAACTAACAATAATCAAACAAAACAAATCAACAAAACTAACCATTAAAGCCAAATCAATCAAAACCCACTTGATTGAAAACCATAAAAATAAAAGAACATAAACATAAAGATTAAGATTAAGATCAAACAAGAAAGGTAGATAGGAGATTAACAAATAAAAGTAAAGATTCAATTACAATAAAAGGAAACTTACTTGAATTTAAAGGAATTAAAGGTACAAGACAAGGTAATTAAAGGTGCAAGTAATTAAGGTGGAAGTAATTAAATGGAAGAGCATAAATTGTCAAACTAGCCAACAACAATGAAATTAACACTAATGATCTATTTATAGGGGAGGAGGAGGATTAGTGGAAGGAAGCTTCCTCCTCTCTTTCTTCTTTCTTTAATTATCATTAAGTCCTTGTCTTCTTAATTCTTCGACTTTTGTCTCAGGATTAATAAACTCGTCTTGTAATTTCAATAAATTAGACTTGAGTTCTTCGGCTTTAGTAAACTTCCGTCTTTTGACTTTTTCTTCTATAAATCTTCAGAATTGGTCTTGGACTTCCGTTCTTTTTGCACTCTTGATTTCTTGACTTCGCCTTTTGTTTTTTTCTTCGATAAAAGCCCGTGAAAGCCTGTGTTTTCCTTCCTTTTCACATTTTGATCCTAAATCACAACAAAAACACAAACCACGCATAATTCCGAGATTTACGACACAAAATACACGTTTTTGCTTGGTTATTATTGTAATTAAGTGGTAAAAGGATGGGTGTTTACACACCTATCAACCATCAGCTAAAAACTTATGGCAAAATAACCACATACAACGAACAATATTGACATTTGATGGCCGAGGCACAAGAGTCCAAGTGTTGTTTTTAAGAAGTGCATTGTATTCATCAACCATAGCATTTTTCCAGTTTAGATCCTTAAACTCATCATTATACGACTTAGGTAACCGAGAGACAGTGGACACAGGACAATTATACTTCAGATTAGGACGATTAGTATCGACACGAAACCGCGTGACCATGGGATGAGTCGAGGTAGGATTCAGATTAACCTAAGTAGTGGACTGAATTTTTGTGTGGAATGGGCCAGAATGGGTCAGGGGTGGAGTTGGGCATTCGGTGACAGATGGGCTCGGTTGTTGTAGACTTAAAGGTGTGGATTGGATTAGTTGTGGGCCGAGACCAAGTGGAGGGCCAAATCCAGGTGATGGACCTTGTGAGGAGACATGCTCATGTGTAGGTATAGGTTCAAGAATATGTACAGGTGCATTAGTGGTATCAATTGGGTTGTTAGGCAGGGTAGGCTCGGTGGTAGTTTTAGACAAATGGTATAAGCGAATAAAATCGTTAATAATGTTAGATGAGTGATCCAAAAAATCATATGAAGGGCTTGTAGTGGGTGTCATGGATCCAAACGGAAAAACTATTTCATCAAATGTCACATGTCGAGAGATAATAATGGTATTGGTATTAAGGTCAAGGCAACGATAGTCGCGGTGATTAGTGGCATGGCCCAAAAAATGCAAGGTGTAGCGCGTGGCTCAAGTTTGTGAGTAGGGTCTCTGTGAGGGTAGCAAAGACACCCAAACGTACGCAAAATTGTGTAGTTGGGTGTGGTTCCAAAAAGACAGGTAAACGGAGTTTCATTATCAATGGCACGTGAAGGTAAAATGTTTGACAAATAAGCGACCATATTAAGAGCTTCAGTCCAATAACTAGGAGGGGGTGAGCTTGAAATGAAAGAGTACGAATAAGGTTGTTGATGGTATGAATCATCCGCTTAGATTTTCCATTTTATTGAGAGGTGCGTGGACAAGAAAAACGGAACTGAATCCCATTAGAGGCAAATAATTGATGAAAAGCATTGTTGTCAAATTCACCACCATGATCACACTGAAAGGACTTTATTTCACAATTAAACTGAGTGCGGACAAAGTGACGAAACAACTAAAATTTGGACAGAACATCAGACTTATTAATTAAAGGATAAACCCAAACATAATGCGTATAATGATCCAAAAACAGAACATAATATTTAAAACCAGAAAGACTTGGAATTTGAGAAGTCCAAAAGTCCGAGTGAACAATATCAAAACTAAAATGAACGAGAGTACTAGAACTGACAAATGGAAGCTTCACGTGTTTGCCAAGTTGACAAGCATGACAAAGCACGAGAAGCTTCTCTTTATTACATGAAATGGAATTACTTGATAAAACATGACGTTCACTTCACTTCCTGGATGAACAAGTCGCTGGTGCCACGTATACTGACTCGTATGAAAAGCATGAGGAATGGTGGAAGGCTTCGTGAATGGGTAAAGATCGCCAGTGCTATCACAACGGAGCAGCACCCGTCGGGTTGTGAGGTCCTTAACAAAAAAACCAAAAGGGTCAAACTCGACGGTACAAGAATTATCACGAACAAACTGACGAACATAAATTAAGTTTTTGACAATATTGGGTGTGATGAGGACATTATTTAAATGAAGTGGACGATACGGAGTTGGTATAATACTATGGCCAGAGTTGGTTACGGGTATAGAATGACCGTCATCAACGCAAACAGACGAATAAATGCACGAATTAAAAACATCACTTAAATTATAAACAGAATTATTGAGATGAGAACTCGCACCTGTATCCATATTCCAATTGCCCGAAGCGGGATCCTGGAGTGTAGCAGCAGTAAAGGCGTTTGGTATAATCGTCTCGTGCCCCGGAAGTGACCCCGAAGTATTCATGCAAACTTGTTGACCTGTTGGCTAAGTAGGAACACTTTATAATGGAACTTGCTGTTGGGCCGACGAGCCAAGTGAAGTAAACTACAGCGGAGAAACGGGCTGGGATGGAGTGACAAACTGGGCCGGAGCTGAAACAAACTGTGATGGATAAGCAAACTGTTGCACTGGAGCTGCAACATATTGGGCCTGCTGTGCATATAAAAACAGGTTGGGCTGAACATGTGGTATACTTGAAAAACCTGGTGGGCTAGTAGCTAGCAATTGGTTGAATATTGGAACTCGTATAAAGAGCAATGGGAATATTGGACACATTGTTCCTGTTTACAGTAGACTTTGTTCCTATTCATAAAACGTTTTCATCAAAACCCAAGCGATCCATAAGAGTTTTCAATTGCATATCATTACCAATAGTTGCAAGGGAGGATTAAGTAACACGATAGGTGAGGAGGAAGTGGAATCAACGAACGTGTCTTGAGCAAGTCATTTTAGCCGCATCTCCTCCATAGTGAGCATAGAACAAACGGTTTTTAGATCGGGAAAAGATTCGCGATGAACAATGATGCCATAAACAGTCGCATATTTGGGAGGTAAACCCGCGAGGGCTATGTTCACTACCTCCTCATTACTAAGCGGCGACCCGAGCCCTTTCAAAATAGAAGTAATGGAGTCAATCTTTTTAAAATAAGCATCAACAGTTAAGTCCCCTAATTTCAAGGACCGTAGCTCCGTTTGAAGGGCAAGAGAGCGGCCACGTTTGTTATCATGAAAATAGCGGCTAAGATATCCCATGCTGATTTGGCCGTTTGAGGGCGTTCATCTACCTTCCTAGTTTGAAGAGACTTAGTAATTGTAGTAAAGATCCAGGATAACATAATATTTTCAATCTTTAACCACTCATCGTCGGGGGAGGAGGAGGAGCACTAGATTCGGCTTCTCCCGTAGATTGCTTTCCAAAGATATGGTCTGAAAGCTTGTGTCCCTTGCAAAGATGTTCAAAAAATAAGTCCATGAGGAATAATTCATCTCATCAATATCAATTTTAACTGGAACAAGAATATGAAGATTTGTAATTGCCATAAGCTTGTCGGATAAGAGTAGAACAGGGGAGGAGGTGGTTGTGCACCAGTCATGATAACTATTGGTGTGTAAGTATGATGTTGTTGGAAGGTTGATTATGTTGTGAATAAAAAAGAGGACGTGAGGTTGAAGATGAAAACCAACAGTAGGTTTAAGTGAATTATCAACAAAACAAACAAACTTGAGACTACAAGGCAGACAAAACAACGTCGTCTCGGGAGTAAAACCCTAGATTCGACACTTAAAAAAGGGTCTTTTTAGGGATCGACCAAAAGGCCTGATACCGTGTAGATATATTTGATTCGTTGTGTTTCATAATAACAATCGTAAGTATATATAGCCTATCATAGAACATTCTAGACAACGGGCTTGAGCCCAATACAAAATATAATCCTATGGATATCGACTAACACTTCACAAGTTAAAAAAATTCCAATAAACGTAGTTCAAATAACGTCATTCGACACTGATTTACTGTGTTAGAAACAATGTTAACCAGCCAGCCTACCAGGCAATTTTCCATAAACCATTTTAACATGTATCCTAGGCAGAGTCACTGAAGTTGCACACTAAATATATACGCAAATTGGTCAATTTGGGCTATAGTTACCACAAATGAAGCAGGTTGAACAGGTCAAACAGGTGAAAGCCTATTCAATTAAGCTTTGCTTCTCAGATCAAGTAGCATTTGCTAATGGCGATGAAGAAAATAATCAACAAACGAAACCAAAGTAATCTCCATATATTCACAATAAACATCTTAAACGCAACAAAATAAATCCCAAATTCCAATTCGCTGAAACATAAAATTAAACATCATGCGGTGGGCTCAAACCCCGTGGATTAGTCGGCCAATGAGTCAGAAATCATGGTTACAAAAAAAATAAAAAAAATAAAAATAAAATTAAACATCATATCCTCCTGCTTAAACATACTTTGTTCAGATACATAGTTCAAAAGACACAGTTCCATACTACTAAACTAAAATTAATACTACGGAGTAATAGAAGTGATTACTCATGATTGATATCATCCTCACTTGAAACCTTCGATTCATCATCAACTTCTTCTTGCTCTTCGTTAACTTCTTGATAGGCAATACCAAGTTTTTCCAAAACCTTCTTAACTTCATCAATGCTCCCAGCTAGTTTCTCACTCGGGGGCAATGCAGACTTAACATAGCGCAACACTTCCTTGAAACCAGAATCACATAGATTGCCTTTTATCTTCAAATTATATAACACAAGGGCACCTTGATATTTTAAGTGCCTATACCCTTCATACAAAGGCTCGTCATCATCCGCTAACTTCTTGTAGACCTCCTCGCCAAACATATAATAAAATTAAATGGATCAGTAGAAGTTGACATTATCAGCAACTGTAACAAAGTAAGCGTAAGCTTAAGAATAAGTGTAAATAGATAAGGTTGACTCATTTACGAGAAAATCTATTACAACCACCAAACTAACTCTAATAATAACAAATGTGAGCTAATGAGCATTGTTTCCTGTACTATTTACATTTAAAAGGCCTAAAACGAAATGATGTTGAAATTGGCAGCTATAGTAGCTGCAAACAAGTAGTTGCCTAAGATATATTCATTTCATTACTACATAAGAGACAACTAGACAATTCATGATACATAAGTTTTTACGATGTAATACGATGAATGACCAAACGAGACCACCAATGCTTATTCTGTTTTCCATATACATTATGACAAACTGGTTTATGAGATTATTCATCATCTTTTGATGTATTCAGGCAAACATATAGAAATTGATAGCTTTTCAAAACAAAACGTTCATGTACTAAAACAACATTACATACACGTAAGCCCTATCTAAATTTTGAGAAGTATTTTTTAGCGTCTACAAAATGCAATAAGCTAACAACCCACTTAATAAGTGTACAAAGGGGGTGTGCTAGTGTAACTTCTATTTAGATGTCTAATAATCTTAATATATCTAGTAATCATATGGGATGTTTGTTTTGGATTATGCCTTATTTGGTTTTGGGTTTGCCTTATTTAGTTTTGGGTTTATGTTTCAGAGACTTATATAAGGTAAAAAATTTCAACCTAAGCCAAAAACAAATAAGCAATAAGCCAACTACATAATCCTACTTTATTTGTTTACCACTTTTAACATCTTGACAGTCAATAAGCATGGCGGTCTTATAAATGGCATAAATAATCCTTTTCGGAACCCTTTTCCACCAAATCACCATTTTCCAGCGAAAATACCAATATTTTCTAACAGCCTTTGCAAGATGTTAAAAACGCGACGGAGTAGAAATCATAAATAAACGTCGCAAGACATTGAGAAAAAAAGAAGGCAATTTAGAAGAAAAGTGGTGTTTTGATGAACAGAGTTTTCAAAAAGAGGTATTTTTGTTATTTTCGTTTTTTATAGGGGTGTTTTCTTTTGAATTTTATGCTGGGTTTATTACTTATTTGGTTTTGAGCTTATATTTTAGAAGCCCAAAACCAAATAAGCCCCCTAAACCGTCTATAAAAGTGATAATAAACAACCCCACAAACTTTCACAAACAACCTCAAATCAAAATGATTATGTCTCATTGAAAGATCATAGTAATATTATATTTTGTAAATACACAATTTAATAATTTGTGAGTAACAACAACCTAAAATGCAATCCAAACACAAGATCAAACAAGCCTAAACATGTTTCAAGCCCCAAACAATAAATATTAGAATTATAACATAAAATAATACGCATTCATATAATGATAACCAAGATAGATAATGCTAAGATAATTAGTTTTGCCGTGAAGCAAAAAGATTGGAGTAAAAGAGATTACCGTGCGCCAGAATATATTTTTTCCTGCAAAAATAAGATTTTCCCGCCAAAATATAATGCTACTAGAAAGGTCGTAGAACATAGTTATGGCCTAGCATGGTCGGTGCTTGAGTTGATTAAACCAAATCACAATGGCATTTGTGGTTTTTACAAACGGTATACATCTCACACAACTTTGTATACAACTTTGACAGTGGCGGACGCAGAAGAACATGGCGAAAAGAATAGGACCACAATAGAAAAATGATTATTATTACTTGAAAATGAATAATTTATAAGTTTAGAGTGTTAAATGTTAGAATTCAATGTGTGAGCGGGGGCATTTTAAGTTTTGAGTGTGGGGCATTTTAAAAATGCTCAAAAATGAAAAAAAATTACAATATAATTTTGACTTTTTATCAAGTCACGGGGGCCGCCGCCCCCAAACCCAACATGTATGTCCGCCCCTAGGCTCTGACCATATATAGTTTCGATTTTTGCAGCTTTTGTCTAATTTTGTGGGATTTTAGAGTCTTAACTATCACTACTTATGACTTATATAATAAATGTGAGTTTTTTTTCTATTTTCAGTTTATAATGTGTGTTTTATCTTTGATAATAATTCCTATATTTAATGTAAACACGCATCACTTATGATTTATAATAATACTAATAACAATATCCGCTTGAAACCTTATAATACACATTCAATAATTAATTTGCAATTTTTTTGATTTTAAATAATCAATGTGGGATTCGGTGTTGGTTTTATGGTTCGATTTTACGAATAAAACCGTAACCGCATCCCATTTTACGGTTTTTCTTTTTCTTAAGACCATCTCACCAGGTTTTTTTTGTTTTGCGGTTTTTGTGATTCAGTTTTTGTAGTTTATAAAACTTCAACCCACTTTTATGCTAGTCATTCAACACATACTTATCATAATAGGACAATTGAGTTCGTCACAAAAACATAAACAACTTACACATGAATATAACCACCAAATCATACACACAAACACAAAAACGTAAAATAATATACTTACAATTCGAGTATGTAAAGAAACAAGAAAAGATCAAGTTTGGGATGAGCTTGGTACAAGTTGTTAAGTCCGTCCTTGTCTATTCCTCCAGTCATCTTCACTAAAAGAAGTTCCCTTAAAAATGATAAGTTAACAAATAATGCTCCTAAATCACAATATCACTAACCTTCAAATCACACTATAGCAACGGATATTCGTTAGCCTTTCTTGAATAAATATTAGTAGGTCATATAAAGTCGTAGTGGCACTAAAAAATTCTCAATGTCTACGCCTTTTCCGGATTTCCTAAAGTTTAGAGATTGAGGCAAATTTTGTCCAATCGTAGATGTTTGAGTTTATTGATTCACGAGGAAGTGACACCAATAATGCTGAAATGCCTGAACAAAAGAGACTTGAGTGGTTTAATTATTATGGTCTATGCGCATGTTGCACAGTGCGAGTTGGAACAATATCATAATATAAAAAGAAGTTTAAACTGAGAGTCTTTTCCTCTTAACTTGAGCTAATCATTTTCAAGTTGAAACAGGTCACTCAAACATATTTTTAAATGAACAACATTCGTTAACTACAAAGAGTTCAAGAAAAGTTAATCATTCCGTGCTTTATCCTGGTCATTATCGTTTTCTGCTTATTTCGCATTACACGCTAAAGATGTTTAACCATAATAAGTTTATGATAAAAAAAACTCCAAATAAATGCCCATCAACCTTGTGTCATGCTAATAGTTCATATATCAACTAATGAGGTGGTTTTTGTTGCATTCTCTAAGTGAGTGTGTGTACAAAAATGGGTTGCAAGAAATTGTATTTAGAAGTACTATTGGATTGGTAACTGATAAAGTTATGGGCCAGGACAAAAAATTGTAACATCTTAACAAAATACTGCAAGCATATCTAAATAAGTGAGTATTAAATTTGATTAAGTTTAGAGATGTGAACTTACATTTGCTTGAGATTGGAGTCTAGATAAACGATTTATCTCTTTAATCATAAACTTTAATTGGCCCTTGAACTTTTTATTTTGCTTTTGAAGTCGATGTTGTTTTTTATTCATAACCTTCATGTTGTCCACTAAAGCCTTTGCTCTTTCCTTTTCTGACTCCAAGTCCAATCTCAACTTTTCACTGTCCAAAATATTCCTTGTAGATGCACAACGCCGTTTATTATGTCCAGAAATAAATTTTAGTTGTTTCAAACATATCTCAGCAGGTGTCAAGGTAGAGTTAGCTTCTTTATTTCGTAATGAATTCTACATAAAAACAGAGTTGGTATATCAACAACTTATGTATTAATTATGTAATTTTAAATCTCATGTAAGAAGTAGTGGAAATTACCATGACTTTTTCGGCCTCCTCATTAACCATTATGTGTCTTTTTTCAGAATAATGCGCCATTTCATACTTTCCTATTGCTGTTACGTTTTTCCCTTTTCTAGTTTTCTGTTTTTATACATATATCATAATACAATTACAAGAAGATAAAATAAGACATAAGTATATTAGCTATTCATAAAATTAAATTACCATATCAATTCTTCTTGGAACCGAAAGGCTTCCAACCGCAGGTGGAACTTTATTTAAGGATTTGTTTATCTTGTTTTTGGCGCTTATCTCCTGTCAAGTTGAAAGTTTAGACAACATTATAATTTGAAATATGTATTTTTTATCAACAGAATGTTAAGTAATTAGAAGAAAAAAAAAAGCGAGTTACTAACCTGAAATGATTCACTTGCAGACCTGTCACACAAGTTTACCCAATCGCCGGTTTGTACACCATCGCGGGCATGCATCATTGTCGCCTCTTTTGGTGGATTTTTTTGAAATGAAGGTGTAATCTGTACTGCTTGTTCTTATGCTGGATAGCTAGTTGTCGTTTCATAGTACGTTCCATTTCTTCACATGTTTTATCATAGTTCGAGTTTTCCTAAAAGTAAAATAACGGTTAGTAGCTTTATGAGACTATATACATATGACGCATTCTTTACTATCGCACACATTTACATACTTATTAGTGAGCATTTTAAAAATAATACTTACTACGGATTTGGTGATTATATCCTTCTTCAAAAGTTCGTCTTGCTTCTTCCAAGTTGTACCATCAAGTTTGGCGAACTTTCTCATTACACATCCTCCTTTGGTAATAAACAGTTGGCTGTCATCCCAACAATCCGTCCTGAACATTCATCAACCTCAAATACCAAGTTCTTCTTACTCAAGCGGCTTTTTCTAGTTTCACCTAAAGCTCTAGTCTCTTTTCGAGTGATGGTCTTGCCTAAACACAATAATCAAGGAAAAAAGTTCAATTTGGTTAAAACACAATACCACACAATGACCACATACCATTTAAGTTACAAATGTACCACGTGAAGTTGAACCAATATTCTACTCATGTTCATCATCACTTGCGTCTGTCTTAGTTTCTCTAGAATCAACTTCATCGATGTATTCCTGGTCATATTCCTCCCCTTCGTTCATAACTGCTTCAGGACTTTGACAAGAGAAAGAATTCCTACTTTCTTCATTTTGTACCCAATTACAACTTTGTCACTTTTGAATCGGTTGACTATGTGGAGTACCAATTCTATTAAAATACTTTTCAAGATCACGAGTACTTTCATTTTATACCCGTTATACCTCTTTAGATTTAAACCATTATACCTCTTTATCAGATAGCTTTGGAAAGAAATAGTGAGGACTTAAAGCTGGACTTATTACGAAACAGCTATATATTCCTAAACAACTATATGTTCACTAGACTTTTTTTTTGCTTGTGAACTATCATATGTGTTTCAGCAATGGCGAATTACTAGTCACGGCACACAAAAGTCCACTAACTGAAAAAACTCAAGATGTATATTAAGACTCATCAGTTTGTAGCCTTAACAAGACCCATAAATATTCTAAATTAAACAGATAACAGTTTATCAGTGGACCTTGAAGTTTATTTTCGGAACCCTGCTGATATTTTGAAGACTAAAGCACAACATTCTTAACTTCTTGCTGAAAGGCAACTATTCACACACCTCTCTTTACCATACTCACATAATGGGTTGACACACCTAATACCACATTATGAATCGACTAAGAGTTGCATTCACAACCTCTTAGTCGATACTAAAGGACACAATTGAAGGTTGTTATTATCTCGTGGATGCTAGATGTGACAACCCTTTTAAGGATTGTCACTTATGACTGTTTGACCTTTATTTATGTGCTAAATGTGCCTTTATGTGATTTTAGATATGTGATGTATGATTTGGGTTGATAACCTACGTATGAATATGAGTTAGTACACGAGGTGTACTGGGATGACCCACATCGTGGTCATGTTGACGATTCGTAGGAATGGTTAAATTCTTGATTTGTCGAAGTGATGTGTATTGTAGTATTAATTTTACTTGTCGTGTGTACGTATTTAATTACCGTATACGAAAGACTATACGTAATTATATATGTAAGCATTTAGAGGTATAGATTATTAGCATCGGGTTAGTTAAGAAATTTCCATAGATTTTTTAAGGGACATAGGTAGTAAAATTTTATGGAATAGTATTTTATATTGATTTAGTTTTTATAATAATAACTAAAATGTAAAATTTCTTTTAAATAAATTTAAAAGTACATGGTTTTAAAAATAAATAGAGGGTTTTCGTAAATAAGGAAATTTGGGAAAAATCTAGACAAGTATTAAAATAAATAAATAAAAAAATAGTATGGGAGTTGGGACGGTGGTTAAAATCAAAAGTAAGAAAGAAAAAAAAGTTGTGTTGGGCTTGGGCTAAGACTTATTATTTAGGATATATATTACCTTAACCAAACAAAACACAGAGAAAAAAAATGGAAAGACGATCGTAGGAAAAGAGAAGAAATGAGGGAAAAAAATTATGGTTTTTACAAAGTTGATTTTTGGCTAATTAAAGTTATAGATTTTGTTTAATCTTTGTTATTATTTAATCAATTATGTTTTAATCATGTAATTAATCATGTGATGGATTAGGGTTTTTAATTTTCTAGAATTAAAATTAATTAGGGCTTGAATTATGTAATTAATGAAGGGTTTTTAGGGTTTAAAATCAGTTTTTAGGGTTTAAATCGGATTAGGCAGAAACTGTCGCTAATCTGTCAGAATCCCTCGCTAAATTGTCAAAAACTGTCGCTAATGTTTGAGCAGATTTTGGGTAAAATCGTTTTGGTCAAAACTTATTCGTTTTTAAAGCTTTTTGGGTGATTCAAAAGCTTAAAATTATGTACCTGGAGCGTAATTTTCAAATATTCAGATTGTATAGTAAATGGAGGTCAGTAGCTTGGTAGAATTATTTGTACAAGTGTCGAGTTCAAGGTTAATTTTCAGATAAAATAGTTTAAACTCGTGTTTTAGGTATTTTGGGATAATGGACACTTAGAGGGTTAACACGGGGCTGAGTTGGGATAGGATTTGATATGTATCCATCGTAGGGATTGTTACATTGATGAAGGATTAGAGTTCCAGAGTCAATAATGACATGTGATATTGTGTTGTGTGCATTAGATAATTGATTGTTCGTGTAGAGACTTTCGGTTGCTTCTCGCAAGGTGAGTTCATAGTCCCATATTCTTGAGTTTTACAAATTCTTTTCTTTACTTCCAAATGGGATGGAAGAGACACTAATGATTTTGCAATGTATAGCTGTGATTGTTTTTAATGGTTTGTGTTGGACAATGTGCGTTTACTTATGTGTTACTTGCTATGTGAATCTTGATTGTGTTATGATTTGGTATGGTACATAGATGTATGGCGTCTATGGGACCAGTTGTGATATGGTAAGGTGGGTAGCCTTGGTTTGGTACATAGATGTATAGGCGTCTATGGGACCAATGGTATTGGTAAGGCAGGTAGCCTTGGTTGGATTGGATTGTGTGATCTTGATTACTAGTTTGTTAATGCATATTGTAGCACCTTGTCCATATGTGTATTATTTAATGTGTATTATTCATAGTTTAAAACTTGTATTGTTGTGTTGGTTTCTTGGAGTCTAAACCTATGACTCTCACCAACTCAATGTTGACGTGTTTTAGTGTCTCTTTCAGGCGAGTATGTGGTGGCTAGAGTCTAAAAGCTGATAGGATGCATTTCGGGGAATCCACTTCCCTTTAGTTTATTTTCTTTTGATTTGATGCATGTACTCTATGATGTTTATTTGTTTTGGTTGTTTTTCTTTAACATTTGAGTAAGACATTACACTCATTTGTTTAGACTCCTCCTATTGTGCTAGATATTGTCATGACACTTTGTGTCTCCTTTATTATTATGTTGCATTTAGATTTCTCTATATAGACACCGTGTGTTTTGATGATATCCATACTTCTCACCCCGTGTTTCCGCCAAGACAGGGTGTGACACTGGATAATGCAACACCCTGGGGTTCCTAGCCCCCTTTCGAGGTGAACGATATCTTCTTAATGAGTTTCAAGGTCAAAAACCACAAAGTGCCGAAGAATATTTTAACATGAAACATTCAAAGGCTAGAAATGTGATTGAAAGATGCTTTGGTTTGATAAAAGGGCGTTGGAAGATGTTAGCTTCGCCTTTGTTTTTTCTGATTGGTACTCAAGTTCGGGTTTTTCTTGCTTGTTGTCTTTTACAGAATCTGATAAGGAAGTACATTAATATTTAACAAGAATAACATGTTAGGTTTAGCGAGGAAGATTGTGTAACTATATATCGAGTAGATATTTTTAATTTTATTTTAGTATTGTGTTATTATTGGTTTTGTGTTTGATAGTGTTGTACATAGGAAGTTATTTGTCAAAAACTTTTAATGTAACCTTGATTTATGTAGCTTTAAAGGTTTGTAAAAAACCTTGGTGTATTATATAGTATCGATAAATATAGATTAACGATATTCAAATGTAAAGTTCTTAGAAAAATATGACGATAATGTGGTAAGCATGCAAGTTTTAGGTCATGTGTTAGTAAACCGATCATGAAAATAGATACGAGAAACCATCATGGGTCTTTTTTACTTCCACAATCCCGAACAACATCTTTTATTTCCTCTAAAGACACCATCGAGTCCAAATATCGATGGTCGGAATGACCCAAACACTTACTCGCCACGATAGGAGGAAAAGACACCGATGAGTCATGGCGTGAGAATTTTGCTTTTAAAAAAATTGAGAAAAATTGTTTTGATATCATTTGGGTCCGTAATCCACAACCCCTCCTTCAAAATCCCGTTGATCATTTGAGATTTACGCTTGGAATTTATAATCCCATGAACGAATTTGAAATTTTCATCTCCCTCAATGTCTCATTTTAGGAGAGCTTTTTGCATAAGATCTATTGATTCAAGCTTGCCAAGATCTTCTAATTCAAGTAACTTATTAACCCTAGCTTTTCTATCATATCAAAGGGGTCTTGATTTCGAACATTTATTTGTGATCCAAGCAAATGATGCCAAATCTAATATTTTATATTTGTAATTTTTTATTTAATCTTATATGTACTATGTTCATCCAAAATAAGGGCAACTATTATGTAATTAAGTTTTTTTAACGAAAACAATGTTTTTTTTATAACTAGAGTAAAGTAGTGTTAGTTTAGAAAGATAGTAGATTATTTTTGTTTGGTATTGTATTTACTTTAAAAAAAGATTGAATGTGATGTAGTGCAAAATATGAGTGTCGTGTAACATTTGAATGTTGTGTAAATTAGAAATCATTTATATATTTAATAAAGTTTGATTTTGATTATGTTGCAAGTATATCAATTTCAAAATTAACTACTACTTCTCTAAAAGAGTTTGATATTTTGCTTGAATTAAATGAATGATGTGCAACAGCCAACAAAAAGTGTACTTTTTCTAGAATAAATGAAAAGTTTAACTCATCCCTTTTGCATACTATCAATGGCTAATGTGTAAGACATTTTAGTAAACTTACTTTTTTCAATAACTAACTGAAATACATAAACATGCATGCATTATAATGTATATTGATTAATCGTTTCTCTTTTTATCATATATAAAATAGATTCGCATATGTCCTATATGTTGTAGTAGCTACACGTCAAGATGATCAATTTAAGTGATACAATAAATTGTACAAACTAATTTAGTAAACTTAAAACGCGTTTATACTCATTCAATTCACTAACATATATACCAATCACAAAACCATACACTTTATTATTTATTACAGTAAAACTTAATACAAACTATTCGAGTACTAAGCAGATGGGATCCATACAAGGTGATCAACAGGTAGAGAATGGCACACCGGAGAGCTTTAAGGTTGGCCTCCAGGCACACAAAACACTGCGTTGCCAGGTTTCTACATGGACGCGTTCATGTGGCAAACAACAGTAGCGCAGACCCTCTCTCCATTTTCTCCACGCGAATCAATCATAAAAAATTTGAAGGCATGACCCTTAAGCCCATGACATAAGTAAACCTTATAGGGGTAAGGCATGACATGACAAGCCACCTTTTTAAGGGCATGTATCTCAAATGGCTTTTTCACATAAGTGTAATTTTAGAAAAAGGTATGATTAGAACTATAAATCTTAGTGGTTAAAATCTTTGGTTTAACCTTACCCAAAACACCAAGTGTCATGTCCATCATGGACTCCAATGAGGTAGCACAAAAATCGATGTCACTCTTATCGGGCTTGTGATCACATTGATCCAGTGTGGTTTCAATGGCTCTGGCTTCTGTTGATTTCTTAGAGATTGAGAAGAATTTGAGAAGGTATGGGAGTTTTGACGACGAGAAAGGGATTGAACTGGCTTCGTCTTGAGAGAGTAGATGAGTAGGGTTCAAATTGTCATCTGCACCAAAGCAAATTGGCATCTTTTTTCCGAGGTGTAGAAAACCAAATGTGAAAAATATGCATAGAGCGGGATTGTGGCCATGAGGTCCATAGTTATCTTCTTTCAGATTGCCACTATGCAGTGGTGGCTCAAGGGTAAGGAAATTAAAGCTAGGGCTTTAGGCCCTCAAAGTTTTAAGGCCCTGAATTTTGTAGGACATTGTATATATATAACGCTAATCGTATATTTTATCGCGTCATCTATAAAAATATGATCATTTAAGGCCCCTGTTAGTCAATAAGTGATAAATAATCAAAGTTTTGGGCTTTTACTTTTTATGTTTTATTTTTAAGCCTACGCGTTGTAAAAAGTTAAGCCTAAATATTTTAAGTATACAAATTAAAACCTAATGGTGATTTACTCTTTATTTTGGATCCGAAATATCTTTAGGGAGATTTGAATTTTCAGATAAAAGTTTTAAATATTAAAATACATGTAACATTTACGTGGAACAAAAGAATTTCAAATCAGTTTTCCGAAATTTCGGATACAAGTTTTATATATGCGAACAACCAAAATTTCGTACTTCGGTAGAACATTTACGCGACACAAAATTTTGGGACTAGATTCATTTTAAATCAAAAGGGGAATTTTTACAAAAAGCTACATTAACATCCATCGGGATCCCATGAACTTCAAGAAATCATTAGGTCTGCCAGTGTGTGTGTGGGTATAAACGGTATTGATTTATTTTTTAAACTAAATTTTGAAAAAATTATACGTGTGAGAAATACATTGATAATCAATTAAAATTGTTTATCGAATTAAAGTTACTAACTCTTTTCGTAATACTTATATTTTATATATAATAATGCTAACAAGTTCGACAACAATTACTTTGGCAATAAGATGCCTTCTAGACTAAAATTAATAAAATTATCAATAATCGAAAGTGTCACCAAGACATTATACATATCGGCTCATTTACTAATTGAAAATAAAATATTATATTGATTTTATATAAAAACTTGAAAAAGTAAATTTAGTTATATAAATGATTTTTCAGCAACTCAATTTTATAAAAAGACCCCGAATTAAATCATCGCTTTACGCCTCCGAGAAGGTTGAGCCACCCCTGTCACTATGTGTGTGGTCGTTGCCTGCATAGTGATCTTTTTTGGATGAACTTCCATCAAAAGAACTCTTCATATTAGGCTTTGCATCAAGACTTTTTGTAACTGGTTCTTTTTCGAGTCCGAGTCTTGCATCATTGAGGTTTGCTACGTGATAAAAAACACAGAAAAGTAAGATTAATAAACTTTAAAATTTTGAATACATGTACATTAATATGTGCGTGAACATGTTTGAAGATGAATATACACTCAAAGTATGAAAAACACCAAAAGTATGGAAAACAGAAACAAGAAAACTGAAATAGATGTCATGATAATTATGGTGTTTGTTTCTAATTGATTTGATGAATGGACAATTGATATATGGGGTATTTATAGATAGGATGTGACTTGTATGAAATAAATGTGACTTGTACATCATTAAATGGTACGATAATGTACAAAATACATAAACAGCTACTAAATTTCGTTTTTATATGCGTCTAGTTTGTGTAATATGGGTTGTTGGAAGCTATTGTCAATGTTTGTATGGATAATATAAATGAAGGTTCTATGAATGAAATATATTATTTTTATTTATTTGATCCGACTTTTTCTTATTAAGCTAGGTTTTAGAGTTATTTTTTGGGCTTTAGAACTAGGTTTATCCAACATCCCATCCGTATAACTTGGGCTTTAGAGTTGGTTTTTTTTTCATTTTAACATGTAAAGTTTAACTAAATTGTTTTATAAATTCTTGTTTTATATTTAAACGATAACTTTTACTTATTATGCTTTTCAAAACAATATTGTGAGTTAAAAAGTAATTTTTGATCTAATTTTGTGACCAAATAATTTGGTCACCTATTTTTACTATTTTAAATTGGTGACAAATATTCTCGTCACTATCAATGACAAAAATAAAAATAGTTAAAATAGTGATCGAATAAAATTAGTCACCGAATTTTCGTCACTAAAAGCACTTTTTCTTGTAGTGTATCTTTGGATCTATCGAGTTTTTGTGGAAAATTAAAAATTTCATAAAATATAAAAAAATAAAGTATCATATGTACCTTACAATTTCAAAACCACCTATTTCAATAATGAAATAAAGGTTCTTTGGTTGTGTATCGTACAATAAGAGCATAAACAAAGATGAGTTTGTGAATGTGCATAGTTGTGAGTTTTGTTGGGCTTTTTCTTTGAGTATATTTCTTGAACAATCACTAGTGAATGTGTGACCAAAACTTGGGGCTAACATACTAGCTAATGAAAATGGTTCTATGGTAGAAGAGATGGTGAGTGTAATAAAGTATGTGTGTTTCTTGGTTTAGAATTGGTACTAGGGAGTAAGTATTAATAAGCAAAAACAAGTGTTTAGGTGATTGTATGTTATTTTTGTTAGTTGAGAAATGCATAAAGAGTGATGTAGTATATTACTACACACACAAAACCACAAATATAGCTTTTTAAACTGTCAAAGGCCGGGTAGTATAAATCACCAATGAAGTGTGATAGAGGTAGTTGTGAACTCATGCAATACTAGTAAATGAACCCAAATTTATTAATATACACGTGAGTTAAGTTTTTACATTTTGGCTTGAGCTCATTTATTAAACGAGCCTCAAGGCTGCAACTAGGGATTAAGCTCAGCTCATTTTGTCTTTTTATTGAGTTGATCTCCGTTTGAGCCCTATGTGTGTATTGAATATATCAAAACTCAGCTCCAATGTACTAAAAATGTATTTCACGAAAGCAAATTGGTGATAGAGTTGCATTTTGCATGTAGTAAACCAAAGTACGGGAAAGGATTAGCGACGTTAATCTTTTGCTAGACATAAAAGTTGTAAATTTGTTTTTCCTCCTATCGTTAGTGGTTGACGACATGCAAGCTAATCCATCACTATTTTTAATCATTGGTGATGTCTTGTGTTGGGTGTTCCTCACTTTGATTCAAGATGAAATATAATCGAACTCCCAAAAAGATAAGCCTATCGAGTGTTACCTGTTCAAAGACCCATCTTAAAGTGTGATTCAGTTTATTTTAACTGCATATATTGATGATATTGTATTATTGTTATTTAATGACGTGATCCATTTTGACAAGCATGAAAAGATATTATAACCCAAAACAAGTTTTACTCGTTACCCGTGTTCTGAGTAACTTACACATCCATTTATATGAAAGTGGGTAAATTTGGGTAATGAATGATCTAAAAAGTATATGAAAGATTACGGCCTTACATATAAACTACACAAGTTAAAAGATTCTAATAAACGTAGTTCAAATGACGTCAATGTTCTACACTCAATTACTGTGTTAGAAACAACGTTAACCAGTCACCCTAACCCGGCAATGGCCGTAACAGTGTCACAGACTTGCACACTAAATATACGTTATCTGTTTACATTTTTAACATATTGACATTGAGGTATGAGGGGTGTTTGTTACGGCTTATATATCATAATGAACTTATATAAGCGGCCAAGCGGGTTAGTGTTAAAATAAGCCACAAAAAATGAACTTACGAATCATAAGCCCAAATCCAAATAAGCTAAAAGCCGGCTATATATGCTGAAAAAAATACCCCTAGATAAACAAAGAAACTGTTTTAAAACGACCAAAATAGCCATTTTCGGAACCCTAATTCACCAAATCACCATTTTCAAGCCAAAATACCAATAATTTTTCGCAAACCTTTTGCAAGATGTTAAAGACCCGCGGAATATAACACGTAAATAAACATCGCAACTTCGCAAGGTATTGCCAAAAAAAAGGTATTTCAGCACAAAAAAAAATCCCAATCAACCTCAAAATGCTTGTCTCATTTTAAGATCATACTCATATTATATCTTGTACATATGCAAAACAAAAGTCCCATACAAAATCAAACAAGGCTTGCATAGCCGGTTTATGGCTTATTTGAGTTTGGGCTTATGTTTCATATATTCCTTTTTTGTAAATTATTTGAAACTTTTTGGCTGACATTAAAACTTAAATAAGCTACTCCCTCCGTCCCATTTTAATTGACCTTATTTGACTTTTAAATGTCAATTTTTTTCAACTTTAATCTTTAATATATTTGTTTGTGTTACATAATACTTGATGCAATATATATGAATGGATTTGTTTTTAAATGTATTTTCATTAGTATAATTATTGTCAAGTATTATATGTAACACAAACAAAAATATTAAAGATCAGAATTAAAAAAGATTGACTTTAAAAAGTCAAATGAGACAATAAAAGTTGGACGGAGGAAGTAAATAAAAATAGAATCAGCAACAAAAAATAGAATTGTTACTTAAATAATATGCATAATCATAATAATAGCAAAAAAAGGGATCGGGGTAAAACCGTAAGAGGTTAGCAATGAAAACTGATGTACCTTTGTTCTAGGGGTGTCTTTTGGTTCAGTTATCAGGTTGTTTGGTTAAATTTTTTTCTAGGTCAACATGAAAATCGAATCGAACCAAACCGAATTAGATTTCAATTGAACCAAAAACCGAATTTGAATTTGTTTCGGTGTTCGGGTTAACCCGAATTTTATGAATTTTTTAAAAATATACATAATTACATAGATATTTAGCAAAAAAATATTATTTCAATATAAAAATTACTTTATTTTATTAAGATTTTTTTTAACAACTAATTTATATATATTAGGAATAAATTAAATTTAAGTAACTATTTTATATAAATAAATATATAGAAAATATATATATATATATATATATTTGTATAATTTCGATTTTCGGTTCGGTTCGGTTCTCGGGTCTGATTGTCACCTATATCCAACCCGAAAACTATATACGTAGTTCGGTTCGGTTTGGTTATAACCCAAAACCCGAATTCTATTTTCGATTCGGTTCGACTTTCGATTTTTATGAGTCAAACCCAAATTATGGACACCCCTACTTTGTTCTTCTCTATCTTTTATGTTTTTTTTTTTTTGAACGGCAACTTTATTAGGAAAACTAGCAAGGTGCTAGAACAATTACAAAGAAATCAAATACGGATGTTGTAACCAACTATCCCAGTTAATCAAACGATTACATCTAGAATTAACCCATAAAAATGCTCTAGACACAATGTCATCGAATAGAATAGCCTTCCGAGGAACACGAGCCGAAAACAACAACTGATTATGAATCAACCAAATATTCCACCAAGCCGTGTAAAAAACACCTTCCAATACCAATTTAAGAGACGAAGAAATCCTCAAATCAGTGAACCATTGTAGCCAATTCGAGTAAGAACCAATTGGAATCCACTAAATATTCCACCAACGACAGATTAACCTAGATACTCCCATGGCCACGTCACAACTAAAAAAAATATGCGTCGAATCTTCAACAGCAGACGAACACAAAGGGCAAAGCATACTGGTAAGAATCACTCCCCTGTGAGATAATTTATTACGCGTGGGAAGACGATCAAAGCTAAGCTTCCAAGCAAAGATATTGACCTTAATGGGAACATACTTGACCCATCTCGTGACAACATCAGATCTAGGCAGAAAAACAGCATCCACAGCAACTCGCGGGTCTTTAACCCTGAAAATCCCATCCCCATTCAAATCCCACACCCATCGATCCCCCATCTTTTATGTTTTATTTAATCTTCATTTAATTTATTAGCGCCATTATACATATGTTATTCCTGCCAAACAACATATTTTTTCCCGCCAAAACATTATGCCACTAAAATATTCATAAAAGTTTATTATGTGTGTGTAGTTTTTTACGTATGTAAGTTTGAGTGGGACTCAACATAACGGATCACGGATAAGATTGAACCCAAAAACAGCTCGAACGAGACGGACCGGATCAGACGGTCCTTGGTCAACAAATTTACCCCATATAGGGTCATCGATTCGGTCCTCGATCCACACTTTACTTAATATTTGATCATTGGTTCGGTCTTATGCAGTGGCGGAGCCAGAAAATTCGACCACGAGGGCCAACAATCAAAGAGTAGATTTTTTATATAGCGTTAAACGAACAAAGTCGGGTATTTGAGTTTGAATAGAGGCAATTAAAATGCTCTATTTAGATACGATTACTATAACTTAAAAATAAATGAAAAATCAAATATATCTAATATCATAGAAATTGTGTTAAGGTGTGTGCCATTTGATGTGACATGTAACTCTTTTATCACAATTTTAACATTTTCAAAACCTTTAATATGACATGATGTCCTCAAAAGGTTATAACATGATCGAGAAACTCGTACTTTTTAAATTTGTCACGTTAAACTTTTCAAAATATGAAGATTATATATGTTTAAATTTGAGTATTATTAAGCTATAAAGTACTCTTTTTGTCTTAAAATTATTTTTTACCGACAAAAACATACAGTTTAAGAAAAAATACTTTTATAGCTTTCTCTCTCTTATTTTTTGCATAAAGACATTCTTACCCTTAACCAATTAATTAAAAACCTATTTAAAGTTTGTAATTATAATTGGAGGGGCGACCTCATCATGAATACTTGGAGGGGCGACCTCATCATGCAATCAGAGGGGTTGCCTCTAATTAATATAAGTTTGGGTAAGAGGGATCAGCTCCTTGTGAAGGATGCAAGGCACACACCACATTCACCTGAATAATCTGTAAAAACATGTAACTTAGGATGCACCCATACGCCCCACATGATACATAATAATATGGCCAAAAGCTGAAAGGGACGCCACGAGCTATCACTCCGCCGTGGTGAAGTCATAATACTGGTGCCTCCAGTGTTATGGTTATGGTACCTCCATAACTAGGTGAAACTGATCATGCATGTATATGGCTTAGGCATTTAATTAAACATCAGCAAATCAAAACATATAAAACATATACCGGGAAAACAGTTGGCTGCATACGGGGAAATCCTAATAAGGAAAGAATGTCCATACTGAAAGGACGGAGACTCCGTACCTTGTGTCCAGTGAACGAAGAAGACGAATGGAAGAGAGTCCTACTTTGATATCACTAATGCTACATAAATAATATACGTGTATAAGTGTTCTGATTTACTGAGTACGTAACTGGTTCTATATCATGTCTTAGCTTGTTTTTGTTGAATCCAAGATCTTTATACTCAAACAGTAAAAACCGTTTTATCTAGGTTGTCAATTGTATATGTGATGAACACAGTGGAATAATAAAATTAACTAGAACAAGATGTTTAACAAAGATGAATTTCCCAAAGGGTTTGTATTATTTGATTAACAGAAACCACTCTAGGTGTGTGTACATTGAATCCCATACCTAGAGATCAAAGTTTACTGTAGGTTACATTTGTGAATATGGAAGTGATGAATGTAAAACCTACGTGTGATTCCTTTTATAACATAAGAAAACCATGATACATGGAAACTAAATAATATATTAATGAATAAATCAAAACAAACTTATTCATTCTTATCATTACTTTGACCAAATCTTTTCTTCTTATCACATATGGCAGGGGAAACTTATAGCAGGGGAAAGTTTCATTAGCAGGGGGAACTTTGTAGTATTTTTTCCACCAGCTTGAAGTTTCACATAATGTCTTATTTGGTCCTTCTTGTTTCCATGGTGATTTGACTCAGCAACTTTTGACCCAACAATCCTCCCCTAGTTGATGATGTCAAAACACTTACCCTTAAGCATACAACATCAAAGATCAACAGGCTGAACATTCTTTGTAGACACTTCCCCTTTTTGACATGATCAAATAGGGCCTTGTATGTAAACAACCTTGATTTTCAACTACTACTAACCAATATCATACATCAAACCCAAGTATTCTGTTTTTCAAAATACCCTCCATGAAGCTCATAGGTAGGGAGATCCTAATAAAAATTGATTATGAGTAGTAGATACTCACATTAGTTGTAGTAATACCAATGAGTAGTAGTAGAAATCTTCACCTTAATGTTATATGTGAATGACTAGCACTTCAAAAATTTAGCTTCCCCTTAAATTATGCTAGTCATTTATGAATCTTCAATTCTGTAGGCTTTGAAAGTAATAATCATAAGCGAAGAAAATTCACTATTTGATGTAGTAGTAGAAAAATCTGAATCCATGAGTTATAATGTGCACTATCCATATGACGTCGAACATATACCAACCATTGACGTATAAGGGGTCTACATGCTCTTGACAAATACCTCATCTTCTTGGAGACACGACCACGGTGATAGCAAGTATGAGCTTAAAGCACCATAAGAAAAATCTCATACACTTGCCACTATTTATTGTCAATTCTTCGTCATATAATAAAGCACGAATAAAACACGTACTCAACCAATTCTACTTCATCTTCAAATAGATAATAGTCAATTACCTTCATGATCAAGTAAACAATCAATATGAAAGCCTTTTATACCTTTAAACCAGTTGATGTGAATATACCAAACTCCAAAACACTCTTGTCCCAAACATCATATCTGACAGAGGAGGAACTTTCAAAAACAGTGGGAATCTATTAATGAAAGCAGTGGGAACTATTGAAGGCAGGGGGTGGGGTCGTAGCAGTGGGAACTTTTTCCAAAAGCAGTGGGAACGTTTTCAAACAACAGGAGGGACTTTTAATGCCACTGTTTTTGTTATTAACTGTGTCAAACCCACACAATGTGGAATTGAATTTATAACAGTGAGAGTAAATAACAAAAACAGGGGAAACTAACCTCTGCTGAAATGTACCATTGTTTTGTGCAAAAACCTATGTCGTAGCTGCTATACCCGACGTGAACCACTCTTTTTATTCATCCGCATCAAAAATCCCTCGTCCTAAGTAGTTATATGACTACAGTATTTATAAAACAAATACCCCACATGAGAAACATGAGACAACCGATTGTCCATTTATCAATAAACAATGCCAACCACGGACCCTTTCTCGTGATCGCGTGAGTAAACAATGCCTTCATTAATTAACCTCAATATGGACCAATGAGAATATTAAATGCCCCAACGTGAGTGGTACTAATTCGTTTAGGCTAGGCACAACGCATGGGGGTCGCGACCTAGTTTTTTCGGCCGGCGACCTAGTGCGACCTATTTGCCACAACCCGGCGACCTAGTGCGACCTAGTTGAAAAAAAAAAATTTAAACACAATAAATTTAATAAAAAACATTACATTTATTTAAAAAAAACATTACACAATTATTCGAAATTAAAAAACATTAAACATTAAATGGGTGATATCGCCATTATCCATTGCGATTATTCCAAATGTGTTCCACTAGATCGGTTTTTAGGTTGAGATGTAGATGTGGATCGACTATTTGATGAGTAATTTGAAGCCTTTCTTCATGCGTATTTATCGGATCGTTATCAGCATGTTCTTCTACTTGATGATAATTGGGTGATATCGCCGCCCCCTATGTTTAATAACCATATTGTGTAATATGATACACGTGTACATTATGTCTGATAGTCGACTTTTTGACAATCCTCGGGCCGGGATATCAATCATCTTCCATTTTGCTTTCAATACACCGAAGGCTCGCTCAACATCTTTTCTTGCTGCTTCGTGCTTCGTTTTATACAATCTTCGTTTATGATCATTTGTCGGCGGATCTTGTATAGACTTAATAAGAACCGACCATTGCGGATATATCCCATCAGTAAGATAGTATCCTCGACGATAATGCACGTTGTTAGCCACGAATCCCAGTTCAGGTGCTTTCCCCGATTTAAGATCATTAAAAATAGGGGACTGGCGTAAAACATTCACGTCGTTATTCATCCCAGCTACACCAAAGAATGCATGCCAAATCCATAAGTCTTGCGATGCAACCGCCTCCAATAAAATGAACGGTGTTGACCCCTGATCACGCCTACTAAATTGAGCTTTATAAGCAACGGGACAATTCTCCCACGGCCAATGTGTACAATCGATACTTCCTAGCATCCCAGGAAACCCGTGTTTTTCCTCGTGAAAAGCATAAAGTTTCTCCATGTCAGTATAAGTAGGCTTTCGCAAGTACTCTGTACCATATAATTGCATTATGCCGGTATAAAACCATCGAAGACACTGTCATGCTGTTGTCGCACCCATTTGCAAATATTCGTCTAGAGAATCAGGCACAGCTCCGTACGCCAATTGACGAATAGCGGATGTGCACTTCCGCAAGGGCGAAATACATTCTCGATTCAAAGCATCCGTTGAGTTTCGAAAATAAGAATAATTATTTTTCAAATCGTCAACAATTTTTAAGAATAAATCGCGATCCATTCGGAATCGATCACGAAATGTCTCTGCAACATATTGCGGCCCTTCAGTAAAATACGCATCTACTAGACGATTATGTGCACCCTGATAATCTCTATATATATACGCCCGTTTTTTGGGGCGTGATGCTTCATAAGCCTGTGCGCAAGCTTGCGTAAAAGCTTCTAACTCACTAGTAACTTCTTCTTCGTCGTCGGAAGAGTCGGCAAAAAACAATTCATAAGACATTTTTGGAGATTTTGTGTGTTATTTTTTGTGATAATTGGTAATAAGATAGGGTATTTATAGGGAATTTTTAAATTATAACCGTTGGAATTTTTTTAAAAAAATCAAAGGTGACCGTTTGAATTTTTAAGTTATAAACAACACACATTTTAACTAGGTCGGGACTAGGGTCGTTTTGGCCTCGATTTACACTGGCGACCGAATCGCCGCAACGCGACGATTCGGTCGCGACCGACACTCGACCGAAAAAATTCCAGCGCGTTGCGCCCAACCTTACTTCTAGGACAGTGAGAAACAAAACCCCACAAAGGAGAATATACACACATCCTTTTCAATTTCTGGCCCACGAAGAGACCAATTATCTTTAAACCCCACGTGTAAATCTGTTGTTGGACCAAACAACAAAAACGTGAACATAAGTGTAAACGGATACCTTAATTGATGAATACTTTATTAAACTACACCGCATGTCATTTGTTGTGTTTTTGGTCCTTCTTGTTTCCATGGTGATTTGACTCATCAACTTTTGACCCAACAATCTTCCCCTAGTTGATGATGTCAAAACACTTACCCTTAAGCATACAACATCAAAGATCAACAGGCTGAACATTCTCTGTAGACTCTTCCCCTTTTTGACATGATCAAATAGGGCCTTTTATGTAAACAACCTTGATTTTCAACTACTACTAACCAATATCATACATCAAACCCAAGTATTCTGCTTTTCAAAATACCCTCCATGAAGCTCATAGGTAGGGAGATCCTAATAAAAAATGATTATGAGTAGTAGATACTCACATTAGTTGTAGTAATACCAATGAGTAGTAGTAAAAATCTTCACCTCAATGTTATATGTGAATGACTAGCACTTCAACAATTTAGCTTCCCCTTAAATTGTGCTAGTCATTTATGAATCTTCAATTCTGTAGGCTTTGAAAGTAATAATCATAAGCGAAGAAAATTCAGTATCAGCTATTTGATGTAGTAGTAGAAAAATCTGAATTCATGAGTTATAATGTGCACTATCCAATATGACGTCGAACATATACCAACCATTGATGTATACGGGGTTTACATGCCCTTGACAAATACCTCATCTTCTTGGAGACACGACCACGGTGATAGCAAGTATGAGCTTAAAGCACCTTAAGAAAAATCTCATACACTTGCCAGTATTTATTGTCAATTCTTCGTCATATAATAAAGCACGAATACAACACGTACTCAACCAATTCTACTTCATCTTCAAATAGATAATAGTCAATTACCTTCATGATCATGTAAACAATCAATATGAAAGCCTTTTATACCTTTAAACCAGTTTATGTGAATATACCAAACTCCAAAACACTCTTGTCCCAAACATCATATCTGACAGAGGGGGAACTTTCAAAAACAGTAGGAATCTATTAATGAAAGCAGTGGGAACTATTGAGGGCAGGGGGGGTCGTAGCAGTGGGAACTTTTTCCAAAAGCAGTGGGAACGTTTTCAAACAACAGGGGGAACTTTTAATGCCACTGTTTTTGTTATTAACTGTGTCAAACCCACACACTGTGGAATTGAATTTATAACAGTGAGAGTAAACAACAAAAACAGGGGAAACTAAAAATACCTCTGCTGAAATGTACCATTGTTTTGTGCAAAAACCTCTGTCGTAGCTGCTATACCCGACGTGAACTCTTTTTATTCATCTGCATCAAAAATCCCTCGTCCTAAGTAGTTATATGACTACAGTATTTATAAAACAAATACCCCACATGAGAAACATGAGACAACCGATTGTCCATTTATCAATAAACAATGCCAACCACGGACCTTTTCTCGTGATCGAGTGAGTAAACAATGCCTTCATTAATTAACCTCAATATGGACCAATGAGAATATTAAATGCCCCAACGTGAGTGGTACTAATTCGTTTACTTCTAGGACAGTGAGAAACAAAACCCCACAAAAGAGAATATACACACATCCTTTTCAATTTCTGGCCCACGAAGAGACCAATTATCTTTAAACCCCACGTGTAAATCTGTTGTTGGACCAAACAACAAAAACGTGAACATAAGTGTAAACGAATACCTTAATTGATGAATACTTTATTAAACTACACCGCATGTCATTTGTTGTGTTTTTGGAAGCATCGTAACTACCAACTCAAAATTCGAACGTCATTCACTTGTTTTTGCTGTTTGCACATTCTTAAACGTGGGACCATATGTAAGAATACATAAACTATTTTAGAACCCAACGTTAGCAACGTTATATCCAGCAACAAAAGTTAATTATCTAGGGTTTTAACATAAACCCTAGATCTTCACAACAACGAACTTGGACATGAAAAACATCTTGATTCTCCTAGATATCGAGAGCCACCCGCTCTGATACCACATGTTGAATCCAAGATCTTTAGACTCAAACAGTAAAAACCGTTTTATCTAGGGTGTCGTATATGTGATGAACACAGCGGAATAATACAATTAACTAGAACAAGATGTTTAACAAAGATGAATTTCCCAAAGGGTTTGTATTATTTGATTAACATAAGCCACTCTAGGTGTATGTACATTGAATCCCACAACTAGAGATCAAAGTTTACTCTAGGTTACATTTGTGAATATGGAAGTGATGAATGTAAAACCTACGTGTGGTTCCTTTTATAACATAAGGAAACCATGATACATGGAAACTAAATAATATATTAATGAATAAATCAAAACAAACTTATTCATTCTTATCACTACTTCGACCAAATCTTTTCTTCTTATCACATATGGCCGGGGAAACTTATAGCAGGGGGAACTTTGTAGTATTTTGTCCACCATCTTGAAGTTTCACATAATGTCTTATTTGGTCCTTCTTGTTTCCATGGTGATTTGACTCATCAACTTTTTACCCAATAGTTTTATATGTCCATGTCTTATCTTACTGATTTTTAACGTTATGCTGTGTTTATCATGTATTATGTATATTTCGATTAAGTATTACTTGTATTTCTTGTATTATTATACTTGTTGTGTAATAATAAGTAACTTTCTAAAAATAGCAGGTTTCCAAAAATAGAAAGTTTCCAAAAAATAGAAAGTTTCCTAAAATAGAAAGTTTCTAAAATAGAAAGTTTCCAAAAATAGAAAGTTTCAAAAAATAGAATAGCTGCCTAATATAAATAAGTTTCTAAAAATAGAAAGTTTCCATAAATAGATTGGCTGCTTAAAATAAATAAGTGTCTAAAAATAGAAAGTTTCCATATTTAGAAATAAGCTGGATTAATAAGCTAATAAGATAAGCTTAAGTTTTACTGATTAATATTCTAATTCATGTGATTTATAGTATAGTTTATTAATTAATACATGTAAATTAAATAAACTATATGTTATAGGATTTAATTAAATATAGCATGATTTAATTAAATTAAAATGTATATAATACTTAGGTTAAAACATGTATTAATATATATTACTAATGTAACCTAAGTCATAGAAATTAATTAATTATATGTCATGTTTTAATAATTAATTAATTACTATAGTCTAAATTTCATGACTAAATACTTAGGTTAGATCATGTATTATTAATCATAATAATAAACATAAGTCATGTTTTAATTAAATTAATTATATAACATGTTAAATTAATTTAATTAATCTTGTAATTACATAAACTTGTAAAAGTTATTAAACTTGTAAAATAAAATAATAAACCTAACCATGTATTATTTTATTAAAAGATGTCGTGAACCGGACCGTGTTTACCCTTGAACCAGACCAAATAAAAACCCCTTAATGGTTACGAACCGGCTTGACCGGTTGCCACCGTTTTTGCAAAACCGCCACCGGCTTAAGCCGGTGGTGCTTGTTTGTTTTTCAGCCGAGACCCCCAAAGACCACAAGGCTACCCCGACATGCGTCGGGGTCCCTTGTCCCTTGCGGCCGAGAGACACAAACCAAACCGAGACCATGGGTTCGCGGTTGGTGGTGATCATACAACCACCGAGAGCTTCGGCTCTCGGTTCCATGCGTCGGCCGAACCAAAAACCCCAAAACCACCATGTTATTTACCCCATGATTAGATCTACATGTTTTAATCTTGTTATTTAATTATCATGTTTTCATGTGTTCTAGATCTAATAAAATAATTAAAAAGAAAAGGTTTAAGGATTACCAATGCGTGAAACAAAAAAAGAATGATAACACGAACAATCTTGCTTGAATTGGATCACCAAAAATCAACAAACACCCCTTCTCGTGGTGTTATACCCGGTGGCCAAAGAGGGAGAAAAAGAAGGAGCTAGGATTTTGTTATTTTCTAACTTTTCTGTAATATGAAAACATGTTTTCCTTCTTTTTCTATTTTAGCAAAATTAAAGGTGGGCTTGGCCCCTTTTCTTGTTCATGCCGTGGGTAGGTGGGGCCCACAAGCGGAAACCCATCATTTTCCGTGTTCTAAATATTTACGTGTTCTCGTGGTCGTGTTTACGAGATTTATTTATTAATTGTTCGTGTTATAATATATATTTATACGTAATTGTAATCATAATTACGTAAATACATAATAATATGCTCGTGATTATTTACGCTCATGTTTTTCATGTTCGTGATTATAATTATCGTTGATAATAATTATTGTGTATTAATATGCTTATATACTTATCATGTAATAACAAGTACGTAATACTCGTATTTACTATTCGTGAAACGTAATCATGCTAAATAAGGAAAGTTTTAATCATGTACGTACGATTATAAGGGTAATATTCATGGTAAAAGCATGCGGGTTTTACAAAGATATGATTAGAACTATAAATCTTGGTGGTTAAAATCGTTGGTTTAACCTTTCCCAAAACACCAAGTGTCATGTCCATCATGGACTCCAATGAGGTAGCACAAAAATCGATCTCACTCTTATCGGGCTTGTGCTCACATTGATCCAGTGTGGTTTCAATGGCTATGGCTTCTGGTGAGTTCTTAGAGATTGAGAAGAATTTGAGAAGGTATGGGAGATTTGACGACGAGAAAGGGATTGAACTCGTTTCGTCTTGAGAGAGTAGACGAGTAAGGTTCAAATTGTCATCTGCACCAAAGCAAATCGGCATCTTTTTTCCGAGGTGTAGATCACCAAATGTGAAAAATATGCATAGAGCGGGATCGTGGCCATGAGGTCCACAGTTATCTTCTTTCGGATTGCCACTATGCAGTGGTGGCTCAAGGGTAAGGAAATTAAAGCTAGGGCTTTAGGCCCCCACAGTTTTAAGGCCCTAAATTTTGTAGGACATTGTATATATATAACGCTAATCATATATTTTATCGCGTCATCTATAAAAATATGATCATTTAAGGCCCATGTTAGTCAATAAGTGATAAATAATCAAAGTTCTGATGTTTTATTTTTAAGCCTACGTATTGTAAAAAGTTAAGCCTAAATATTTTAAGTATACAAATTAAAACCTAATGGTGATTTACTTCTTTATTTTGGATTCGGAATATCTTTTCGGAGATTCAAATTTTCAGATAAAAGTTTTAAATATTCAAATACCCAAAGTTTGAAACATGTAACATTTACGTGAAACAAAAGAATTTCAAATCAGTTTCCAAAATTTCGGATACAAGTTTTATATATGCGAGCACCCAAAATTTCGTATTTTAGTAGAACATTTACGCGACACAAAATTTTGGGACTAGATTCATTATAAATCAAAAGGGGAATTTTAAAAAAAAGTTACATTAACATCCATCGGTATCCCGTGAACTTCAAGAAATCATTAGGTCTGCCAGTGTATGTGGGTATAAACGGTATTAATTTATTTTTTAAACTAAATTTTGAAAAAATTATACGTGTGAGAAATACATCGATAATCAATTAAAAATGTTAATCGTATTAAAGTTACTAACTCTTTTCGTAATACTTATATTTTATATAGAATAATGCCAACAAGTTCGACAACAATTACTTTGGAAATAAGAAACCTTTTAGACTAAAGTTAATAAAAGTTATCAATAATCGAAAGTGTCACCAAGACATTATACATATCAGCTCATTTACTAATTGAGAATAAAATATTATATCGATTTTATATAAAAATTTGAAAAAGTAAATTTAGTTATATAAATGATTTTTCGGCAACTCAATTTTATAAAAAGACCCCGATTAAATCATCGCTTTACGCCTCAGAGAAGTGTTTGTGGTCGTTTCCTGCATAGTGATCTTTTTTTGATGAACTTTGATCAAAAGAACTCTTCATATTAGGCTTTGCATCAAGACTTTTTGTAACTGGTTCTTTTTCGAGTCCGAGTCTTGCATCATTGAGGTTTGCTACCTGATAAAAAACACAGAAAAGTAAGATTAATAAACTTTAAAAATTTGAATACATGTACATTAATATGTGCGTGAACATGTTTAAAGATGAATATACACTCAAAGTATAGAAAACACCAAAAGTATGGAAATCAGAAACAAGAAAACTAAAATAGATGTCATGATAATTATGGTGTTTGTTTCTAGTTGATTTGATGAATGGACAATTGATATATTGGGTATTTATAGATGGGGTGGTTATTAGTACCCCCCTTAAATTTATTCCAATACCCCCCTAGTTTTTTATTATTTTTTATTTTTATTATTATTTTTTTAATTTTTATAATTTTGTTTTTGTAATAAAACTGTGAAACGGAAAGTGCAGAATAAAAAATATAAAGTTTAATATGTCAAAATCAGTAAATTGTCAAAAAATACGGAACAGAAACTGGCAGAAAACTGTGTTGTACAGTAATTGGGGGACAAAAAGGGGGGTATTGCAAGTGTTTTTTGTACTTTTTTGTCCCAAAGGGGGTATTAATAACATACCCCATATAGATAGGATGTGACTTGTATGAAATAAATGTGACTTGTACATCATTAAATGCTACGATAATGTACAAAATACATACATAGCTACTAAATTTCGTTTTTATATGCGTCTAGTTTGTGTAATATGGGTAGTTGGAAGCTATTGTCAATGTTTGTATGGATAATATAAATGAAGGTTCTATGAATGAAATATATTATTTTTATTTATTTGATCCGACTTTTTCTTATTAAGCTAGGTTTTAGAGTTGTTTTTTGGGCTTTAAAACTAGATTTATCCAACATCCCATCCGTAGGGCTTGAGAGTTGGTTTTTTTTTTCATTTTAACATGTAAAGTTTAACTAAATTGTTTTATAAATTCTTGTTTTATATTTAAACGATAACTTTTACTTATTATAAAAGCTTTTCAAAACAATATTGTGAGTTAAAAAGTAATTTTCAATCTAATTTTGTGACCAAATAATTTGGTTACCTATTTTTACTATTTTAAATTGGTGACCAATAATCTCGTCACTATCAATGACAAAAATAAAAGTAGTTAAAATAGTGATCGAATAAAATTGGTCACCGAATTTTCGTCACTAAAAGCACTTTTTCTTGTAGTATATCTTTGGGTCTATCGAGTTTTTGTGGAAAATTAAAAATTCATAAAATATAAATAAAATAAAGTATCGTATGTACCTTACAATTCCAAAACCACCTATTTCAATAATGAAATAAAGGTTCTTTGGTTGTGTATCGTACAATAAGAGCATAAACAAAGATGAGTTTGTGAATGTGCATAGTTGTGAGTTTTGTTGGGCTTTTTCTTTGAGTATATTTCTTGAACAATCACCAAAGCTTGGGGCTAACATACTAGCTAATGAAAATGGTTCTATGGTAGAAAAATTCTTCCAAGAACTAGATTTACCTCAGCCAAAATTTCAAGATGGCGTGCTATTTTCAGCTGTCCAATCGCCTAAACACAAGTCAAATTTTCTAATTCTAACCTGACTTCCTCCTTAAAGAGCTACTCGTGAAAATGTGCCTATAACTTTCTGTTTCCGGGTTAGAACCGTGATCTTTAGCAAGTAGTAACATAGACTATGAATGAGATGAGGAGGGGCTATAAGATAAAAAACTTTCATCCTTCTAAACATTTTCTATAGTGCTACCAATTACCAAATACCAATTGATAAAACAACCAATCAATATACTAATGAATGGTAGCTTATTCACAAGTCAAAATTAAACTTTCAACCATAATACTTGCCTAATTATCATTGCTAATACACTCTAGTCTCTAGGATCCTACAGATACATTTTAAAAGGTTTTGCAATATGACCGATTGGTCGAATCACACGAGTAGAAGTCCTTTGTTGCAATATGAGCATTCAGTATCACTCTCTGGTTTCTCGTTTCCAGCTAAATATACCAAACAGAGATTCCTTATCTCCAAGATCACACGGCTACGTGAAGACATTTTTTTTTATTTTGTTTATACCTACACAATAATAAAGTTAAATAATACCATAAATAGCTAAACAGTAATAACATAAACAACAAGGAACACAAACATAACCGAATCTACGTGATATAACAGATAGATACGAGATCGTACCGATTCCAAGACCACCTATTTCAACAATATCCGTGATCTTTGATGGATCCGTCTGGATCTGGTGAAGGACGGTGGATGGTGACCATCTTGTGTTTATGTGTGGAGATCCAAACTTGTAAAAATGAAACCCTAAATGTGAATGTGAAAGAAATGAACACTGAGTATGAACTAACAATGAAGGGTTTATATCAACAAGTATATTCTCCCGCCAAATTACATTTTCCCGCCAAAATAAAGAGTATACTACTCCTGCTACTTTTGTTTCACATATTTATTACGTGGATACTTTTGCATATTTTCCCGCCCAAGTACATTTTCCCGCCAAAATAAAGAGTATACTACTCCTACTACTTTTGTTTCACATATTTATTACGTAGGTACTTTTGCATATATTCCCGCCGAAACATATATGTTCCCGCCAATACATTATGTGATATAGTACGTAGGGCAGAAACGGGCCGAGCCCGGTCGTGATAAGTTCGAGATCGGATCGAAAAAAAAACTTGAGTGAAATGAATATAAACGAGTTTTAGCTCGTTCTAAAGCCTAATTTGCACCTAGTTTATTAAAGGAGATCGAGTCCGAACTTTACATACAAAACTCGTTTAGGCTCGCGAGTTTAAACGAGCTTAATATTTTATATACGAGCTTAATACCAAACTTATTAACGAGCTTGAATTAGATATATTACGAGTTGAGCTCGAGCCAGTTTTAATTTTATATTTCCAACTCGTATAAACGAGGAGCTCGAGCCAAGCCCCAGTCTTTTTAACATACCACGAGCCAAGGTCAAGCTTACATAATAAGGCTCGAAACGAGTCGATCTCGAGCTTTGTAAAACTTAAACAAGTTGAGCTTGAGCTCTGACAAACTCGAGTTCGTCAGGACTCGTCTCCACATCTACTCAAAAGTAAAAAAGTTCTAAAAGTTAAAGGCGGGGATACAGAATTCTCCCAAAAAAAAGACATTCATAACCCCTATTTTTTCGGGTTTTTAATTTTTATAATTTTTTACGTTATAAAACTAGGAAACTGTAAATACAAAATAAAAGTTAAAAAATTTAAAAGGTTAAAAAGATTAAATTAACAAAAATACCAAACATATAAAAAAATTAATATGAACGTTAAATGAAAGAAAAAAAACAAAAAGACGATATTTTTGTAATTTTGTAAACGTGGTACATTTGCTCAGTAATAATATTTAAGTGGCAGAATGTCTTCTTCGAATTCTCGTCGATTTATATTAAACCCAATACCTCTATGAAACCTCCCCCAAAGAAACTATAACTTTAGTGGCCAACTCAGCTAAAGCAATTGGTTAGTTTTCTACTAGTCTAATTCAGTGTTAATTTAGTTTTAAGAGGTCGGGTACTTTGTCGTGAGACGTTGATCTCACATGGCCTGGTCCCGTTATAATTAGGCCGGATGCATGTGTGTGGTTACTAGTTAGCTCCACACAAATGGAAATTTAATGTATATTTTAATTTTTATTTTAGTTTTTCTCAAAAGTGCTTTTCACCTAAACTCAATTCACCCTTAACTACTCTCATTCAAGTATTAAAATCGAACAATCAACGTTCTAAAACCTTATTTATAATTATTTTTGAGTAACAAGATACAATTTACTATTTGGATAATAGTTTTTATCTTTTTTTGAGTAACAATATACGATTTACTAATCCAAAAAATCATATATGATTTGTGATACGAATTATATATGATTTGTGATATGCATCATATATGATTTTCTCAAATGTGACTTAAGATAAATAAAATCGAAAAAAATTTCATCGAAGTATATACATGTACCCTCTATAAAAAGATGATTTAATCTCGTCGCGATGTTATGGTTCGTTTTATATAACGATTAACGGTTATATGAGATTTTTTTAAATGATAAAAAGGAGTTTTTTTGTTAGAATAATAAATATAGATAGACTTAAAGATTGTTTCACTATGTTTATGCTAAATAATGGGTATTTTTTGTTTTACTCTTATCAGACTATAAAAAATTAATTTATAAATTTTTGCCAAATAAAAAAGTATTTAATTTTTATAGTTATGTATGATTAAGATATGTAAATAACAACTAAATAAATCTTATCAAATAAGGTATGATTTGATTTTAAGGCTACCCGCAACGCAAAGCAAATCGGTCGATTGCCAATCGGTCGTGACCGAATTGTGTCGTTGGGCGATGATTCGGTCGCCGTCCTTCGGTCGGCCCTATTCCGTCTTACCCACGATCTAATTCTGTTTGTGTTTGCGTTTGTGTGTTTCTGTTTGTGTTTGTGTTTGTGTTGAGTTTGTATAAAAAAACCTTTTTTTTAATTTAAAATTTAAAACTGGTTTTTTTTTTCTTTTGCAGGGAGAGGGGAAGAAGATGAGTTGTGATTAATGGTTATTTTTTTTCTAAGATTTTTCGAAGATGACTATCTTTTGTAAATGGGCAGAGGTCATGTTGGGCCTTTTATAATTAAATGAGCCCAAAGAAAAAGAAAACCCAATACCACTGGTAATTGTAATAAGCACAAAAGAAATTTACTATATAAACATAACACTTGAATTTAAATTAAAATATATTTTCAAAAAAAATGTGGTTTTATTAAATTTGAATTATTATGTAATATTTTTTTAAAAATAAATTTAATGTTTTTTTATGAAATTTAATGTGTTTTAAAAAAATTAAATTATGTCGTTTTGTTAGGGCAAATTGGTCGCACTAGATCGCAGGAGAGAGAAAGCTAAAAAAAGTAGGTCACAACCTAATAGTGTTGCGGGTATCCTAAACGAATGAAATTAAAAAAAATCGTTTGCTTTACTAAATAAAATATATTTATTTATTAAATAATTATTAATATTTAATAAATTATTTTCTATAGTGTAATATCCAAATCCAAAACCCACTTTCAAAACAAAAAAAAGAAACAAAAAGAAAATTGCCCTTCCCATAAGTAATAGTGACAAATAGGGGTGAGCATGGTGCAGTTTTTAACTAAAATCGAATCGTACCCCCATTTGTGGTTTTTATAAAAATAAAAATCGCACCGCACCGCACAAGTCGGCTAAGAATATCAACGATAATATGTTCTAAATGACTTATAACTCATAAAATAGTCGATGTGACGTTTTTCAATGTAAAATAATTATTGTGTAGTGTTGTGCTGTTTTGCGGTTCGGTTATATACGCGGGTGAAAACACAACTAAACCGCATTTGCGGTTTTTCTTTTTTCTTAAAACCACACCGCCAGTTTTTGTTGTGGTACAGTTTTTACGAGTACAGTTTTTACGAGTGCAGTTTTTGCGGTGTGGTTTCTGCTCACACCTAGTGAGAAAGATTAAAAAAGAAACAAATGTGTAAAAGTATATTAATCATTTACACATGAAATTAGACATAAAATTAACACATGTTCATCACTACATGTACAACAATCTAATAAGTCCAATTCAAAAGCCGATTTAGTTCAATATCAGATGGACAAGAATGATCAATCGATTCGTGATTAACATGTGTTAAGTAAGGTCACATATAAATACAATTATTCCATCAAAGCGCATATAAGGTTATTGAGTGAAATCCATACCTCGATAAAGCCATTAATTTTGAGAAACAAAGATATATCAGATCATATTTCTTTTTATCATGTGACTGATCTAAACGACTAAGTCAACTATCATGAGTTCATGACAAAAGACAACAGCTTATAATCGTTGTCGAATGGTAGTATACTGCTACTTGCTTAAATTATTTAAACCTGAACATAAATAAAATCAATTTGAAATTCATCCAATTAAATTAAAAGAAATAAGCAAATTTTCCCCCTAAGATCTTTGTGAGCTTTGCCAAGCTCTAGAATCATGTGCTTAACTTCATCTTGCAGAAGATGCTAGTTGTGGAGGTACTCGCTGTGATTTGTGGTAGTAATGCTATGAAGTGTTATAGATGTAACCACTGTGGTATTAGTGATTGTCGCGGGAGAAAAGAGGCGTAGCAAGGATTTTTAGTTACGAGAGGCTCACAATGCTTAATGCAAAAAGTCATAATGATAAAAGTCGCCCAATGTAAAAATTAGTAGAAAAGCGGCTTGCAATATGACTAATGGCCAATTAAGGTGACTCAGCACGAACTAGTCTCTCAACCAGCTCCATCGCTAAAAACAGCTAACGTGGGACCAGTGATTCTCCATGTACACTAACCCTCTTAATATTAGAATGTCGAAATGTGAAAGTTTGGAACACCAAATATTCTCATCTTCTCGGGAAACATCCCACAATGTAAAAGATACATAGTGATCGTGATTCCACACTCGAGTGATACTAATTCCGAGACCACCTATTTCAACGATGAAAGAATTTATTTTTTTTCTTGTGTTTCATAAAATAAAAGAGGAAATAATGATGGATTTGAGCATGCGGGTATATATGAGTTTTGCCATGGCTTATGTTGCAATATAATTTTCGGAGGAACAACGGCATGTTTGGTTCATTGAATTTGGTGTAATTTGAGGTAATTAATTTAGATTACAATCACATAGCTAGTTTGGTTAGATAAATGTAATTGTAATTTAGGAAATTACATTAGACCCACTTTTTAGTGTAATCCCAATTACATTATATTGAGAGAGAAATCTTGTATTTCATTGTAATGTTATTTAAATAATAGTATTATTTATATTATTTGCATTTGTTTCATTTATTGTAGTTGTCCCACTCATGTTGGTTAACAAATATATGTAACAATAGTTTTGCAAATAATTTTCCATCAAGGCTACTATCACGTGTAGTCTTTTATTCATATATGGTTACATAATTTTTTTAATTTTTTTAAACAAATGGTTACATAATATTAATAAATATATATAGTCACATTAGCACCTATTAGTTATTATTAATATTTTTTATATACGGATACAAAATATTACAAACATAATTTGTAAAACATTAATGCTATCATTAATGCTATTTTCTTTAAATCAAACATGATTAAATAAATAAATTTATGTTCAATTACATTACATACTACTAACCAACCAAACACATGTCATATTTTAATAAATCAAATTACAATTCATTCACATTACAATTCTTTTATTAAATTACAATTACATTAAAAACATTCAATGAACCAAACGGCCCCTAATAGTTGTGTGAACAAATGGTAACATATTGGAAGATGGTGAGTGTGACAAGTAACAATGAAGTACTAGTATTTATATATTCATAATAATATCTACAAAGATTATTTTTCGACCAAAACATAATTTCCCGCCAAAACTAAGAACTACCTACTTTTGTTTTTTTGTGTAATAAGTTATTAATTTAACTTTAGCACCAAAATATAAAATATTCCCGCCAATACATTATGTGATACAGTAATACTAAAAAGTACTACTCAATAAAAAAAAGTTGTAAAATTTAATGTGTTGTTTAATTGTGGAATTTGTTTTTGTTTTTTTTTTCAATTTTTTAAAAAAGTGAATGATTTTTTTTCTTGAAGAAGTTAAAACTTTAAAAATCTATTTACACGAGTTTTTATTTTTTCTTTTCTTTAAATGAAAAGTGTTTAGATAAAAAAATAGAATATGGTAAAATGTTGTTTTCTATTTTTTTATATATAAAATGGAGAATAAGAATTTCCTTTTTTTAAAAAAAACATTAGAAAAAACGCGATTAAAAAGTTTTTTATTTTTTTTATTTTTCATATGAAAAATTTACTAAAAAGGTAGAATATTTTTCCCCAATTAAACAAATCATGATTACACGAGCCTTTTGCTTTCAAAGTTTGCTTTGAATGGTGTATACAAAAATTGATTAGTTTAGTTTTAATAAGGTCGGATATGGTGTTGTGAGACGTCGATCTCACTTGGCCTGGTGCCATTATGGCGGGGTCAGACGCATGTATACGTATGTGGTATGGGAGCGACACTGGCAGAGCCAACACGAAAGCTAAAATGGTTTCCTTACTTAATCTGAGATGTCAAACTAAAGGAGTCAAAAGATCAACTAAACGGGTCGGTTATATTATGTCTTATTGGATAAAATATAATATAAGTAACGTAATAAGAGAAAAATATCACGTCACATACTGTTACGGAGTAAGGTTAAATGTAAATGATTTAAATATAATTATCTATTAAATGTAAGTAATTTAAATATAACTCTAAGCTTTCATATTTTGTTTTTTAGAATTATTGACATCATGTTCCTAGTTGTCAAGTTATAAAAAATCAGTAGAGTAATTTTAAATATTTGCACACAAACATATTGTTACGGAGTAAGGTTACCCGCAACGTAGACTGATTTGGTCGGTCGCGACCTAGGTCGACCCGATGTGGCGATCGAATCGTCCCACTCCGTCTGCCGAATTCGGTATCCCATGCGATATATTTGGCTAATTCGGTCTCTTAGTTTTCTTCTTTATTTCTTTTTTTATATAATTTGTTAATAAAATTATATTAGTTTTAATTATGTTTTAATTATATAAAATTTATCAAAAAAAATTCAAATTTTAATATATTAAGTTTTGTTAATTCCTCACAATATATATTAATTTGACAACTTATGGAGTTAGTTTTAGCTAATATTTTTTACCCCCTTTACTTCTAATTAAGTATTTTTTAATTACTTTTCTTTAACGATATTTAAATATAAATATTATTGTAATATTTTTTATTTTATTTAAATAATTATTTGAAAAAAATATATTAAAAATTGAATTAAATCGCACTAAGTTATTTTGTTGAGACAAATATGTCGTAATAAATCGCAGAAAGTCGCACTAAATCGTTACTACATGTAGCCTAAAAAAAGTATAGGCGGATTGGCCAATAGCCCAATAGTGTGTGATTAAAAAAGAACAAACTATGATCCAATTTAAAATTGTTGAACTAACACTCTGTTCCTGAAAAAAATGGAAAGAAAAGAGATGAAGATGGAAAAAAGAGAGAAGTAAATAGGAGAGAAGTATGAAATAATTTTTTTACTTTGTGTTCTTGAGTTGGAAAGAAAGGAGGAGCATGTAACCAAAAAGAAGCCTTAAAACAACTTCACTCCTTTACTCTCCAATTTGGGAAGAAGATTTGGAGAGTAAATTTGGTGTAATTTACTCTCCTTTACATTCCACTTCTATTCTTGAAAATCTCACGAACATAAAGTTTTTTTATTTCCATCTCAAACCTTTCCCTTTCACTCCAAAATATAAACTCGGGAACATAGTGTAACTGTAAATTCTAAATTGCTCTGCCCAGAACATAGTAATATACTAACAAAAACACGAACGTTATTTTATTTATTCATCTTTATGCTAATTCCGACGGGAATATGTCCTAGCTCCAACCAAACTGATGGAAGCTCAACTACAGTATTAAACAACATATAGACTTGTTTCTAGAGGCACATGTACGTGTGTGAAAAAAAGTATATTAAAATGGGCATAACTTAGGCCTCAAATAAGTTAGAAGGCTCACAACCAGTCAAATCAAACGTAAAAGCAAAACGGACGCAATTGTGACCACACTCCGTCCCGTTACACAATTCTCGAGGCCCAAACTCTCGTTTTTTGAGTTATTCACATTTTATGTTTTTTGGATTTTCTGTTGAACTTGTTTATGTTCCAACTCAAGTCACGTTTATCTTTTGAGGTGTGTTTCACTTTGTGAGCCTATGTAAATAAAATGTTGTAACCCTAACGGGACAGTTATCAGTTTTAATAATAAAACCAAGTGTTGACAGCTTTTGTCATATTTTAACCCTAATAATCGGTATTCGTGTGAAATCAACGATTGTTGGAAGAATTGTTTTGGTATTCATAGAACCAACTAGGGATGAGCTCGAGACCAATCCCGTCCCGATTTAATGCAGCCGATTTTTCCGATTAAAAAAGTCATGTGCCGACCCGTACCGAATGGGATTCGGGTATCGGTACCGAGAAATCGGGATTTTTCCGTATTTTTTTCGGAAATTTCCCAATTTGGTACCGACACCGTACCGAATTAGTGGTCCCGAATTTCTTTCACCTTATTTCGTAGTTCCGGTCCCGTACCGAACGGGATTCGGGAATCGGTACAGTTTTGGGTACGATTTGGGTTCGTTTAGGATTCGGGTCAAAATGCTCATCCCTAGAATCAACAAATCCAATTTATTAGCTTTTTGTTAGTCTACATCAGTTGGTATCAAAACCCGAAGTTCCTGATTAAGATGCCTACAATGAGAAGTAGGAATGTTCAAGATATGTATGAACATGAATTGGAGCAGCGTGTTATAGCAAGAATGGAAGAGCGAATGGATCAATTCGTTGATTAGTTGATTGATCAAATGAATCAATTGTGAACAAGCGTGGTGACCATAACGGTCGGAGTACTGAAGATTAAGAGGCAGAAAACATATTTGATGATAGTGACGATTCGTCTTCTGATGAACAATTAGAAGTGTGACCAAGACGAAATTAAAGGGAGAAAAATGGGCGTTGAAAATCTGGAATGAGTCAATATAATCGATTTTGAATTCCGACTGGGTTGACTCGATTGACCCGAGTTAGAATTTGAATCCGAGTAACCCGACATGAATATACTCGGGTCGGGTTCAGGTCAGATCTAGTTCGATTGGGTAGGAAGCATTGACAACCCTAATCGTGATAGACAACTACATAATGGATAAGCACTTTGGACCGCCAGACTGTATCAGAAATCCGAATCTAAAGTCCGGTATTTGGTCCGACATTTTGGACCATTTCGATCTCGGTCTAGTCCAGTTTTAGACCGATGGTCAACCCTACAATTCTACAACTACACATCACGTATATATACTTCTCGGATTTAGGACGATTAATGCACCCTCACTCGATAACTCTGCGACGCTAATGATGAAAAACTTCATTTCATGAGACCATGTTTTGTCGCGTCTTTCACTTTAGTCATCGCCGTACATCTCTTGAATGTCCTCCAATTGTTTTAATTCATTTTATACATTATGCCTAAAATCTTGCGAGATACTCACCTACGTGGTGTCCGATTTACTTTTCTTTCTTTTCACGTTTTATCAAGTGAACATGGTCTCGACTCTCGAATCATCTCCGAAATGCTTGGTAATCTGGATACCAGATTAACATGTCCAGTCACATCCCACTAGGGTATTTTCACGATTTGAAGTGCCTAAGTGAGTTATGAAATTATGATTTACTTTCATTTTTGGTCACGAGATTAGTCGATGATATTGATAATTACCCTTTAAAAGTTAATCACTTTTTTATACTATATAACATAATCACAAACATCATTTCAAGTATTCACTATCTTATATTATAACAGTTAAACGGATGTGATTTTTCATGTTCAAGTTATTCAAAAATGACACGCTTTTTAACGCATATTTACACGATTTCATCAAAACTGCTCCGGTCTGATACGACCCTTTCGGGTAGTATCGAGATAGGGCACCACTTTTAGCAGGTGCTGACTCCTTAAGAACGAGAGATGATAAAACTTGAATATTTACTTGACTTTTAACTTGATTGACTACTTTCATTGATAACCATTCGGTTTATATAATACCGAATAACCTAGCTTGGAAAACAAGTCAAACACAATACATTCCTGTTATGACTCAAACACAATACTTTCCTAATTCAATACATTAAATGACATAAATAAAGATAGATACTGTTGGCCTATTTTGCCCGAACCGGAACGTATCATTCTCCACTTCTTCGAATTCACCTTGCCTTCAAGGTGATGTCTTGAAAAAACTCGTGATTCCAGGACAAAAAATGCTAAGCATACAATAGTCCCGTCTTTCACTCTCGCAGTTCTCCATCTATATAGTTCTCCATCCTAGTTGTCCTCCACCCAGAAAGTTCTCCAACACATAGTACTCTAACAAAGATAGTTCTCCAATATGGTTTTTTCTCCAACCTAGTTTGTTCTCCGGCCTTCAAGTACCGTGACGAACACCCTTTTTCTTCTTCTGTCTTCTATCGCCTTGGACAAAATATAAAATCCTTCTTCCACCCTCAGATACCCAGGCTGTAACACTCACACTCCTTCAAAATCACCTTATCCTCAAGGTGATATGAAGAATATTTCACAAGCCCGTGATCATCACCGATACTCATTTTCCCAGAGTTGACGAACTTGCGGACTTCCATGAGCGACCAAAGAAGCGAGTATAGGACTAACCTCATTGTCCGCTAATTCCTCGCTTAGAGCAAAATTTATTTCATCAAAACGATCATCAACACTACCATCTCCAGCCTATTCTACATTTTCTTTATTTTTTGATAATTCATCAAACTTGCTATGAACTTTCATGCTTTCCACATTACGATGACCAATATCGAAAACACCATCTAGTGTGCTACTAATTACATCAACACCAATATCTCCATCATCATATAAGGACCCTTTAATCTCATGTGAAGCTTTTTCTCTTGGCACGATAGAACGATATCTAGTTTATCTTCCATGTTCAACTCCTTCCCCAAAATTTCCTCAAAACGAGCCTCCATTATACGCGCTAAAGAAAAGGCTTCTTCTAAATTTATTGGTGTCGATCTCAAGAGGCATAATAATATTGAAGTAACGATTTAGAAATCCCTGTTACACAATTTGCAAATATAAAAAATTCACTTTCATATTGGGCCACCGTACTCTTATGCAAGAACTTAGATAGTGCGTCTTAATCGCTAGTGCTCGATGCCATAAACAATAAATCAAATCGAAAAAAACTATTACTTTTTTTACCGATGAATAGTACCCGATGAACAATACTGATAAACAGTGCCTGGTGAATGGTACCATCGATGAACAATACACGATGATGAACAGTACGCGACGATGAACAATAACTTTTTTTTAATTTGAACCCTAAATCGAAGACATCTCAAAGAGAGCTCTCAATGAAAGCACCAAATGATACAAACCTTTTGATTAGTATCGAGATAGAACATCACTTTTAGCGGGTGTTGACTCCTTAAGAGCGAGAGATGAGAAAAACAAAGATTTATTTGTTTAACTTTATTAACTACTTTAATTAATAGAACCTTCGGTATATATAAACTAGGTTCTTAAACAAGTCAAACATAAAGACATTATCACGACACGATACACATTCATACATAAGCATAAAACTGTCTTTAATGCATTTATTCTAAATAAATAAAATATATCTTGTTCGTATCATTCCCCACGGCTTTAAATTCACCTTGCCTCTCAAGGTCATGTCTTGAAAAGCTCGTGATTCCAGATCCTATATCCTAATCTCGTCGTCGTCCTACATTCTACTGCCATGTGTCTCCTTCCTAATGTCGTAGGTCACCGTCCCACGTTCTCCACCCACATAGTTCTCCAACATTGATTGTTCTCAAACACAGATTGTTCTCTAACATTGTTTGTTCTCCAACCCAACTAGTTCTCCTGCCCAAATAGTTCTCCAACATAATTTGTTCTCCATTTTTTCTCCAGCCCAACCAGTTCTCCAGTCCAGATAGTTCTCCAACATAGTTTGTTCTCCATGCCAACTTGTTCTCTAACACTCATTTTCCTCTTCCGTCTTCTACTGCCTAAGACATAAGCCATCACCATTCTTCATGCTTCCGCTGCCACGGGCGTATTACTCCTCACTCCTTCAAAAATCACCTTGCACTTAAGGTGATACAAAGAATATGCCGATTAGGAGTCTGACATCCATTCCCAAGTATTCGGTCAAACAAATTTATGGATGTCCCCATCATCCATGAACCCATGAACATCACCATCATTATCAACCTCGTTAACATTCAATTTAGTCGCCGTCTTATTAATGGATGTAGCGTCCACACATTAGACTCCTCTATATTTGATGGCACAATAAGCCCTTTTGTCTTATTATCACCGTCAACATTTACAGTGGGGTTTTCCATATCTTCTTGTGCAACTTCTAGTGCAACTTCCAGTGCAACGTCTGGTTCCACTTTAGTTGTAACTTCAAATGCAACTTATGATGTTGTAGAAGGATTAGTCGCTTTCTTTTCAATGGTCTGCTTTTCCTCTACAATTGCCTCAAGAGAAGTCTCCACTATATTGGTTAAGTAGAAAGCTTCTCTTAATGTTGTAGGTTTCCAGTAAGACCTCAACAATTCTAGTTGTAGCTTCGGTTTAATTCCGGATATATAAAAAGAGGCAAGTAAACTTTCAGAGATACTCGTTACTCGATTTATAAGATTTTTAAACTCACTATGATATTCAACCACCGTACCTATTTGTAAGAGCTTAGATAATGCATCTTTCGCGTCCTGATCGGCGTTGCCGGATGCCATGAATTAACCCGTATAAAATAAGAATTTTTTTCGCTAATGAACAGCACCCGATGAATAGTCGTGAACAGTGCGATGAAGAGTACTTGGATGAACAATACATTGAAATAAACAGTAACTCGTCAGTGAACAGTAACTTTCGGATGAAGAGTGATCTCGATGAGCAGTAATATTTTTTTTTTATTTAGATCCCTAAATCGAAAACTCTCTCAACGGGAGCTCTCAATGAAAACACCAATTGATATGACCCTTCCGGATAGAACGAGAGAAACACTACTTTCATTAATAACCATTTGACTTATATGGAGTACTAAATAACCTATCTTGGAAAACAAGCCAATAAATTCTTGTTACGACTCAAACGCAATATTTTCCTAACTCGACATAGTAAATATATAAATGAGATAGATAGTATTCGCCTATTTAGCCCGACCCGAAACGTATCATGATCCTTCTCTAACCACCCAGATTCCACGCCTCCAAACCTTTAACCTCGTATTTAAAATCAGAAGACTTTTGCTAAACCGAGAAAAAATAAAAAAAAACACTAGTAATGAAATAATGTGCAGAATTAAAAAATGCATGCATCGAGACATAAAGAACATCGGTCGCGTGAAATCGGTGCACGACTAACCACATTCACGTAATGCGCCTTTAAAACTCCAAGAAAACATCACACCGACATATTCCTATATACATGATAAATTTCACACTAAACTATTAGCATTGGTCGACATAAGTCATTGTCTTTTACTAATCATGATCTGGTTTTTCTATTTTGGATTTTACGATGGCTGTTTCTAAGTTTTGCAGGTCTTGTGCCAATAATTGATAGAAGTTTTGCAGGTATATAGATATGTGTAATATGTGCGGTTGTACATGGCATTTGTTTTAAAAAACTCACATTTTTATTAGTTTTGTATATAAAGACGTATAATATTAAACATGCATGAGTTATATAATTTAATTTTATATGTAACTTCTTTCTATTTAACGCGCGTAAAAGGGCTTATTTGTTGTTATTGCCTATGGCAACCAAAAACAACAAGACGACCCTGTTAGAAGGGGAGCATGTTTAGACAGATGTACGCGATTTTATCAGGTTAATCTCAAAATCGTTTCTGACTCTTTCCTAACCACCTCTAATTGTTAAAATTGTTCGATCACTTAGCCACTTTTTTAAAAGCCAATGACTTTACCATTAGAACATTTGATCGTAACGGTTAACAAAGTGAACTAAAACAAATAAGAGTAAATTGCATAAATCGTTCCTAAAGTTTGACCAAATTCCATATTTTGTCCTAAACGTTACAAAGGTGCAAGGATAATCTCTGTGGGGAAACTTTAATGCAAGTGTCGTCCTTATGAAAAAAAATTGTTGGGACGAAACCTGCAAAATAGACAAAACTTTTGGGACGAAACATGCAAAATGACAAAACATTAAGGATGAAAAATTACGAAATAGTTTGATTTTAGAACAATATCAGCATTTTTAAAATATTTAGGACGAAACATGCAAAACGACCAAACCTAAAGGACGATTTATGCAATTCTCTCAACAAATAACAATAAAGTTCATACTAAATGGATGTACATTGTACAAAAACAATCCTTTAGTTAACTTGCATACTTTCGTACATTACTAGACCACTAAAAAAGGAGCATATACACCCACTCCACAACACTAGCTACGATCCTACTTAAGATGAACGCGATCACGACGTTTTGAAAATTTGGGTGCGTAAAGAAACAAGAAACGAACAGCTTTGAAACGCGCATGGGTACAAGCTCTTAAGTCCATCCTTGTTTATACCTTCTGAAAATCTCTTCGGTTTGTGCATTTCTATAGGCGCTACAAGTTATAAGGTAAAGGCATATAAGAGCCACCACGGCTATGATCAAGATCACGTTAGCCTTTCTCCATTCTTTCCTTAGGTTGCCTAACAAACCAGCTTTGCACGAGTCACAATTGTAGCAGAGTTGGTTAGGGTCGTTGTTCCATATAGGACAGTCCATGTCTGCTGTTGGGTTGGTCGGGTTGATCCACATTATAGGGTTCACGTATTGGTATCCACACGCAGTTGGCGGCTTGCAACATCCCGACTGCAATATATTAGCAAAATGTACTTTATCATGGGGACATGTCAACAATAATGCAGATAGACAAGATAAACTGGATGCCATGTGATATGTTTTTCTTTGATGTTTCTTAAATGATGCCAAAAATTCAACCATTTGTGTTCATTTTGTTTAATCATTTGCACATGAAAGTAGGCATTTAGATACCACTACGATGTATCCAGTCGACATTACACATGTTAGTAGGGCCGCGAAACTATTATCCCATTGAAGAAATGACAATGTTATAAAATCCGTAAGGTCATTCATTTTCAGCAGCAAATGTCAGATCATATGACTGTTCTAAAAGACTAAGTCGATTATCCTGACAAGACATAACAACTTATAGTCATAATTGAATATTTTGCTACTTGCTTAAGCAACTTAGATGTTTGAACAGAAGGTTGTATATTCGTGATAATGGTAAAAAGTCTTTACAGACCAGTAGAAAGCGATATAAGGTGTGACTATCGCGCTTACAGAACTCAGAAATTAGCTAGTCTCAGCCAGAATGCAATTCCAAGCATCTTGTACATGATTAATGAGTCATTGGTTTCACAAAAAAAGGGAAAATTGGGCGTTTTATTTTGTGGGGGGTGTTTGGGGTAGCTTACTGAGAGTGATAATTTACTTAAAAGTGATAATTTACAAGGAAGGGCAACTACTATAATGGTTTAAAAGTCTTTACAGAAGTAGTATAAGATGCTTCACCAATCATAGATTATCGGGGGTGTTTGGGATTGCCTATTCTAAAAGGGCATAACTACTTAAAAACTAACAAGTGCGAGTGTGCGACACTACTTATGTGTTAGCGTTTATTTATATGCTAGGTTAAACCAAGAAAATTAACACTTTTACAAACTTACTACTAAAACACCAGGTCAAAGTAATCACAAGTCATATCACCATTAGGCAACTCCAAGGTGGCCTAGTATTAAGGTATCCCAAAGTTTCTAACATAAGGGGGTGACCAGAAAAGTCAAGAAACGCCACCGGAATACCAGTTAGGCCGCGTACACTCTAGTTAAAAAGTTTCGAATTTCCCACCAATCACGGATCCTTCTCCGTTTAACATAACCCCAAACCACTGATCAGTGGTAGCCTAGTCACGGATGAAACAATGATACATTTTGACGCGGTGCATTTATGAAAAGTTATACAAAACGAGGAACACAAATTTTTTATCAGGTGCATTTAGGAAAAATCAACGTTTTTAAAAAATATTTACACTAGGCCTTAAAACTCTATGCCCCGTGCCCGTGACATCCCCGGTTCCGTGCCTGGGCCTAGTTGTAGGTTCATTCATTGATTCTTGCTAGGTGCAAGCAAAACCGTCAAGCAGTCAAGCCAACCTCATGAAATTTGGCGTTACCCGGTTTGAATTTGTGCAGTGGTGGTTTCAGAGCCGTGAATTAGTCGCCAAAGGTTTGAAAACCATACTTATCAAAACAAAACAAAAATGCTATCCCAAACACCTCATAAAAACAATGTGCAACAACCGATACATAAAACAAACACAAGACAAATCAATCAATTTCGACAACAGAAGTTTTGGGCTTATGTTTCATAAGCTCCCTTTTTATGGCTTATTTCAAAACTTCGGCTTATATAAGTTCATTATGTCATAGACAGAGGGCGAAAAGTTTCAAAACAAGCTTATAAAAGATAAGCCGAAACAACAATCTAGAACATACCTGAAGAGGAGAAATATCCTTAGCATAGAACTGATCAGCAGAATAAACATCCTGAGTCATCTTAGGGCATCCACTATGGTGGTTCATACATAGGTTTATAAAGTTTTGAAGAGGTCTAAAATGTTTTAAACCATAGTGAACATCTATTTTAAAATGATGTGGCATGAAGAGGTCTAAAATGTTGAACCTCTTCATAATTTAATGCATTTGATTATGTTAGAGGTTTATAAATTTTGATGAGGTTTATCCATAGTAGAAATAGGTTTATAAAATAAAAAGGTTTATAAATTAATGTTATAACACACTTATAAACCTATAGAAAAGTTTATCATAGTGGATGCTCTTAGTACAAACATTCGAAGCACTCAAACAAGCCCTAATATTCCCCCAATCATCATCATCCGTCACATGATCCCTCAACCACTTAGAATACCCACTCAACCTATATTCCTCGTACACTCTCCCATTCCCATGCACACTATACGCGCCAGACGGGCGCGTGACAACAAACGCCAATATTAAAACCACTAACCCTACTACAATCAATGCAGCGTTACAAAACAAGTAAAAAGCTAACAACCCTTGTTTGTTCCAGTAAGCACCTATGAAACCTGTTGCTGAGAGTACGAGGAATAGTATACCTAGGATGATGACTGGCCAGCGTATCCAACGTATGCATTCGTTGTCTTGTTTGGAAGCTAGCCAGATTCCTGCTGTGATTATGGGGATGGAGCATATGAGTGCTATGAAGTTTAGGGTTGCTATTATGTTGTTTGCTACTGCCATTGATGAGTTTGTGTGAAGGTTTTTTACTTTTGAGTGTGAAAGTGTGTGAAGTAGTGAAGATGGTGGTTGTGTCTTGTAGTGAATAAGTTATTTTCTTGTCTAGAAGAGTGTGTAAAGGGAAAGTTAACATAAGTCAAGTTTTTCAGGGAAAAATTGCGGATTTGGTAAAGTTGAGCACTTTGTAGTCAAACGTAAGTTAATTAGAAAAAATTTGACAGATTTGGTTAGGGCAAATAGCATAAAAAGGTACTCATCTTATGTTAAAATTCAATTAAAGGTATTCAACTTTTTTTTTCTCAATTTAAGGTACCGATCTTTTTTCTTGTAGCAATGTTGGGACAATAACAAATTTAAAGGTTATATATTAACGACCGTTTACTTTATTATTGCATCGTTAGTCCTTTATATTAACGACACTTTATAATAACCTCAAAATTCGTTTTTTTACACCTTTAGACCTTTTTCAATCTTTTTCGTTTGATTTTTACCGTTTTCACTCGGTTTTTAATCGTCTTAGTCAGTTTTTTTTGTTTGATTAAAAACAAACGAAAACGGTAAAAATTAGACGAAAAAGGTGAAAAAACGGTCTAAAACTGTAAAAAACAAATTTTAAGTTTATTATAAAGTGTTATTAATGTAAAGGACTAACGATGCAATAATAAAGTAAACGATCGTTAATATATAACTTTTAAGTTTGTTATTATCCCAACATTGCAACAAGAAAAAAGATTGGTACCTTAAATTGAGAAAAAAAAAGTTGAGTACCTTTAATTGAATTTTAACATAAGATGAGTACATTTTTATGCTATTTGCTCATTTGGTTATCACCATACAAAATGTTTGGGGAAAAGACAAATTTAGTCATCACTATTTGGTAGAGTTGTATACTTGTGCAATTATATCTGATTAAATATGTCAAAATTTTTCCACTTAACTTACATTTAACTAGTGGCATAGGATTATAACCATATCCGTCTTTTTCCCTTTCGTAAATGTATGGTGCAAAGATAGTGCAATAAGAAAAACATCTGCATGATGCGATGACCGGTATTTTATGATCGATCGAAAAATAATACTCCCTCCATCCTATATTAAATGTTTATATATTTTTCGAGTGTTATATAATACTTGATGTATAATTATGAATAAATAGTGTTTTAAATGTATTTTTAATTAGTATAATTTTCATCAAGTATTATATAATACAAAAAAAATTATTTACAGTCAATGTTAAAAAAAAGACTTAAAAAATCAAATATTGACATTTAATATGGGACGGAGAGAGTAAAAAAGATAATCCCGGTCAGGTCTGATTTGCTTATTTGCATATATTTCGGTCGATTTTCTTCAGTTTTTAATTTAATCCGTTGATCTGGTCCGATTTTAAAACCATATGTACTATCAATTTATAAGTTATTGTATATGAAGTTTTTTTTGTGTTTTAATAGTTAAGCAATATGTATAATAAGATGCGTTATTTAATTTAAGGTATTTTAAAATATTATTAATTAACGTGTTTAATATATTAGTTAATATGTATTTGACGAGTATTATTTTTTTTTTTTAACTTTTAAAAGTTTAATTACATAACTGTAGAAGGCAAGCGAGCAACAAGCTGCGCCGCAAGCCCTTTTTGAATTGCAAAGCTAATTCTAGTAAAAACCACATTTGTGGATTTAGGTGTCATAACGTTGCTATTCATAACGCGCTGAACTCTATTCAAAAACTCCACCGCTTCAGGTGCAAGAAAACCGAAGGTATCAAAACATATGTAAGTGAGAGTATATAAAATGATTTATAATTAATATAGATATGGTTCTTTTTAATATTTTATTTATGTTTGTGGTGTCGCAACGAAGAAAAAGAAGACAAAGTAGGGTTTCGTTTATCTTTTGTTTATCTTTTTTTAACAAAAATTACATTTATAATTTCTTCTTTTATATTTTTTTGTTTGTCCTTTTTTGTTTTAAATTTACTAAGTATGTAAAAAAAATTTCAACTGTTTTAATTCGTACAATATTTTTATTTTTTGAGTGTATTTCATTTATATATTATAATTTTAGCTCAATAAAATAAATTTTAATTTGTGTTAAATAACAGATTTTTTTTTAAATATGTAAGACCCAAATGAGAAAGAGAGAGATATAGTATAAGCGAAAAGGTATTTTACGTGTTGTTTAAAATAAATAAAGTTGATATGACATCTGTAAAACCTAAATGACTTACCTATAGCTAGTCATAGGATGAGTATTTCGATCAGAATCCCAAATTGAACTTGAACCGTTCTTAGAATCGTACCGATTTTTGATACTCGAACTCGTTCGATACGGTACCGGGGCTACAAAATAAAGTGAAAAAAAATTCGGGAGCACTAATTCGGGATGGGACCGGTACCAAATCGGGAAATTCTCGAAAAATAACGGAAAAATCCCGATTTCCCGGTACCGGTACCGATACCCGAATCTCGTTCGATGCGGTACAGGTACCATAAATTTATGCTCGGAAAATTATTGATACCACTAATTCGGGACGGGACCGGTACCGTGCTCATCCTTAGCTAGTCAGTATACCCTTCCTCTAAGCTCTATTCGAAAGCAATAACACTTTGTTATTCTTTTGTAAAAGATCTTAACGATAGCTCGTTAAAGTCAGTTTTAAAGCGCGCTAAAAGTTGAGACGCGACTTTTACGCTACACAATAAGTCAAGGTACGCTACGATATAAGGTATGGTAGTTTTTTGAATTTAACTTCAAAAAATGAATATTATTGCATATACGAAAAGTTTTCTAAGTTTAATTATTATGTAATGGGAGTTTTCTAAATTTAAATATTATGTAAGGAGAGTTTTCCAACTTTAATTACCATATACAATACTTATTCTAGACTCAATATAAATATAATATCAAAATAAATAAAATAAATTAATATTTTGTATGTTGTGAATCATACATATCAGCGCCTTATATATGTGCTTTCCAAAAATATTTTACATTGACTGATATTTTGAAAAAGAAATACTACAACCACTAAGATATTTATACTTGAGAGTTGTACGTGGATTTAGTTTTATTTTGTAAATCTATCAACATGATACTTATGTTATACAGTCAAAACTAGAGATATATGTACTTGAGAGTTGAGACCAAAGTAATGTTATCTTATGTTTTTCGTTCTCATGTATATCACACTATGTATTATTATTTTCGTTTTGTATTTATTGTTTACTTTTTTTTTCATTTGTCAAAAGATTATTGTTCATTTTTTTTGTCTGTTTTAAAATTATTATCTAATTTTAAAAATAAAATTTTGGTTTTTTTAACATTATTATATCAAAAATGATATATCCTCCTAAAAAACAACCTACAAATCTTCCTACTCACAGGATCCTAACAAGTGTCAGAACGGATGGTTTAGATGCGGAGAGAATTAGTAGAAAAAAATATTTAATATTATTGTGTGTGTAGGAGGATATGTAGGCATATGTTGTAAGAGGATATAACAATGCTCTTACTATATTATCTTTAGTCTAAATTTATGTTTATAAAAATAAAACAAAAACACTAGGGTGCGTTTAGTTGGAAAACATTGTTCATCATTTTTTATTTTCTCTTTTGTAAAAAAAGAAAAGGAATTTCTTTTTGCACAAAACACTTAAAATTTTAGGAAACGCGTTTAGTTGAATAAATTTGTGTTTTCCATTTTTCAAAAGTATAAAGGAAACAAAGGGGGAAATGAATTTTCTATGTATAAAGGAAAACTTAAAAAACAAAAAAAATGAGTTTTTTGTTTTGTGTGCAAAAGGGTAAAATAGGGATTTTGCATTCTCTAGAAAATATTTCTAGAAAACGATGATTTGAACGCGTTTTCTGTTTTCCTTGTTTTCTAGAAAATATTTCGTAGAATAGTGTTTTCCATCCAACTAAACGTAGTCTAATTAACTAGCAAAAGATAAAACGGGTTTTTATGTTTTCGTACCACAGCAGCAATCAACGTATTTTTTTAAAATTGTGTAATTTTTGTCTGTGACAATAATTTTAAAACGGAAATAATGTAATATTCTGATCTAAGAAAACTTTGGTCATCCTTAAAAGTTGCATGAAAGCACCGCCTATTTAGAAGTCGGCCCAATTTTTTTGTTTTGAACGAGAAGTCGGCCCAAATTTACTAACAATAGAATTGAACGAGTCATGTGTTTCTCTTTTTATAGTTTGCGGCGGTTACAAATAATAACTCCATAACATAATGCTTTAAGATGAGCACGGTATCGGTATCATATCGATTTTGTATCGAATTGGTGGTATTGATTTTTTCCCAAGCAAAAACTATGGTATCGGTATTATATCGAACGAGATTCGGATATCAGTATCAGTACCGGGAAATCGGGATTTTCTTGTTTCTTTGAAATTTTTTAATTTTGTACCAAACCCGTACAGAATTAGTAATACCGTTTTTTTTTCCACCTTATTTCGTAGTACTGTGAAACTCTTGCATTTCACTAAAAGAAAAACTTGTATATATTTATCTAAATTTTAATTGATCAACATGATCAATCAAATACTAGCAAAAGCATGTAACAAATAAGTACAAGCTATGATGAATTCGGTTACATTACATAATTTTTATTTTAAAATTTTCTAATTATTAAGGTTACAAAATTGCTAGACGTTAGCTAGGCTATTCGGGTAGTGCCTAATTATTAATCTGTTAGGTGGGGATTAATCATGGATTAATCGAAGTAGGTTTTTATATAGAAAATTAAAAAAAAATTGATAGCTCAATTTGACGATTTATTTGATTGTTGTATAATTTGACTTGAATTGTGTTTGATTTGGCCAAATTTTACCCGTAACTGAGTTTGGTTGATTTAGTTGACTTTTGTCAGATGATTAATTAATCTTGATTTGGTCTACTTTTATCAAATAAATGAGTGTGTTAACCTATTTATGATCAAAACGATTCATAAAACCGATTAATAAAAATCAATGTGATTAATGACCGCCCAACGCCTAGGTGAGATTAATCAGATTTTTGCAACACTGTTAACTAGGGGTGTAATCGAGTAAAGGCTCAAACTTTTTAGGGATTGAGCTTGGCTTGATAAAATAATTGTATGTTTGAGCTTGACTAAATAACTTGTCAAGATTTAACAATCTAAGCTTGAGTTTGGCTTGATAAAGCTTGATCAAAGTTGAAGTTTAGCTTGAAAAGCTTGAATATGTATAAAATTATTTTTTTTATAATAAAACTTATCAATAGAAACATATTTATAAAGTAAAACAAACAAAAACCGTAACTCAAAATTAAATTATATTCATTTAGCATTAAAAAATCAAAATAACATAATCGTACAGTCTTAGTTTTAAAATGCGTATTGCGATCCAACGCAAATAAGGTCCCAAAGGCCATTGTGTGATGTGATTGCTAACGCAATTACGACGCTTTCGTATTAAAAAAAGTACAAAAAATATTTATACATATTATATTTCACCAAGTACCAAGCAAATATTATAAATTTACAAAATAAAAAAATTATTTAAAATGCGATGAGCGAAATTATAAATTTAATCAAACCTAAAAATCCTTCTAAAATATATTATTTATTTATGAAATAAACCCTTATAATTAAGTTAATATTCAAATTAGTCATAAGTTGCTTATATGAATTCATCATAAAAATACATTTTAATTAAGCTTGAAAAAGCTTGATAAGAGTTCGAGCCGAACTATCAAAAGCTTAAGTTTGATATATGTTTTAAGCTATTTTTTAAACTTAAATTTGAGCTTAAACTTGATAAAAACTTAGCTTGATCAAACCAAACTTAATCTTAAGCTCAAAATTCTTGATAAAAAATTGGCTTGATTGCAACCTTACCACTACCTATATTGAATTTTAGAGAAAAGGCATTATTGCAAACCTACAAAGTGTAATACTTTTACTAAAAAATATTTTGCAATATAATATAGAAAAAATATATAGTTTTATATAAATTTCGGTTTTGTTAACATTTTTCTAGAATCATATATAAACTAATGTCTTGAAACTCGGCTTTAAAATCGACTCGGTCGAGTGATCGGGTTCGGATCAAACTGGGTTGACCTGGGTCAACCCGTGTTAAATCGGTTTTCTAAAAACTACTGTATTTTTTTTATCATATTTTTAATAGTTAACAAAAATTATATATAAAAACAATAAAAACTTCCGTATATTGAAGATATAAGTTGTTTATCAACCAATATAAGATGTAAAAATAAAATTCTATCGCAAATACGCAAAGTTTACATTTAAAAAAAACTCGGAAAAATCGAAGCCCGATCGGGTTTCGAGAACCAGGTTGACCCAGGTTACCTCAAATCCGACGGGTATTGCAGGGTTTCGAAAATGTAAAACCCGGGTCAATATTGTTAGTTGTAGTTTAATGTACAACTAATGGACAGCTAATTACGCTTATCACTTTGTTACAATTAAACTACAACTAACAAATATGACCTGTTTTTTTTTCCGGAACCTTGTCAATCGGTTGACCTGGTTAGATTGACCCGGATATGAAAACATTGATTTAAACCAGTAACTAAATATATAATTCGGTTCGGTTTGGTTCAATTTTAGTAAATTCGTTTTGATTTTTTCGGTTCATGTGAATATGACCCGAAGTCCCGAATTGTGAACAACTTTATCTTCTTGGACTAACTTTACAACATAATCCTCAGAATAGTTAACGAGTTTTTTTCCTTTTTATTTATATCCTATGCATCACCTAAATCCTAACGGCGGCTCTAGGCCTGAGTTATATTATGTTAAGGTGGCTGTAGGAATGATTCACACGACAATATAGGATATAGAAATGGAGATGATGAGGAACAAGATAAAAACTAAGAATGGAAGATTAGATTAATGAAGAAGAAGAAAGAAAGAATAAGGAAGAAGAATGTGTAATCCTAGCGAGAGAAAGACAAGAACTTTCTCTCTCTACAAACTAACACACTAGAAAAATAGAAAAGGCACACACACAAATGAGGGGTTTGTTTCCTTTTATATTAAGAAGGAAACTTGACAAAGGCTTTCCTCATTTGTGTGTTCGGGACTAATTCCCGTTACTTACATAACAATAACGTAGAACTCTCGACACCATTGAATAGTATTTTCCACGAGCTTCGCAACGATATATTATATGACCATCACTTTAAATACTTCTAACAATCTCCCCCTAAGGGGTGGTCATATAATATGTGACTTCACTTCTTTGACCATCACTTTAAAATACTTCTAACAATCTCCCCCCTAAGTGGTGGTCATGTATTATGTGACTTCACTTCTTTGTTGTTGCAGAATTTGAAGCTCGTTGTCTTGAGAGTTTTTCACAGTTCCTTTCATGACTTCTGATCTTGAATCTTTGATCTTTGCCTTGACTTGATCTTTACACTTTGCCATCTTGTGATCTTGTGTCTTTCCCCACATACTCATTCTTTGTAGTATTGTTGAAAGCTGACAAACAATCTCCCTTGATCATCAGAGTAGCGGAAGTCTTTGTCTTTAGATGATCTTGAGCTTTCTTCATTTACATGAGCATGTGGTCTTGAATTACGACTCTTGAGGTTACTCCACCGTTTTCATTCCTACGGTTTCCCGTTATACAGTACGAATACTGTACCTGTGATTAGGTAAGTTCTAAGAACTTCCTTGACAGGGTTTCCGGCTGTGGTAGCCGTTCTCAATACTTGAATATATCGAAAGATAATTCATAGTAAGGAGTGAATCATGCAGTTCCATTCTGTTGATTAAGTCGTCAATTCAATTTCCTGGAATAAGTCTGAATCAATTAAGAATCAAACCATTGTTGCTTTCCAGTTGACACAAGTTTGATTCATATAGAATCTCACAAGTTACCTACCGCAGTGCTGTTTGATGATGACACTGGAAGGATTTCCATTCGTCACTGTAAGTACTAATAAGTATTACTCTGAATGTTCTGGCAAGATCATAAAGATATTGCGTCGAGACCTGGAACGAGTTTGAATCAATTAAGAATCAAACCATTGTTGCTTTCTAGTTAAGATATGTTCAATTCAAGTGAATCTTACATATGACCTACCGCAGTGCTGTGTGATGTTAACACTGGAAGGATTTCCATTCATCACTATGAATACTAATGAGTATCACTCTGAATGTTCTGGCAATATCACAAGGATAGAGCGTAGGACTCTGTAATTTATCGCATGTGTTCTAGTGATGAACAACAATTGATATAAGGAATAAGTGTCCTAATGAGATTTTCTGATGAATCTCGTTGGCTCTAGACTTTATAAGTGCACGTTTATTTGGTGATCGGAGGCTGGAGCAGACTGACACCTATTCAATATCTACTATCTCGGAGTGAGAAACTCGATAGAAATGAGTTGAACTCCGTGACAATAAAACAAACTTCTTTTAAGAGAAGCTTGAGTAGGCTGGGATGGGTTGTGCATTGCATCACTGGGTCCATGATGCTTTGTCTTCAATACCAGGAATCATCAACGTGATTCTAATAGTAGATGTATTGACCCGATTTATGCCTAAGTTGTATGGAGGGCTATTTCTTTTCACCCTTTATCCTTACATTTCTTTTTCATTAAAAATGCTTACCAAGACGTCATAACTAGCACCTTGTTGTGATTGTTCCAGTGCTAGCTTAAGTCATTAGTCGGCATTATTCTCGTACACTCAACTACTCCATCTTTCCTAAGGACTTCTAAGTTCTAATGGATTGTCCCTGGGAAGATCCCTCCGGTTCTGGTTGGATCATAGGACGAATACCTAACCACCTTTTGACACCAATACCGTCGTAAATTAATGTGTTGAAGGGTATAGATATCGTAACCAGAAAAACCTGTTGAAAAAGCAACCAAGGTGTTGATGAAATCAGTGTTTACACCTTGAAGGTTTTTTGTATCACCAAAACTCTCCCCTACCTATGTGCATCATAAAAAGAAAGGTTTTTGCACATATTAGGAAGAGAAAGCACTTATATCAAATATCTTATCCAAGATAACACATTTTAATCACTATTCTCCCCCTCAAAAATTGCATGACATTGAAATTTTTGTGAAACTAGTGATGAAACATGGAGAGAATAATGTTGCATGAAAGTTTGTACTCCCTCTCGAAAAGAAATTCTAATTAAAATTAGGGGAGTATATGAGCACACAGTTTTGAAATACATTAAAATTTGTGCTCAAAAACCCGAAAAAACTTATTTTCCCGTTGTTAAGGAATAATGTACATAAATGAACATTTTCCTTGTGTTCATGAGCTTAAAACTTTGAATGTTTTGATATAAGCCCATGACCGAGAAAAATTAATTTCTCGTTGTTGAGGATAAGTCAAAGACTTTCCTTTCTTTGGGGACCGGGTTATAGTCTGGCATGTGACTATAAACCATTATGTTGAGCTCAAAACGTTGAATGTTTTGTGACAAGCTCAACCCGTGATAGATTGCTCTACCCGTTATTAGGATAAGTTATCTGTAAAGATACACTCTCCTTTATTTGAAGTTCGAGTTACAGTATGACATTTAACTGTAAGTCGTTTACATGAGTTTAAAACATGGAATGTTTTTATCGGAAGCTCATGACCGAAAAAGTTTTATTTTCTCGTTGATAAGGATAAGTTATCATCCGTGATCAAGTTTCCTTTCTTTGAGGCACGAGTCACAATCTGAGGTAACTGCAAATCATTTGAAGAAAAAAGAAATGACATGTTTTGAAAACATTTGAACTTTCATTCGAGCTTTATGTACACACTCGTGTCGTTATTGAGCGACATTTCTAGGCACGTCCATATTATCGAAACTGAAAGACGTGTCGAAAAGAATATTTTTGGTATTTTTGAAAGATTTTCACATTTTTTATTTTGTTTTTATAGGTTTTATATTTTTGTATTTTGATTTTCAATGTTTTCAAAAATAATCTAAAATAGATCTTTGTACAGTAGAAGAAGGTGATGTCGAATGTACAGAATTGGAACCCTTTGAAGAAATGGATTCAGAATCCGTTGTTGTACCTGCAATGACAGAAGAAGAGTTTGCACAAATACTAGTGTTGGGAGTAACAAATGTATTTTCTACATTTAGAACACTCGCATTAGTGCTGGAGCAAGTGTCATCACTCTTCTCGATGAGAATCCACTTAAGACCAACTTCCTTGAAGATCCGACCCGTTGGTTTCCACTGAAGACTAGATCTAGGAGTAATGTTCTCTTGTACAGCGGAAGACTTCTTAGGAGAGAAACTAGGTCCTACATTGATCCGCCTTGAAGATTTCTTGTCATTGTTTTTCTTTGTGACGAGTGTGAATCTCCCTGTTGTCTTATGGGATTCTGCATTCTTTCTCTGTGTGAAGGCACGAGAGTTTACCTCATAAAGGTATTGTAGAATGCAATTAGCATGGTTTCCATTGTGAATACCCTTTTTGCATGTGGGGCATATAAAGAGTTTGGGATTCTCGAAAGTCCTTGTGTACCTAGGATTTGCTGACCGTTCAGGCACCTTGTTTGATACACGACTACTCATTGGTGGTTGCCAATTCCTCGGTTGTTGGGAAGGGGTCCTAGGTTTTGGTGGATTACCATTAGGAGTGTGTTGAACTCTATCGGTTGTTGGTTTACTAGGTTTTGAATACACATGGTTTACTTTATGAATGTTCCCTTTTTGCTTACCATCCCCTAGGTTGTTGGTTTGACCAACGTCATTTGAACCTTTAGATTCCTTCGTGGGCATAAGAGTCAGACACTTGGGAGTAATCTTAGAAGTAGTGCAAGGTGCATTCACAGAGTTGTGTTTAGCAAGAATGGGTTTTCTAAATGGAGGAACATAGGGTTATATGGCTGTTTTTGGTACAGTCGATGGCACATTGGTATTAGGAGGTAACCTAGAAACATTAGAAGGCGGTTTTCCTAAGATAGATGGCTTTGGTACTTTGTACGCATTGGGTTGTCTAACAACTGATTTTACAACCTTAGCTTCCACAGTTTTTCCACCCATCTTTCCAACAAGTTTCTTCAACTCAGCAATCGCGATGTCTTTGTCTTGCAGCTGAGCTTTCTATCAGAAATATCCTTACTCTTTTCATTCAATTCACGAAATGATTCAGAGAGTTTTACTTGTAAATTACTTTCATCGGGAACTTTTCCAACTTTGTTTTGCAAAGCAAGTTCAAGAGAATGACAATGTTTCTGAAGAAAATCATATCGGTGTTGAAGAATCGTGAACTCTTTTTGATTAACATTTGTTGAAGGCTCACTGTCGCGACATTCACCTCCTAACTGAGCTTGCAGCTGTTCGATTGTTTGTTGCAGTTCATTGTAAGCTTTATCATACGAGAGTTTGTCATCCTTACATTCATCACATTTTTTGACATATTTATTCCAAAGATCGGTGAATTCTTTGTCCTTTTTGATGACATAAGACTCCATTTTCTCTTTCGTACCATCAAGCTCATTTTGGAGGGTTGCATTGTCTGACACAGAGATGTTTACCGCAACGGGGTTACTATCAACACAATCACCACTGTCACTTGCTTTCGAGAGACATGCAAGGTCGCTTTCCAAAACTTTAATTCTATCAATAGATTCATCAGCCTCCTTCGTCAAAGATTTAAAGTCTTCAACAAATTTGGCTAGTTCTTTTAGAAAAGCGTTCTCAAGATTGCCTATCCTCGCATCAACTTGATTAATAATCGGATTGATTTCAGTATGAAGCACTTTTTGTAACTCGACATGAACGGGTGATGTAAAGTTTCCTCCAGTCATTTTGGCGTTAACAACCCGTTTGAATATGACAAAATTATCTTTGAGCTCGTTTAGATACCTACGTGTGATACTCAATTTCGGAGGATCATCAGACAATTCCTCACTTGGTAGAAAAAGCATTTCAGAACTCGTTTTAGACCGAACAAAAACAGTTGGAGGATTAACTTTCGAATAATAAACAGGTGTCACTTCTTTATCAAGTTTTTTTCATTCTTAAACGAGTCTCTACTGCAAGTTCGGTAGTTTCCTCAGAATCATGCACACTAGGAGGATCATGCTCATCAGACAAGAGCACACTACCATTATATAGAGTTTCATTAGTGGCCTGAACTTGCTTAAGATATTCGGGATTGGGAGGAAGAGGACAACCTAAAGCCATTTTGTATCGAGTGTAATTTATCTCATTCACTTTTGGTGCGAGCATATTTATCGTCTACATAGTTTGGCCATGTTTTACCAACAGGTTGTCTAATTCCCTAATCCTATCCTGAGCTTTGCAAAAATCCTCAAGAAGCCCATCTTCTCGAATTTTGAAATCATGTTTCAGCTGTTTTCGTTCTTCTTTTAAATCCAAAATAATAGATTTTTCAGTTGAAAGCTGTTTATTAAGAGAGGTGATTTCATCATTCAATTTGCTTATATTTTTAGCACTACTTACATGTAAGGCATTTAATTTCTTAGTGGTGCATTTTTCTTGATAAACTGATGTAGCATGAGCTTGTTCAAGTTCCTTGATTTTAGCATGATGAATCTAAAATTTTTTCTCCCGTTCCTTATATCCTGCAAGCTCAGTGGTCAATTTGGCATTAGTTTCTCTAAACTTATTATTAACCACATTCGCATGAGCAACATCCTTGGCAAGCTTATCAAATAATGATTTAAAATACGCATGCGTCTCGTCAGGAAGGGTTGTAGGTTAGGCTACTTGATCCCCACTAAGGTCCACACTGGGTGCATTAGATATAATATTGCTATTATTCGTTTGAACCCCGTGTGTCTCAGTGGAAGGCTCAAGTGACTCAGTATACTCTTCCTCCTGATTAGACATATTATATAACTCATTAGCATTGAGACGTGGGTGTACCTCAGAGGAACCGTCTGAATCATACACAGGAGCTCTGTCAGGTTGAACTACCGATGTGGATGATTGCTGCGAATTAGCCATCAAGATGGAGTCGGGAGTCACCTCTTCTTCCTCATCATATGCTGCTGCAGATGCCATGAGATCAAACTCTTCAGCTAGAAGTGGAATTCCTGCTTCTTCTTTTTGTGCTATAAGAAGCTGAGACTGGAGATGGGCAACATTCCTCTTCTTGCTTACATGGTTATCACGATGCTCAAAACCCGCAGCATCACTATCTTGTTGATAAGTCATAGTAGAAGTCGTGTGAAAAACAGAATCTCAATTCGTAAAAAGCGTGAGTTGGAGTGTCAACAAAATCAAACTTTGCCAAAATTTTCCAGCCCGACAAAAAATTCCTCAGTCCGACAAAACGGTAAGCCGAAAAAAATTTTGAAACCCTAAATTTTGAAATCGAGTTAGAAATAGCCAATAACTAGTAGGGAAAAAGTTTGAAAAAATAAAATTTTTTAATGAAAAATAAACCTAAAAAAATTGAAATTTGGCCTAAAAATTTAAATTTTGGTCCGAAAATTTGAATTTTTTGTCGAAATTTTTTTTCGCATTGCCAAAATTTGAAATTGAAGCTTAAATGGCCTAAAAATGGTCTAGGAAAAAATAAATTTTACTAAGATTTTCCCGCCAAATAATTTTTTTTTTTTTAATCTTCGTGTAAACTATGTGCCGGGACTAGTCTAGATGGTGGCTAAGTCTAATAATTACTCAAACAAAATTTTCATCGGAATATTCTATCGGAATGATCTATCGGAATGTTGATCGGAATGTCCTTCTATCGGAATGTTGGATATGTCGGAATGTTGATCGGAATGTCCTTCTATCGGAATGTTGGATCTGTCAGAATGTTGATCTGTCGGAATGTTAAGCTGTCGGAATGTTGAGCTGTCGGAATGTTGATCTGTCGGAATGTTGTTATGTCGGAATGTTTAGATCGCAATATGGCTAAAACGATTTGTTCAGAGTAACGTCTCAATATCCCTTAAAAACCGTCGGAATCCGCGATCGCAGTGAACGATCGGAATATCTCGTCGGAATAAGGTATCGGAATCGTTAGATCGCAAAGTAGAACCTTGTGGTTATTGCGATCAAGCCTCACTCACTTGTACTTTCCGATGGTATGACTTGCTAGAATTTCGGAAAGTTGAAAAACAAGAAAGTTTGTAACTTTTGATCCAAAAGATTTATGTTTTAACCAAAACCAAGATACCCAAATCACTACGACACAATTAAAGAAGGTATACGACTTAAGAACACTAACAAACACGAAGAAAAAAAATTTGATGCTTTGGCAAAAAAACAATCAGAAACTCACGAAATGCTTAAATACGAATCCCTTGGCGAATGATACCACTTGTAGGAATGATTCACACGACAATATAGGATATAGAAATGGAGATGATGAGGAACAAGATAAAAACTAAGAATGGAAGATTAGATTAATGAAGAAGAAGAAAGAAAGAAAAGGAAGAAGAATGTGTAATCCTAGTGAGAGAAAGACAAGAACTTTCTCTCTCTCTACTAACTAACACACTAGAAAAATAGAAAAGGCACACACACAAATGAGGGGTTTGTTTCCTTTTATATTAAGAAGGAAACTTGACAAAAGCTTTCCTCATTTGTGTGTTCGGGACTAATTTCCGTTACTTACATAACAATAACGTAGAACTCTCGACACCATTGAATAGTATTTTCCACGAGCTTCGCAACGATATATTATATGACCATCACTTTAAATACTTCTAACAGTGGCCTTCTATGGTATTTGTCTTATTACAGTTCATTTGTCCAGACTAATAAGAACCACTGCTATATTAGTTTTGATTACAATCCAGGTCCATTATAGAAATATGGGCTTATGTGTGGATTAACAAATATCTGTTCTTGTAAGTTGTAACCTAGAGACTAGAGTGGCCCATACATAAGGTCAATAGGTCATGGATGTGAACTCATAAATTCATTTCAGTTTCGTAACGTACGTTTCTTTTGCATTTAGAGGGTGTTTGTTTCAGCTTATGTAGCCGCTTATGGTTTATCTGGTTATGAGCTTTATGTTTCATAGCTCATTTTTTGTGGCTTACTTTGAAACTTTTCGGCTTATATAAGAAACATACGCTCGAAACCAAATAAGCCATAAACCAGCTATATTAGCTGAAACTATTTACTTTCCCTTTGCCATTTTGACATTTTGTTGCATGTTTATTTATTCTTGTATCCAAATGAGTACCCATCTCCGAATCGCGCCGATGTATATACAAGCGTACTACATTTAGGTGGACGAACAAATTCAAATTGTATACTCATAGTTTAATACATTCTCTAGTGGTTTTGAGTGTAAGATTATGTTTGATTTAAAATAGAGTTTAATTGTATTTTTGGTCCTCGTGGTTTTGTCTCGTTTTCACTTTTGGTCCAAAAACTCAAATAGTTTCGATTTTGACCTAAAACGTAAACTATATCGTCACTTTTGGTCCAACTCCGTTAACTCCGTCACTTTGACTCGTTTGACCGTCAATTCAGAGGGTATTAATGTCTTTTCATTATATTATATTTAAAAAAAATCCTATGTGCCCCACTAACTCAAACTGTATCTTTTCTTTTTATAATTAATTTTATTAAACATTTTTTTTCTCATACCAAAAAGAAATTACAACCAATTTTTTTATTGGTTCTTAATAAAAAGGATACAACAATGTCAGAACCATTACTAAAAAACAATTTCTTTTCTTATACATATACGTCTTTAGATCAAAAAATCATAAAAACTAGCACACCCAACATATCCTTAATAATAGCAGCACCATTATACCATATCCTAGATCTAAACAAGAATTCGTTACGAAAAAATCACAAACTTTGTCCCTTCTTTCCAACCACCTCCGGCTACCGATACCAATCGCCGGCCATGACCACTCCACCGCCTCCCATCATAAAACACAAACATAACCATCTCACCGACTACCTAAATTGTTAAAACAAATTAAAGAAGCTTTGAATAAAGAAAAAAAAATGATGAATCCTTCAAATCAAACACATCCTCAACTGTTAAAATCGTTTATATGGATTGTTTCTTCGTGCTTCGGATTGAAAAAATCTATTTGGTTGTTCTTGTTTGAATCTGGGATATTTTTATGTGTTTATTAAGTTTGTGTGTAGATCTGTGATTTTGATTTAGGATTGTTAAGATTGAAGGTGTGTGAGCTTGTAAATTGAGCATGATGAGATGATATGAAGATACTGAGATTTATAAATGACTTGGATTAAATATATATAAATTGACATGGGTAAGTTTTTATAACAATAATAATACTAATAATACTAATAAATAGGAGGGCAATTTAATAACTTTACAATATGAGAAGAGGGTATTTCAGTCATTTGATACGGTCAAACGGGTCAAACTGACGGAATTAACGAAAATGGACCAAAACTGGAGAAAAACTTATGTTTTAGGTCAAAATCGAAACTATTTGAGTTTTTGGACCAAAAGTGAAAACGAGACCAAACCACGAGGACCAAAAATGCAGTTAACTCTTTAAAATATAGATAGCTAAAGGTGTTTTTACTTTGATGGGTTGGATGATGGTGATAGTACATAGGGTGCAAGTTAAGCAAAGATACATAACATATGTGTCAAATTGTATCTCATTCATGAAACCACAAGATGAACGTGATACACTCACATCCCTTTAAAAACCATAACTACATCTCCAATAATGCCATATTATACCACTAGCATATCCGCGTAATACAGCGGCGAGTACCCGATAACTACTTTTTTAGCGAACAAATATTACAATTTTACTAAAGTTCAAATTAAAGTTAAAGTAGTAAAAAAAAATAAATTAACTTAAATAAACTCATTAAAAACGAAAAAACTAAAATTTAATAAAATTATATCAAAATGGATGTTGAATTAAAGAGCACGAATTTTAGAAAATATGCTGAAATTAGATTATAAAAAAAAATATTTCAATTTAAATATAAAAGTTTTTTTAAATAGTTTGTTACAAGATTGTTACAAAAGTTTGTTATAAAAACATATCAATGGATGAGATCAATTTAACAAAATATGATCTAAGTGTTTAAATTTGAACATCATATCTTAATTTTTGGTTTAGAGTTAGGTTTGGAATTTTTAGGTTCGGGATTAAGATCGGAGTTATACTCTTTATATAATAACTAGCATCATACCCGCGCAATGCAGCAGCGAGTACCCGATAACTACTTTTTTTAGCGAACAAATATTACAATTTACTAAGGTTTAAATTAAAATTAAGTAGTAAAAAAATTAAATTAACTTAAATAAACTCATTAAAAACGAAGAAACTAAAATTTAATAAAATTATATCAAATTGGATATTGAATTAAAGAGCACGGAATTTTAGAAAATATGGTGAAATTAGATTATAAAATAAATAAATATATTAAAAGATATTTCAATTTAAAGATAAAAGTTTTTTGAAACGTTTGTTACCAAGGTTGTTAAAAAAGTTTGTTATAAAAATATATGGATGGATGAGATTAATTTAACAAAATATGATCTAAGGGTTTAAATTTAACTTTCATATCTTAATTTTTAGTTTGAAGTTAGGTTTAAAAATTTAAGTTCGGGATTAAGATCGGAGTTAGCCTCTTATATAATAGTATAGATATAAATATAGATGAGTAGACAAACATACATATACACCATTACCATGATAAAGAAAAAAAAAGAACTGATATGCGGCATTTTTTAATATAAAACCTCCTTTATCTGCGGCCGAATCATGGTGCATATAAAATTCAATCCATTCATATATCGCGTTAAGTATTGTATAATATTTGATGAAATTTGTACTAGTAAAAATACATATAAAATTCAATCCATTCATATATCGCATTAAGTATTGTATAACAAGGTCAAATTTAAAGGGAAAATTACCAAAAAGGTTCGTTGCCTATTATTCTCTTCCCAAAAAACACCAAACATTTTCTCTTTCTAGAAATGGTCTATTTTTTTGAGCAATAGGGCAACTGGGTGCAGAATGCGCCACGTGTCCTCTGTTGCCCTATATCTTGGGGCAATCTGTCAGAATTGCCCTATTCTTTGGACACTTGTCAAAATCTGAATGGTTGCTGCGCTATATTCTTTGTTGGTCCTTTGTTGCCCTGGACCGTATCAGGAAAAACATGTTTTTTAAACTCAATCACGAATTGTTCAAAATTGAAGGACTCTTTTGATAATTATTCCAAATTTAAACTAGTTTGACTCTGAAAAGAGTTTGACTCTGAAAAGAGTTTAACTTTGAAAAGTCAAGCTTGACACTTATTTTAAGACAGAGGTAGTATAATTGCTAAATATGTTCTACCATGCATGGGCGTAAATAGTAGGCGAGTAAAGTGGCTAGTGGGTATTGAGTCACCTATAATAAACTCATTTTGTTAAGTAATTATCAATGTTACACGGTAATTCTTTTAATAGTTTTTGCGGTTAGACTTCTTAAAGCATCAGGAGCCGTTGGGCCCCAAAGGCTCATGTAAGGCTGTAAACGAACTGAACGTTGTCGTTGGGCCCCCCAAAGGCTCACGTAAAGCTGTAAACGAATTGAACGTTCAGCGAACATTTCATGAATCGTTCGGTAAAAAAATCGTTTATTTTCGTTTATTTGTTCAACGACATTTTGCTTCGTTTAGTTAAATAAACGAACATGAGCACAAGTCTTGTTCGTTCATTTATGTTCGTGAACGTCCGGTTATTCGTTCGTTTATGATCATATATATGTTTATGTCCGTTTATCGTAACTTTTTATTATGTAGGTTTAAAATATTTTTTACTTAAACAAAACAACACTTATAAAACACAATATTGTGTATACTTTTGTAAATTATATGTTTATTTATGCTCGTTCGTTTATATTCGTTTAGTAACTTAATAAACGAACATAAACGAACATGAACAACCATATTTCTTAATAAACGAACGTGAACAACCATATTTCTTAATAAACGAACATGAACAAGAGATTCGTCCGTTTAAGCGATCGTGTTCATTTATTTGTCTGACCAAAATTAAATGAACGAACATGAACAAGGCTCCGTCCGTGTTCGTCCGGTTCGTTTACAGCCCTAGGCTCGTGCTAAGGGATATAATGGTGTCACGTAGGAAAAAGATGGCTTTCACACTAGACTGTTGGCCTCAAAATGTGGTACCAAATAATAAAAAAATGTATCATCTCACATATACATCACTTTATTAGAAAAACAAAAGACAAAATTTAAAAAATAAAACAAAAAAATCGCCGGCGTGACTGTTAACTTTGATGCCACTTTCTTTGGCACCAACCTTGGTGTGATGCGTCATTTTTAGACCTGGGCTGATAGCTTTGACGCCAAACCGCTATCGTTCCCCTTGCTCTTATTTATATCATTATATGGATATTTTGTTAAAGATCCATAAACGAATAATTTAAGTAACATATCATACTATATTATAAAGTATTTGAGACAATTCTATTTTAAACTCTGAAAATTAAAACATTTAAAATTGCTTGTTACATAAATATTCATTTGTAGCAAGATGTGCATTTTTAATAATCATCCACTTTGTAACAACCTATTAAAAACTTATTTTTATTTTTAAATTTATAATATTTTTTAATCTAATTATTTTTTTCATAATCTAATTTAATTATATTTCTAAAAAATTTGTTCTCTTTAATCCAACATCCCTTTATACATATTTCATTACTTTTAGTTTTTTTCGTTTTATAATGGGTTTATTGTGTTTCGACTCGACTTTTTACAATTCAACCTTAACATGAATACAAAATTAAATTGATGGGTAAAAAAAGTAACATTTGTTCGCTTAATAAATTGTCACGGGTATCCGTCGTTGCATTGTGCGGGGACCATGCTAGTATGATATTATGGTGTTAGGGTATGAAGGGCTAAAAAAACTCGCTTTTTGTGCGACATAACTTTTGCGTTAAGTTCGGCCTTTCTTAACTTAAAATCCATGCTCTGCTTTCATGAGAAACGATTAAAGTAAAAAGTAACATCCAATGTCGTCTTCTACGGGTTATGGTCCCAATGTCATCTAAGACAATGTATGAGGGAGGTTGAATTGTAGACAGTTATACCCCTACCTAGGGGTGGCTAAATGGGTGGACTGGACGGGTATGGGCAGTAGGTTAAACATACGTTGATCCATGGACGCGGACCAAATAGGCAATTTTTAATATTTGGACTAAATGGACTTGGGCCAAATGGATATTGGACCAAATGGACTTGGGTCAAATGGATAATATTAAAGGAGAAACAAATAGATTCAAGATTAATTAATTGACAAAAAATAACCTTAAAGCTACTGTTAAGGCCCCGATATATATATATATATATATATATATATATATATATATATATATATATATATATATATATATATATATATATATATATATATATATATATATATATATATATATATATATATATATATATATATATATATATATATATATATATATATATATATATATATATATATATATATACTTTTATCATTTCAGATTTACTGATTTTAAACATTCAAAAAGATTGTTATGATTAGGGGGTCTTACCCTAAACCACAACCTTAGCCCAAGTGCAGATACTTACTACAATATATAAACCATCTCTCACGTTCGTTAGAAGATCCCAATGCAACCTAAGTACCCCAAACAACCCAAAACTTAAAAAGAAAACAGGCTGAATTCAAAACTGCTTTGACCTCCGACTGTTGTAACCTGTTTTGACCCACTTACCGACCTCCAATTTAGTTCTCATTTCTTGCATTGGAAAGCCACTTCAATTACCTTTTCAGGGATACTTGTATCATAAAATAAGAGTTTGTAGAACTCCCGATATGATCAAAACAATTGACTCAAAATTCTGCCCAGTTTTTAAAAACGGGTTTAATCAAATTAACCTCATTAATTAACCCTAATCCCACTAACTACAAGCCCTAATTTATGTAATCATTATAACATCATTATTATAACTAATATAATGTTTTTAAATTAAACCCTAACCTAAATCCATCATAAGATGATTAAGAAATCATTAAAACAATTAAATTGAAAAGGGTTATGAAGGTTTACCTTTGATTTATGAAAACCCCCAAAATTATGAAGAACCCTAAAAACCCTCTATGAAACTCACGACTTTTTTTTTTATCTCCAGGAAAAAATAATGAATTTTTTTGTTTAGTATAACTTTATATAGGATATGGGTGAATCCTATTCCAACCCATAGCCCACTTTCCTTTTTCCTCCCTTTTTCCTTTTTTCTTTCTTTTCTTGCGTTCAAACCGACCCACACCCTCCTTAATTTCTTTTTTTTCTTTTTATTATTAATATATGTATTAATAATATTACCTTAATTTACCTTAATTTATTTCAGCTCCTAAAGCCTTCAAAACCTCAAAACCGTAAAACTAGTCAGTTTTTACGCGTTTTACCATAAAAGACGTAAAATATACACTTTTATAAAAAAAATCTCAAATTTTGAAATAAACTTTATAACTAAGTCCTAAATGACTTAAAACCATCCCGAAAAATATCCATATGACTAATTACCTCATCCGAGACCTCTAAATGCTAAACCGTAAATCGTAAAAATACGATTTTCTATAATACATATACGTATACGTAAAACCACTAAATAACACCATTTCACTTTATAGTCACTACCATGTGAGCTCATGAACATGAAATCATCACACATCGTTTCACTCACAAGGTACCCCGTACCGGAAACGATATCCAAGCCACAATCTATTCACACCAATAAGCACATAAACACGTAAAGACACGTAACTAGCACAAAATAAAACTAAGTGACGAACCTCAAAACCAGGGTTGTCACAGTATAAGATTAAAGAAGGGATTGAAGGCGTTCCGAAACCAAAATATAAAGCAAGGCTGGTAGCTCGGGGGTTCTGACAACGAGCACAGATTGACTATAATGAGGTATTCTCACCCGTGGTTCGACATACTTCTATTAGGGTGATTCTCTCATTAACTGCTTGTGAAGATTACGAGTTGGAACAACTTGATGTGAAGACAGCATTTTTGCATGGTAATCTTGAAAAAACCATTTATATGAGGCAGCCGCTTGGTTTTGAAGAAGGAACGGGTAACAAGGTATGTTTGTTGAAGAAATCTCTTTGTGGTCTTAAGCAGTCTCCAAGGCAGTGGTACAAAAGGTTTGATGTTTATATGGTGAACAATGGGTTTAGCAGTAGCAGCTATGATAGTTGTGTTTACTTCAAGGAGTTTGCACCAAGTATGTACATATATCTACTGTTGTATGTAGATGATATGTTATTTGATTGTAAAAGCAAGTCTGAGATCGAATATACCAAGGGACTGCTGTGGAAAGAGTTTGATATGAAGGAACTTGGTCCAGCTAGGAAGATACCTGGTATGGAGATTGTCAGGGATAGGGGTAACCGAACCCTGAAGGTGTCTCAGTCGAGATATGTGCGGAAAATTCTGAATAACTACAAAGTGGATAATGGCAAGTCGGTCTCTGTATCATTGGGAGCACACTTCAATGTATCTTTGAAGGATTTTTTGTCGAGTGACTAGGATGTGAAAAGAATGAGTAAGGTCCCATATGCGAATGATGTAGGTAGTTTAATGTACTTGATGATTTGAACTAGATCGGATATTGATTATGCTGTAAGCATTGTGAGCAGGTATTTGGCGAATCCAGGTAAATATCACTGGGAAGCGGTGAATTGGATTTTGAAGTACTTGAAGGGCATTGCTGATGTAGGTTTAGTGTATGATAGAGATCAAGGGAAGCACTTAGATATTCACGGTTTCGTGGATAGCAATTATGCTAAAGACCTTGACAAGGGTAAGTCGATAACCGGGTACGTGTTTATGGTACATGGTTGTGTTGTGAGTTGGAAAGCAACTCTATAGCATGTTGTTGCATTATCTACTACAGAGGCGGAGTATATGGCGCTTACGAAAGCTGTTAAGGAAAGAATTTGGCTTAAAGGTCTACTAATCAAGCTGGGAATAAACCTAAGGTCAGTGGTAGTGAATTGTGATCATCAAGGGGCAATTCATCTCTCAAGAAATGCAATGTTTCATGAGAGGACGAAGCATATCAACGTGAGGTATCACTTCATCAGGGAGATCGTCGAATCTAAAGAGATTGAAGTGGCAAAGATTGGCACCAAAGATAATGCAGCTGACGCATTTACAAAGGTGATTCCAAGTCCGAAGTTCAAGTATTGCATGGAGGTACTTGGTGTCGGGATTAACTAGTCTTATCACTAAGGTAGAAATTGTTAGTATTAGTTTCTAAGACTAGTAAAGGTTAGTATAAGCTAAGTTTCCTTTTTCAGTGTAAGCTTTGTATTAGGCATGTGTGTAAGTCGACTGGGCTTGGCCCGAGTCTGTAACCGACCCCCTCACCCTATAAAAGGCTGTGAGGGGGTGATGCTCAAAACACACGCAACTTCTATTCTTTTATGTAATCGATCGATAAAATAAAACATAATCGTTTGGTTACCTTTGTGGTGTGTCGTCGTTCTGGGTTTCTTTTAGTGCAACTCTGCGATCTTCTTTATAGCGATCTAAGATTCCGCATATCGGTCTACAGGTTTGTTGGGTTAACGATTCCAACATATGAGAATCTATTAAAGTGCTTGTATGTATTTCGAAGTGAAATATATGTACTCTTTTATGCTTGTTGATATAGTAACTTGTGTTTAACAGTAAATCAATTTGTACTAGACTAACTTTTGTATTGCCCATTTGGCCCACGATTTCAACTAGGGGTGGCTAAATGGGTGGACTGGACGGGTATGGGCAATGGGTTATGAAAGTTTATGGACATAAAATTAAATAGTCGTGTGATTGGATCGAACTCGGGATTACGGGATTGCACACAATACGTAAAGGATTAATTAATTTTAATAAATATATTTATTTATTAAATATAAACCGAGCTTAACTTACATGATCGTTAATTAAAAGTTAAGAATAACGAGCGTTATAGAATAGTTGGAAGAATTAGAAGGTTTCGGAATACCCCTATGGGGTATTCCACCGCCGGTTATGCAAGGCCCATTAGGGGTGGGATTTGTTTCCTAATTTGATTAGGACTTGGAGTACAAGTTTACTAATCCTGTAAATACCCCATAAGCCTTCATAATTTTTGTCCCTCTCCTTCTTTCTCTTCCTACGATCGCAAACCAACATCCCTTTAGGGTTTCGGTTGGTTTTTCGATTTAGCTATATTCACAAGTGTTGAAGCTCCGGTTTATTAGTGCTAGCCTCACGATTGATCCGTTGCATTGCGTGTGTACAAGAGCGTATATAGTTTCACTATAAACTAGATCTTGGTATTCTTCATATAAACCCTAATTCGAGATTCGTCGGTGTTCTTGTGGAATTACTCTAGCTAAAAGGTATGTAACCCTAACTCGATTAATTATGAATGTGTTATTAATTATGATCTTGTTAAATCGCTTCCGCTATATGTGCTTTGATCTTAATTAGGGTTTTGCGTAATTGTTATGAGTAATATAAACCTACAGTGGCATCGAGAGCCGTTTTAACATGTTATAATTATCGAGATCTAAAGTTTTTTTTAACTAAGATTGATTTGAGTTAATATCACGTGATGTTTTTTTAGGTTTTCATAAAAAAATTAGGGTTTTGTTTTTTAAATTATGTCGGCCTAGCCAAATTTTTTTTAAAAAAAAGTTTTTTTTGAAACCCTAAAAGAATTACATGGTGATTATCTTTAGATGTTTGCATGAAGTAATTGTTATGTCATGTATGGTTACGATCCGTAGAGAGATTTAATTGTTAAGATTATGTGGGAGATCCGTGATGAATATGCATGTTTTTTCACGGATCATGTGAATTTTATGCTATTTGCTTTATTTGATTCAAAGTTTTAAAATTAGGGAAGACTTTTTATGTTTATAGACCCTAGATTTTATGTTTTGAATAAATTGTTTGCATGTGGCTATTTGATTTAGTTTTTTTTGTACCTACTTGTTTTCATACGTTTTATATTAATTGTATGTCGTAAACAAGGGTAATTTTTTTCAAGAAAAATTAATATGGACTAAATCATAAAAAAATTAATGCATTGTTTTTGAGATCTAATTGACATATGATTTGCGTTGATTGAAATTGCAATAATAACTTAACGGCCTACTCAACTTTGACAAACTATAAAGTGGGTATAACGCACCGCTGGTCATGAACCCGGTTAAGGAAGGAGGTGTTATGCTTCAGCGCTGACCAAATTCCCGGCTTGCCTGTGCGTCAAAGTTGGAATTACCTACGGTTATTATTTTCATAATTCCTTAAGGTTGATTTAACCGCAAATTCACATCCGAAACACAATGAATAAGGTTATTGCTTTGTGCTTTAGCTAAGTTCTAGAAAAACTACGGTGTGAATTTAGTTGTGGGTAAAATCTTTAATTGGTTTAACCAATACCTCAACTTGTAAATATATGGCGAAACTCTAGTCTCACCAAAAGGTTTACTAAATAATTTTATTAAACTTATGTTATGAAGATGTATGCATGCTTCTCCATACATGATTTTGACACCAAAATCAATACCCTTGAATTTAAGTCTTATGCCATCTAATTGACGAACACTTACAATGTCGTCATGTGAGATCTTGGACGATATTATAATGGAGAGAAAACTTCATGACTGAATAAGATTGCACATGAAGATTTTACGTTTTTTAGATTAGTTGACTTGATTGAGTTACTCAGTGAGATCTGGAAACTTAAGGCATAAAGTAGGGATGAAACATGTTTACAATGCAAAATGTTTTTTGGCAACGTAAATCCCTAAAAATATGTAGAAATTGCAAATTTGTTTGTCAATTATTGTTCGACAAGTTACCATGTTGAGTACATTTATCACTAGCAGATCAACTGATGTGATAAGTTTATGTCAATGTGGATTCTAGTTTTCAAGGAAAATACTATGGTTTTAATTACCGGGGTAATTTTATTTTCTTGAATGGTATTATCAAAAATACTAATATTTTGAACTTATTTCTGTAGAAATGGCTCAACCCGATAACAACACGTTGAGTTCTGCCTTCAAGACTTATCTTGAACGTCAGGAACTAACTGGCCCAAACTTCAACGATTGGTACCGCTCACCGAGAATTGTCTTGATAGTAGCGGGTACTTCTGATTACTTGACCAGGGCGTTTGCTACGCCCCTTAGCCCTAATGCTACTCTAGTTGAAAGACTGAATTATGAGGCAGAGGTTAAAAAGCGCAATGATGTGGCTTGTTTAATGCTCGAAAAAATGGCTCCTTTTTTTGCAAAGGAAATTTGAGCTATTTGCTCCAAATCAAATGCTTGAAGAGCTCAAGGCAATGTATGAGAAGCCTCAAGTTGTGGAGATCTACGACTTGGTAGATGCTTTGCACAGTTGTAAGCAAGCCCATGGGAAATCCGTTAGTGCACATTATCAAGAGATGAAGGGTTACATGAAACAGCTCATCGCACTAGGGAAATCCCACGACAATGATATGGCAATTAACCTAATCAATAGGTCTTTTAATCGGGACTTTAATGATTTCGTTAGGAACTTTAATATGCATTGCGCGGGGAAGACAGTTAATGACTTGCACGCAATGTTCATTGACTACGAAAAGGGTCTTAAGGACAAGGCAAGTACATCTACTTCTACCCCTCCTGTGCTTTATGTACAAATGGGTGGAGTGAATAAGCCAAAACCGCACAAGAACAACAAGAAGGGCAAAGGCAAGGGTGATAAGGGCAAACAAGTTGCGACTTATTCTAAACCTAAGCAGAACTTTGTCAAGAAGAATAAATCTCAGAAGGATGAGACTTGTCAACATTGCAAAGCAAGTGGTCACTAGAAGAGGAACTGCCCTCTTTATCTCAAGGATTTGCGAGAAATAAAGAAGAAGGCTGAGCTTGGTGTTGCAGCATCTTCAGGTAACTTATTTTTGATAGAGTTATTTAATCTTACATACAAATTAAATTCTTGGGTATATGATACGGGATGTGGTATTAACATTTGTAATACTATGTAGGGATTTGAGTTGGAGAGGAAGCTTACCTATGGGGAACAATTTCTGCATGTGGGTAATGGCGCACAAGTAGTTGTTGAAGCTATAGGAACATTTAACCTAGTTTTACCTTCGGGTCTAGTACTGAGATTAAATAATTGTCATTTTGCACCTAAAATTGTTAGGGGTGTTATTTCCTTTTGTTGTATATTGGATCTTGGGTTTGTTCACACTATTGATAATAATAGAATTTCTGTTTTTAAAGATGGTTTATTCTATTTTGATGTAATTTCTGTGAATGGTGTTTTTGAAATTAACATGCATGATAATAATTCCAAGAGAAAGATTAATTCTGTTTTTATCATGAATAAGAAGAGAAAGTTAGACAAGAACTCTTCTTATCTTTGGCATTGTAGACTTGCCCATATTGGGAAGACTCGCATGCAAAAGCTTCAACGTGATGGTCTTTTGGAAAGTATCAGTGATGAATCATTTGATAAATGTGAGTCTTGTATCTCTGGAAAGATGACCAAGAAACCTTTTAATAGCAATATTGAAAGGGCTACTGAACTACTTGGTTTGATACACACTGATGTGTGTGGACCACTTAGACATGTGTCAAGGAAATGTGCTAGCTACTTCTTAACATTTACGGATGATTATAGCCGTTATGGTTATGTTTATTTACTTAAGCATAAACATGAGGTATTTGAAACATTCAAAGTGTTTAAAGCGGAAGTAGAATTGCAACTAGGGAAGAAGATTAAAGCTCTTCGTTCTGATCGAGGTGGTGAATAATTAAGTCAAGAGTTTAAAGATTATTTAAGTGAGAACGGAATTGTTCAGAAACTTACTTCTCCATATACTCCACAACAAAATGGTGTATCCGAAAGCAGAAATCGTACATTATTAGATATGGTGCGATATATGTTTAATCATACAACTTTACCTTTATCCTTTTGGGATTATGCTTTAGAATCTGTTGTTCGTATTCTGAATATGGTTCCCACAAAGAAGGTTGATAAGACACCATATGAATTATGGCATGGCAAAAGGCCATATTTGTCTTATTTGAAAATTTGGGGTTGTGAGGCGTATGTGAAACGTGACTCTGGAGATAAACTCCAACAACGCTCAGTAAAATGTATCTTTGTAGGTTACCCTAAGGAAACTATGGGTCACTACTTTTATTATCCGGCTGAGAACAAAGTTTTTGTGGCTCGGTATGGAGACTTCCTTGAAAATGATCTTGTAAATCAAGAATTCAGTGAAGAAACTATGATCTTGAAGAAATTCAAGAAGATAAATTGCCTTCTGAAAATACTAGCGAAGAAATTCCAATAGAGCCAGAAAGTCTGGGAGCTCCACCGGAATTAATTCCTCTACGTAGGTCTGCAAGGACTATATGTGCGCCAAGCAAACTATGTCTTAACATAGGGGATGATGAGGAGGAAGTAGGGGATCTTAGTGAACCTGCTAACTATCGATCCGCAATGCTTGATCCAGAAAAGTTAAAATGGATAGTTGGATGAATGAGGAAATGAAATCCATGAAAATCAACGATGTTTGGATTCTTGTAGATGCACCTAAAAAATGCTAAAGTAGTGAAAAATAGGTGGATTTTCAAGAAGAAAACCGACATGGACGGTGAAGTACAATCCTATAAAGCACGTTTAGTAGCTAAAGGTTTTACTCAAACTTTTGGCATAGACTACGAGGAGACATTTTCTCCGGTAGCAGACTTACGAGCTATTAGGATTCTCATAGCTATAACAACATACTATGACTATGAGATATGGCAAATGGATGTTAAAACTGCCTTCTTGAATGGTCGCTTAGATGAAGAAATCTATATGCAACAACCGGAAGGGTACGTTGATCCTAAATATCCAAAACGCGTATGCAAACTTCAAAGATCTATTTATGGTTTGAAGCAAGCATCACGTCAATGGAATAAACGATTTGATGAAGAAATCAAAAAGTTCAGATTTATTCAAAATCGTGATGAGCCATGTGTATATCGCAAAGCTAGTGGGAGTGATGTAGTGTTCCTAATTTTATATGTCGATGACATATTAATCATGGGAAGTAACATTCCAAGACTTAAGGAAGTTAAGGATTATATTGGTAAATGTTTTTCTATGAAGGATTTGGGAGATGCTGCATAGATTCTAGGAATTAAAATCTATCGTTATAGGAAAAGACGGTTAATTGGTCTTAGTCAAGATGCTTATATTGATAAGATATTGAAGAAGTATAACATGCATAATTCCAAGAAAGGTTTTTAACCTATGGAAGTTAAGCATGAATTAAGTCATGAGTTAGACGCATCAACACCCGAAAAGGTGTCTTACATGCAGAAGGTGCCTTATGCTTTGGCTGTAGGATCTATTATGTATGCTGTAAGATGCACAAGGCCTGATGTGGCGTTTGCTCAGAACTTGGTCAGTAGATACCAACAGAATCCAAGGAAGCTCTACTGGACTGCTGTTAAACATATACTAAAGTATTTGAGGAGTACGAAAGATATGTTTTTGGTATTCGGGGGTAAACCATACACATAACTGAATGTTACAGGTTTCTGTGATGCGTCCTGGCAATGTGATAAAGACGATACGAAGTCTTAGACGAGTTAGGTGTTTGTCATCAATGGAGGAGCAGTTGACTGGAAGAGCAAGAAGCAGACAACCATTGCTATGCATGCGACTCAATCGGAGTACATGGCCGCTTCAGAAGCCGCAATGGAAGCTGTTTGGATTAGGAAGTTTATTGGAGATCTTAGAGTGATGCCTTCAATTAAAGAACCTATTGATATGTATTGCAACAATTCTGCTGCAATTATATTTGCCAATGATCCTGGAATCATGTAAGGCGCCAGACACTTTAAACGTAGATATCACTACGTTCGAGAACAAGTTGAAGCTCGTGAAATAAAATTAATAAAAGTTCACACAGATGATAACGTAGTTGATCCTTTTACTAAGGCTTTGCATAGACCAAAGGTAGTTAAGCATGCCAAGGCTATTGGGCTGCAACTAGCTAGCGAATTCATGCAATAAATCTGTGATTAGTATTTGGACAAAGTATGTTAAGACATTATTGAATTGATGAAATAAAGATTGAGTTTCGTTTATTTTATGTTATTTGATTTTGTATCCTATTTTACATGTTTTAATCCATGAATAAATTGTTATGTTCTAAATGTCCGTTGTCGATTAATAATATGGGAGTATTATTAAACTAAGACAATTCAAAATAGTGACAGAGTATACTTGAAAGTATATTGGTCAATTTTGGATGATATTTGATGAATCAAATATTGGACTTATCCCAACTATATGATTTTATTTTATGGACCTTTGTCATTAAGTAAATCATAAATAGTTATCCTTAGACCTGAGATACCAGGAAACTGTCACGAATGTAGTGTATTTCTGTGAGATAACCTAACGCTAAACGTAACTGGTAGTTATAAGGGTTATTTTCAGAAGTGTTGCAAAGTTTGTAAGTTTCGCTTGTAGTCAAAATGGGATTAGTTTCCTTCAAAATTATTTTTGAAGTATAATACAGTTAAGGCCCTCGGGGGAGTAGTAAGATGTTTGTGTGGCCACACCCAAATTGGTTTTGGTAATCTTGCTATATCCGTAAACGAGAAACATAATGGTTAATGAAGGAATGACTTAGATCCATATCCTATTAACGTTGTATTTGAATAAAAAGGATAATAATAATGATGTATCATTAAAAGGTTTTGTCCATGAGACCTTACTCGAGTTGTACTAGTGACATTCTTAGTGTAACTAGACGCTAATCAATATGATCACAATATTCGATTTTTGTATAAGTGGGAGCTGAAAGTTTATGGACATAAAATTAAATAGTCGTGTGATAGGATCGCACTCGGGATTACGGAATTGCACACAATACGTAACGGATTAATTAATTTTAATAAATATATTTATTTATTAAATATAAACCGAGCTTAATTTACACGATCGTAAATTAAAAGTTAAGTATAACGAGCGTTATGGAATAGTTGGAAGAATTAGAAGGTTCCGGAATACCCCTGTGGGGTATTCCACCGCCGTTTATGCAAGGCCCATTAGGGGTGGGATTTGTTTCCTAATTTGATTAGGACTTGGAGTACAAGTTTACTAATCCTATAAATACCCCATAAGCCTTCATAATTTTTTGTCTCTCCCCTTCTTTCTCTTCCTGCGATCGCAAACCAACACCCCTTTAGGGTTTCAGTTGGTTTTTCGATTTAGCTATATTCACAAGTGTTGAAGCTCCGATTTATTAGTGCTAGCCTCACGATTGATCCGTTACATTACGTGGGTTTTTCGATTTAGCTATATTCACAAGTGTTGAAGCTCCGATTTATTAGTGCTAGCCTCACGATTGATCCGTTACATTACGTGTGTACAAGAGCGTAATATATTTTCACTATAAACTATATCTTAGTTTCGTCATATAAACCCTAATTCGAGATTCGTCGGTGTTCTTGTGGAATTACTCTAGCTAAAAGGTATGTAACCCTAACTCGATTAATTATGAATGTGTTATTAATTACGATCTTATTAAATCGCTTCCGCTTTGTGTGCTCTGATCTTAATTAGGGTTTTGCGTAATTATTATGAGTAATATAAACCTACAGGTTAAATGGACGTTGGTCCATGAACGCGGACTAAATGGGCAATATTTAATATTTGGACCAAATGGACATTGTAACAAATGGACATGAGTTAAATGGAAAATATTAAATGAGAAATAAATAGACTCAAGATTAATTTAACCAAATGCTTTTATGTTTTCCAAATAGTCCATATAATACCCATTTGTTTAACAAAATGTTTTTATGTTGTCCAAATAATCCAACTAAAATAAAAGTAATACTCATTTAGTCTATTAATTCCAAAAAAAATCCAAATAGCCCAAATTTAAGCATATAGATATGATTTGACACCTCTAATTTCAACATTGCTATCTGTAATTACGTACGTACTTTGCTAGTCTGATGTACAGTAATACAAATAGCATCATGTGGGTGGAAATTATACTGTAACACGACAAGAAAACCAGTAAAACTCATGAAGAGTGAAGACTGATAAATTATTACCCCTCTGATAGTAAAAAAAAGGGTTAATTACCCAAATAGACCACTTTTTAAGTGGATTTGCCAAAATACCCTAAGCTACTTTAAAGTTCCATATATAGACCAAGCGACCTCAAGCTACCTTATTCAACCTTATGCTACATTAAGCTACTCTAAGCTACTTTAAGCTACCTAAGCGACTTTAATATTAAATTAATAAAATTACAATTCATCCTAAGAAAGTACTCTTTTTTGTGTAAGAAATGTGTAAGGTACTTTTTTATGCTACTTTTTTTTAAAATTAATTAAAATTCAATTTTATTTATATTTTAATTAAAAAAAACTATTTTATATTATCTAAAACTAAATTTATTTATATGCGACTTTCGGTTGTACTTGTTTTTGCACAGTATTTTGCACAGTGATTTGAACAGTATTTGCACACTAGTGTTCTGCCACCTTTCACCCAACCCACACATTAATCTCACACAAACACTAAACACATTTCTCTCAAAAGATTTATGCTATATCTGACAATCCATCCACGTTCATCTCCAAACCTTACCCCAATCCTTACCCCAATCCTTACCCCACTATTCATCATTCAAGAAGTTTTGATAATTGTTAATCTGCCTAATTAATATCGATATCCCCAAATCTGTATCGATCTTTGATAATGTACAGTTTCAATCCGGTGTTAATCACATTTGCTTCATCTTCATATCTTTTCATCAGGTATCAAATTAAATACATGTATGACATCTGTTTTTTTATTAGTTTAATTAGGCTTTTTATACATCTAAGTTCATATAATTATTTAGTTATGCTATGTTTTTACAGATTCTATTACTATAATACATATTAGATGAGTATGGGACTAATCTCCATTATCATGTATGAGTTTTAAATTTGCAATAAAGGTAAAGATGAATTGAGTATTCATTAACCAACTGATACACACTAACTGTTTGATGAAACGTGTAAACAAAAAAAAACCGTTTGAAAAGTTAGATGGCTATAGTCGAAATCTATTTTCTGGGTTTCCGATCGAAATTGTGAGACGTCTAATCCGAGGGCGACTACCCTTTTCGAAGTTATGGCTTATGAAGGTATAATAGATAAGCTCATAAGCTAAGGTTTAGTGTTTAGATTAGCTTATGATAAAAAGGTGGAAAAAAAGGTATTGAAAAGTTATAGAAACCCATAAGGTGTTCGTTTCGGCTTATGCAATGGGCTTATGGCTTATTTGGTCTTGGGCTTATGTTTCACGAGCTCACTTTTTATGGCTTATTTTGTTTTGGGCTTATGTTTCGTAAACTCGCTTACTTTTCATGGCTTGTTTTGAAACTTTTCGGCTTATACAAGTTCATTATAATAAACCTATTTTCAAAATAAGCCACGAAAAGTAAGTGGGTTTACGAAACATAAACCCAAAGCCAAATAAGCCATAAGCCAAAACAAACGCCCAGGGTTATCATGTCGTATTAAGCTTATATAAGCCAAAAATTAAGCGAGTTAATTCTGTGTGTTCTTTCTGTTATGCTGTTTAATAAAATTTCTCTAAAAAAATAAGCTGAAAAGTATCATGATAAGCCATAAAGGGTGGGCTTATAAAACATAAGCCGAAAACCGCATAAGTGATAAGCCTGACCAAAAAGGTGGAAATTTAATTTGACGCGGAAAGTATTTTTTTTTATTGTTGTGGAATTCGTGATTGATTAATTCATAAATGTTTTAACAGAACAAGAGGAGCTGCTTAGATCACTTGAAAGATCTCAAGCTCAACAATCTCGCTTTTGGAGGGTATTATTGTGTTTTCATGAACCAAATATAAGCTTAAACAAACACGCCTAGTGTACTAGTGTTATCAAATTTGTCCGTCTAAAATATAAGCCAAAATCACATTGTGCACCAATAAAATTTCATATTTACCATTGTGACCGAAAATAGACACTTATCTTGGGATGGAGATAGATAAGCAGTCTAAATACTTAAATTTCAAAACTGCTTATTTATTGTATAAGAAAAACTAGATAAGCGTTTTTAACAACCAATCCCGAACACCCCCATAGAGCTATATATGAGTGTTAGTTTACACATCTTGTAAGGAACAAGAGGCTGGTACTCTATGTTGGGGGGTTTATTCTATCTTTAATTTCGTGTCGGATATTGAATCGGAACAATTGTATAGTTCAGTGTTCCGTTTGAGCTCCAAGTTTTTTTGCTTAATTTGAAATCAGCATGTATTAATTTATATTTAAATCGCGCATGCTTTTATGCCAATTCAAAACCATTGTATTGGTAGTCCCAAATTTACTTAAAGACGATGAATGATTTTGGTATTTGATTTTTACTAATTCTGATCCAAAATGTTGGTCTGAGTTTGTCCAATTCGAAATGTAAACCATAGAATTTGGGTAAATTTTAGTAAGAATTTTCAACATGTCTTTTGGTTTGAATTATGATTCGTATATATGGTTTTATGTTTTTCGTGTAGCATGTTTTTGCGGGATTGCTTTTCTGCTTCGTGGCGTTTCTCATGTTCTCCATTTATGGTCAAACAACAATGCCATGGGAACTGGTATGTTATATCTGCAAACATTTCTAATACGCAAATATGTCTCACCATCTCTGTAGGCTACTGTAAGTTTTATAACTAATGAAAAACATACAATATTTTAGTATATCATTATATCATAATTTAACTTTCTATTTACTCAAACAGTATTTTGCTAATTTAGCAAGGGCTCTCATATACTGCCATGGAAAGCATGTTATTCATAGAGACATCAAACCAGAAAACCTGTTGCTTGGTGCACATGTAAGAATTATAAATTTCAAAACCTTGTTTGAGAAAGACAATGTGTGGACAATGTGTGTTTGCCATCTGACACATAGATTATTCTATTTCAGGGTGAATTGAAGATTGCAGATTTTGGCTAGTCTGTGCACACATTCAATCGCAGGCGGACCATGTGTGGCACACTTGATTATCTCCCACCCGAGATGGGTAAAAATGTTCTGAATGAGTTTAATGATAGTCTAATTTTGAGTTTCAAGATTTGTAATCTTGCTATATTATATACCATGTAGTGGAGAGTGTCGAGCATGATGCTAGTGTTGACATATGGAGTCTTGGAATCCTGTGCTATGAATTTCTCTATGGTGTGCCTCCGTTCGAAGCAGTAGAGCATTCTGATACATATAAAAGGTGATGCATTGCTACCTACAATATTACCCTTGCTGTTCTTTGTCAATAAAAGGATGTGGATATCTGATATACGTTGTTGACTGAATTATGCAGGATCTTGCAAGTAGACTTGAAGTTCCCTCCAAAACCTATTGTTTCCGCAGCTGCAAAGGATCTCATTAGTCAGGTTTCACTTATCTCAATCCATCTTCCCCTGTCGTATAAAGAGTACTGATTGTATTTTTTAAAAAGCAAAAGGATAGTCACCTTGAAAAACATCACCCATCATAGCCTCTTCAAGTTCACCGTCAACAAAGGATATCCTTTGTACTTTGTTTTGGCGAGACACCAGAAAACGTAAGAATACACTACTTAACAATGTCATTGGTGTCATATCAAACAGCACGTTGCGATATTTTCCTTTAATTTATTTGTATAATTGGCTTAGTGATGTCCCGGAACACAAGGGAGTTTCTGTTGTAGCCGCAAGAGTAATATATTCAGTACTAGGCTGCTTGATGCTCGGAACCTTACTTTACACACTCATTGTTGATGGATCCCCATTTCGTGCTGAATTATACACGCCGTGAGTTTCTTTCCTTTACACACGTAGTCGATCTTTATCTATCTTATGCAATCTAAAGTTAAGATTAATAAATGCTCACAGGTGGGTGGTTACAACTCTAGTTGACTTCTATATCAACTTTGTGGCTTTATCGGTAAGTCTATATCATCTGTATTAAAATGCTACTAATACATTACTTATCAAAGACATAAAAAACCGACTGTTGCTTTTCAGGTGTGGGTAGGGTATAAGGAATCCAGTTGGACGAGTGCTTTCTTGTGGATACTTTTTTCTGTATGTTTTGGGAGGTAAGTAGTTATCCAAACTTTTAAGTATTCACTGCAATACTACATATACTGCTTTACTGATGTTTCTTTGTGACTGTATCTCAGCATTACTACATGTGTATACATCGTGCGGCAGCTGTTCCATCTCTCACCTGATCAGCCAATTTCGCTTATACTTTTCCGCAACAATCATAGGCAAGTCTGAAAGAGAATATGGTTACTTTTTTTCATCTTACATATGGTAGTATGGCGCAAAATGTATATACCTAAGAATTAATGTTATTTATCAGTTCGCACACATCCACTGGTGTTACCTATCATTGTCTTTCTTAATGAGAGAGCCTTGTGTTGTTTTATTTAATATAGAATCGACATCAAAAGCCTATTTGAATGCCTAAACATATCAGCTACTTGTAAATAGGATAAACGGTCGAAAAGTGGACGGGTCAGGTTGGTTGGTAAAAAATATCCCTTTTGTAGTAGGCTTAAAACGGTTGCAGATAACTAATGTGTTGTATGTGAGTATAGGGATAAACGTGCACATAGACGAGGAAAATTAAGAGGCTTTCATGCTTTACGCATCTTGTTAGTAAAAACGCAGTAGTTAAGATTTTCACCAGTTGACCCGTTTGAGACAAAAATGAACCATTTCTCTATAACTGAAACAAAATTGACACCTATCGCATATTTGTTTGATCACATGTCTGAATATATCATACCATACCTATTTGCGTTTCCTACACCCTGTAATTTAATTTCAAAGTTCTTGAGAATTTGTTTTTCGCCATTCCTGTCCCAATACCGAAAATGTTAGTGTTCGAATTATTATTTCCGCGATTCGTTTTCTTCATTTTAGTATCGTTAAACAGGTATAAGAGAATCTTTCAAACATGCCAACACAAAGGGTTAGCTGAGCTATATATAAATTTCTAAGTTTGAGCTCATCATTGTATAGGTGGCTTCAGGCGTGCTCTACAATTGATGACGGAACCAAATAGTTGTAGCTCATCATTGTATATTTTGGCTATGCAACTCCATATATAAGCACATGCTACTGTATAAGAAGATACATATTCTAATGTTGGCAGTTGGGTTGATACCAATTTTTTCATCTGATTGATAACATCTCGTGTCAAGACAAATGTGGCCCGTTGTTTATCACTCGGTCCAGATAGGCTTGGAGTTACATAATCTTCGTGAAAACATTCTACTTCTGCACGCTTTAGATAACTTTCTTCTAGTCCTGAATGTTCGCTGATCACTCTGTCATATAATGGAAAAATTCCACTAGCTAGAAATGACTCATCATTATTACCAGATCGAGCAATTGATGTCCACGCTTTCATGAAACAAAAACAAGTGCTAGCATCAGCTAGACTATGGTGATTTGTAATTCCAATAGCAATTCCTTGGTTAGGAAAAAGCGTCACTTGAACGGAGAAGAGTGGAATGTTGACACAGTCTGATAATCTAGTACTCTCACCCAGTATCGGTACAAGATGGTAAAACTTGTCACAGTCTCGAGGATGGTTTCCTGTTAATTCGCTAAACTCAAGGTTACATTCAGCGAAAGTAACAGTCACAGAATCACCTTCCACATAACGAATCTCGGGCTTTTTATTAGGAGTAGGATATACCGCCAACTTACCTACAAAAGGGTAAAAATGTTTAAGTGTGATGGATAATGAGTGTTTAATATTTGGAACAATGGTTTCAGTAAATTGCTTTCTAGTGATCGGGAGCTCGTAAAAGAAAAGATAGTGAACTGGAGCAGAACGAAGGTAATGCAAGTCGAAAAATGTGAGCTGCAATGACTTGTTGCCTACGGTGTCTGGTGGTGGCGAAACATGGGACTGTTCGAGAACGGTTAAGATGGGAAGGGAAGCCATTTGTTGCCTCGAAATGAATCGAGTTATGAGGGTTTAATGAATAGATCTATTTGTTTACACGACAAACCTTAGACATGTTAACAAACTCGACTGAATACTGATCACATGAGTGAAAAACAACAAAAGTTGATCCTAGTACAACAATAACTCTTGAATCTTATTTATTGAAGAAGTGAGGTTAAGATACTGGCAGTCTAAAAGAAACTTTGCAACTTCGAAGATATTAAGAAAAGATGTGCTTCTTATTTATTGTGTTACTTCTTTACTTCGAACATTAACATGATCTTTCCAGTATTTTATATATGCCAACCCTTTATCAAAAAGTTTCCCTTTTTTACAAACTGACAGACAGTTGACAAACTGATCTCCCTTCACATAAGCTTCCGCAGCTTCACTATAACATCCTGACAGAGTGAAACATTCGGCAGCTTCATCAATCTTTCCACATTCGTACAAATACAATTTTCCTACACAAACACAAGAGTTCAATTTAGTAGCGGGCAATTAGAGGTTGTATGCATTCAAATTGAACTTTGGGTGACCGTCAAAGACTTTAAACCATTTGACCTGTCCTGTTTTACTTAATCATTTTAGGGTAAATTTCCGATGAAGGTAACATAAAAAATGAGTGAATGTAATTTTGACCAATGAAGAAAGGAATTTCGATTTTGACTAACTATATGGAACCTGTGACTCTTCAAATAATAAATAAGTTTACGATCCATATGCTAGTTAGAAACAAGGATTTGTGTTTAAGAAAAAAAGTTTACGAGAGACTTCATGTTATGCTGAGGTGGCCTATAACCCTCTTTATGAGAAGAGAATGGGCAAGATGTGACGGGCAGAGGTGGTGCATAACCTCCTTGATGAGAAACAGGTGTTGCTTGATAGCCACAACAAATTCAAATAAGATAAGGATAGCGTGAACTTACTTCCTTAACCATTGTCTTTAGATGAGAAGTACTTCCACTCACGGTCCTCCAAATCTTCTTTAAGGCTCTCTTTTTTGAGTTCCTCCCGGGTGTTTTAACCATCTCTCCTGCAGTAACAAGCACACGACGACAATTAGCCAAAGAATCCATATGGCGAAAACATGGAAATTAGTTGAATAGAGAAAACAATAGAGTGACACTGTGGATGCTTCATTTATTTGATCAGAAACTCGAAACACACTTGATTTCAGAGAAGAAAGCCAAACGTTGAGGCTAATAAAAATCTGACTATCGCCTTGTTAAACATTTAGTAAGTTTAGATGCATAAAGGACCAGTGAGCTTTAACGTTCAAAAGAGCTTTAACGTTCAAAAGAGTGGGCATAAATAATATTTACAACCACACATATATATATATATATATCAATTAACTAACAAATAATGAGAATGAAATTTGTTGCAGTGATAGATATGTGACATCTGCAACTTGGTAGCTGCTACAGATTACGCATACCATGATCAAAGCAAAGTATTTTCTTAACTTTGAGATTGGCTCATTAAGACACTATATTAAAAGCTCCTCCAGTCAGTTAATCGTTTATGCTATATTTTTTATAGAGTGATGTGTGTAAGGATTTCATTAATTTATTTAGGTGTTTGCTTAAGTTTGTATAGCGGGATTATTACTTATTTTGATTTTTATCTTATGTGTCATAACCTCAATTTTGTAACTTATTACGAATCTTATTGGCTTATATAAGCCATTTTTTCCCAATATAAGCCACAAAAAGTAGACGTGTGTAACATAAGCCGAAACCGAATAAGGAATAAGCCCGCTACATACACTTAAACAAATACCCTCGACTGCGTTGGTGTAAGTCTATATAACGGTTTTATGGCTTATGCGGTTTTCAACTTATGTTTGATAAGCTGACTTTATTTGGAACGTTTCCCTTATATTAACCTTATTGTGACTTGATACTATGATAGGCTTATATAAGCGGAAAAGTTTAAAAAAAGTGAGCTTATGACACATAGGCCAAAAACCACATAAGCCATTAGCCCGCTATATAAGGTTAAGCAAACAACTAATCGGTTAGTTATGAGAAGGTTTGATATTTTCACTAAAAACCCAATTCATAAAACACCCATTGGGACTATTTCACTTCACAAACATTTTATCAAACAATTCGTATGCATATGCATAAACATAAAAACAGAATTTTACAACTCAAAAGTTCAATATCTAGAGCTGAAGTTTCTCATATATATAGTAAATAAAATAAAAACCCATATCACAAATCCAATAAAAGTAACAAAAAAAGATGGTAACTTTGGTTAGGGTTTTACCAGATGAAGAAGAAATTGTACCACCATACAAATAAACCACCAGCATTACGTAGATATTACACACTGATACGAGTTAAAACCGGTATTTGGTGCTCATCTATTTTAAAGCTCTAAACTTAATACTTTTGACTATTATTTTTTATTAAAATAGATATTCAGGGTGAGAAGGTTTTTTAAAGCTTCTGCTCAAAACTATGGTAACAGAGAATGGTTTTAAACGTGACGATGGTTTTTAGTTTTTTTCTGGGTTTGAATTGAAAATGGAGGTTAGAGAGGGGGTTACAGATCTGGGGGCGGGGTGATGAAATTGTAAAGGATATAATTGGGGGTTGGGGAGAGAAAGGTATAAGCAAATTGTACAAGTATTCAAGCTAAGTGTACAACTAAATAATGCATTGGTTTTTTTTATAAAAATTTAATACTTTATAAAAACAAAAAAACTTTTTAATATTTAATTATAAAAGTAAAAGTCGCTTAAAATATACACTTACACATTCTTACACAATAATGACAAGTCGCTTAAAATGTACAATGACATATTCTTACACATTCTTTCACCAAAAGCATAAGTCGCATAAGTTTAATTAAAGTAGCATAATATTTTTAATATATAAAATATAATAAAAATATGTTACAAAAATAATATAATTAAAAAGTCGCATAAAAAAATATTCAGAGTTGCATAAAAAGGTACCTTACACAATTGTACTTGTTTCTTACACAAACAGTACTTTTTTTGGAAAAAACACAAGTCGCTTAGGTAGCATAAGGTAGCATCGGTTGCATAGTGTAGCATAAGTCGCATCGGTCTATTTTGGGAAAATGTCAAAAACTTGGGTTATTTTGGCAAAAAGATTTAATTACAAGTCTATTTAGGTAATTATCCCAAAAAAAAAACTATGACAAGTGACAAAACACAATTGGCACATGGTTATTATTAACATGTGCATATCGCTGAATTAAAACCCCACTTGCTAAATGCTAATCATCAATCACCTTTGCAAAAAGTATCTCTATCTATCCTTAAATGTGACAAAAAACTATAATGTTTCCAAAACAAAATTAATGGAGTCAGGACCATCTTCTTAATGTATGTTAGTAACCTCCCCACACTCTTTAAATTCTCTAGGCGTGTTATAGCAACGTTTTACATCTTCTCTAGGTCGAAATGGTCCCGAGACTAACCTAGACATCTTAGTAAAAAAAACTCGCATTCTCTGGTAACTTGAATAAGAAAAACCACATCTGTTTATTGTAAGTTTATGGATTTAAATTAATAGTCGTGTGTTATGATCGAACTCGAGATTACGGAATTAGACACAATACGTAAAGAGTTAATTTGTTAATAAATGTATTTTATATATTTATTAATTAAAACGAGTTTTAAACAATTAACGGTCGTTAAGTTTTAATAGTTAAGAACTAAACGATTAATGTGAATAAAAATAGAAGAGGAAAGAAGGTTTCGGAAACACCTAGAAATGGGTGTTCTGATCGGCTAAGGGGCAAAAGAGGAAAAGGAAACCTTGTTTCCTAATCCTAGGATTACTAAACTTGGGCTTCAAGTTTAGTACTTTATATATACTCATGGGATTTCCCATAGTTTTTCATCCCACACATGTTTCTCTTCTCTCTTTTGCGATCGGCCGAACACCCTCAAAGGGTCGGTTTTATTTTTCTACTCAACGTATTGCTCGTTTTATACGTACTAGTTTTACGGTTAATTCGTTATTATATGCGTGTACAAGAACGTGATATAATCTCACTATAAATTATATCTTGGATCGATTAACAAAACGGTAATGGGTTAATCATTGATCCTCATAAACCCTCAATTAGAGATTTGTTCTTGTTCGATGGAATTGCATTGCAAAATGTACGTAACCCTAATCGATTAATTATGAATGTGTTATTAATATGATCTTATTTAAACCGCTTTCGCTATTACGTGTTTTGATATTTACTTGTGTTTTTATAATTGTTATGAACTACATAAACTTTCATTTATTACAACTAGAAACAAAAACAGAAGTTACTATTAGGGTAACTTATCAAAAGATCTTACTTTCCACTTCTTAATATAACAATAACGAATAGGAGTGAAGTTTATCCCTTAAAACAAAATTTAAGACTTATATGTTGTCCAGTTGAATATCTCTGCGAGCTCAAATCATTGACTATTAACTAGTCGTTTAGACGAAATTGATGCAAATATTTGACAAGATCGTTAGGGAATATAGGATAAGTTTTTTACGGCGACACTATTGGACACGATATACCAACGTTCGTGGCAAGTTTATGACTTTTGAGTTTTAACCATAACATACCTTATCATAACATATTCTACATATATACAAAACATCAACCTGTATACCATTTTTAAGGTATACATGCACATGGATAATTTAACTTGGTGTAGATTGTAACTTCCTTGACATTTTTGGTTGAGACAAACTTGTATCCTCCACACAAAAACAAGTGAAGATAAATGATGATACATAACATAAACAAACAAACACAAAATAAAAGAGAACGTGATAGAATGAAGACATCCAAGATTGGTTAAGGAAAGGAGACAAGGGTTTTTGTTTTTTTATATGTCATTGTTCACTTAAAGTGCATTTTCAAGAATGTGATAATGAAACAACTTCTAATGAGTCAAGTTGGTAATTCTCTTAAATTAGTATGTATGTTAAATAGGGTCTAATGAAGTATTTTTGTTTCTAAACATGCCAAGTTTTAGATAATGCTTACAAAAATTTCAGAAAAAAATTATCTCCAGATAACCCTATGACTATCGTTTTTATGATCTCTAGACTATTTTAATATTACTTGATCATCAATAAAGAACGATAGTTGTAGAGTCATTTAAAGCTAGGTCGTGTCAAGTTTGAACCGGTATTTATCGTACTTGATCCTGGATTAAAAAAGATAGTTATAGGGTTATGTAAAGGGTTTTTTTTTCTTAAAAGCAGAATCGTGTCAATTGAAACGTTGTGCATAGCTATACAAGACTTTTAATGATTACACAAACTTCTAAAGATGATATCAAATTGTTAGCAATAATTTCATTTCAAAGGTGATATTTGTAAAGGTTGATAAATGGGTTAGGAATTTTGTATTACATCTTGATATATACCTAAAGAGTTTATGATCAAAATCAAGAAACATGTCCAAGTTTAATGCATCTATCATGTGATAATGAAAAAACTTCTAATGAGCTAAGTTGGTACTTCAAAGGGTCTAATTAAGATCTAAGATATATGAATTATTCTTTTATGAAGTTTTTTTTCTAAACATGTCAAGTTTTTTAAAAATGTGTACAAAAACATCAAAACAAAAGTTCTCTTTAGATAACCATATGACTATTGTTCTTGATGATCTCTACGATAGTTGCAGAGTCATTTAAAGCTAGGTCGTGTCAAGGTCAGAACCGGTATCTATCATACTTGATCGTTGATTAAGAACGATATATAGTCTTAGAGGAACAAATAGTTACAGGGTTATCTAAAGGCCATAATCGTGTCAAACGTTGTATATAACCATATAACGCTTTTAAAAGCAGAATCGTGTCAATCGAAACATTATGTATACACAAATTTTTAAAGATGATATCAAAATGCTAGCTTGTCACAATTTCAATAATTTCATTTCAAAGATGATATTTTTAAGGTTGATAAGATTGGTCACAAATTTTGTATCACATCTTGATATATACCTAAAGAGTTTATGATCAAAATCAAGAAACATGTCCAAGTTTAATGCATCTATCATTTTCAAATCCACAAATCTTCCCAAAAATATATCTTTCTTTGATATAATATTCTTGTTCATCATGTAGGCATGAATAATAAGGAGACAAAACTAACCTTGAAATTATATAAAGCTCTAGACTCATCTAAAATCTTTTCTTAGATTTATTGAATCTTTCCATCTTGTCTTCATCCTCTATACAAAGGTCCACATATCAATTCTTTTAGGTCTTGATCTTAATACCTTACATTGTACAAATTTTTATGTGGTCCATCTGTTTCAATATCAACGGTATTCAGTCCTATTAGAAGTGAAATGCAAACAATTTTGCTTTTATCCGAAGATAAAAACACTACTTTGCTTTCTAAGAACGAAATCAGAACTAAATATTGTCAGATACAAAAAAAATTTGATCGATACTATTACAAATTAACATTATAAAGAAAAAATCCATAAGGTTCCCGGACACTTGCGTAAACCCCTAGTTCCTTTATGTGGTCCATTTCTTACAAGTTGTGGCGAATTAAATTTCCAATCCATGTCTAAATCCAAGGACTCAAAGGTACATTTGTTACATTGTATGATCTTTTCATGGTTTTGTTTTTTTCGACAACTTTTTCTTGCATAAAATTCCAAGGATTTGAGTGCTATTTTCAGGTTTACTTTACATTTGTACGGACCAAAAATGTTGAATAAAATCTTGTGAAATAACGGTAGATGATATCCTGACAATTTTATCTCACTTGTGTTCGTATCTTTTTGGATATCTTGTTACTACTACTTTTCTAGAAGATAAAGCAATTATTAATAGCAAGTTTCATAACATAATATATATCCAAGAACTTATTAAAGTAAAGTTTGTGTTTCATGGGGGGTAATTATTAGGTATTGAAGTTGATGGGATCCTTTTTATCCCATAAAAATAATGGCTTCATGACTTCAGGATAAGGATATCAAATAGTGAGGACTATTATTATCATTACAAAACATGTAACCTTAAATAAAGTATCACTCACAATATTGCTTTAACATGAGTCTTCCCAAAATATTTTTAAAACCTTGGAACACTTGATTAATTAGTAGATTTAAACATCATATATGACCTATGGGTTACTCAACCACAAACGACTTATAAGCGATATATAATGGGAATTGATTCGCACACTCATTTTTTTTATTGGAACACTATATTGTGTGCATCAGATAGTTATACAATGTGCTTTATATGCTTGTACCGTGGGTGTCGTAATCAAAATAAAAAGTGTGCAAATCATCTCTCATATATAATCATCTCAATTAAAATAATTGCATGTTCAATAGATACACCAATGTCTTTCTTTTCCTGTGAAAAAAGGAACAAGAACCATGATTTAATCTTTTAGGGTTTTCTCATTGACTCATTTTAAGGACTTCAAATGATGGGTTTTTTTTATTAAGTTTTAACATACCCTTGTAAGTATATGACTTCATTTCTCTATCATAATCTATTAGATGATAGATATGGCTCAAGCTTTATGATCGATCGGGGTTAGGGTTCATACGGATGCTATTGAACCCTAACTCGACATCAGGTTTGAACCATATCTATCATCTAATATATATCAAGTGATATCCATGTCGGGTTTTGTTTTGGATAGATTTGTTGTCTCAAGTTTGGATGAGCAAAGAAAAACATAATCTCATTACAATAGACAAGAACTAAGCATTAACTTAATAGGGTGCATATATATATTTGTAGTTACAAAAGTAGTTTAATCTAACCAAACTATCTACAAGATTTCTTAGTTAGATTTTTTGAATATATGAAAAGGGTAAGAATAATCAAAATCATGGAGTACTAAATTAAATAACACTAATAATTGGCCCAAGTTGGAGAGAAGTGGTAGATGACTTGTTTGGGTCCATTGGCTTTGGTGCAGCCAATGTAAGTTCTAAATCAAGATTACCACCACTTGGAGAACCATTAGCTTGTGAACATATTGATGATGTTTGATAGGATTTGACCTTTGGATTATTGTAGTAGACATTCTCTTGCTTTAAGGAACTGAATTCTATCAAAGAAAGCTTGTCATTTTGATCTTGTTGCTCTTCCTCAAATGAGCTTGTTTGACTCATATTGCTAGTGTTTTCTTGATTGTGTAGTGCATTCTTGTTGTTGTTATTGCCTCTCACCTGTTATTATCACAAAGAATGAAACTTAAACTTTAGGGTTACAATATACTACGACCTTGTAATGATGCAGGACGATGCGAAAATACTATACCTACCAAATCAAAGAGGCTCGAACGACGTTTCTTCTTAAAAAGACTTGCTTGCCGAAGGAAGTACTTCTGAGCATGACTTGCAACTTGTGTAGGTGTTCTTGTGGTCACAAAGTTTCTTGAAATCCCTCTCCAATCACCTTTCCCTAGCTTCTCAAGTCCGGTTAGAAATCTTCGGTGTTCGTCTTCCGACCAAGGTAGACCTATAATATCATCCTTCCAAAATGTTAGCACTTGAACAATTTATACAAAAATATAGTACTAGTATATTGGAGTTGATGATACACAATGTAACAGACTAACAGAACATAAAGACCACTTTTAGTAATCATGCATGCATCATAGCATAATAAGTATTCTTGCATGGTGGTATTATGGTAACATGCTATACCTTTTTTTCTTTCTTGAGCTCGGGCAATGAGACCATCAGAGAGATACCCAACGGAGTTGAGGTCGTTAAGGGAGAGACGAGAAGACGATAAAGAAGACGTGGGCGAATGTGAAGCCGAAGCAGAAGCCGGCAATGGCGAAGAAGAAGGAAAACAATCCATGCTAAGGCATTTTTTCATGACCATAGAGTGTTGTGAGTCGAGTTGAACTCCAAATAGCCTTAATCCTCCTCCAACCAAAATTGTGCTATTGACATTGCCTCTATTGTAACTAGTGCAAGTTCTTGAATTGTGGCCCATGTTGCCACAATGTGAGCATTTTCTCCCCATTTTTGCTCAAAGTTGTATTGGTAAAACAATCACAAAACACCTAGAGAGTAATAAAGAGTAAAGAGAGAAGGAAAAAAAGAAAGTGTTAAGTTTGGCACAAAGGCAAATGATGATGATGATGATATATGTGTGGTGAGAGGTGGGGTTTTGAGCAAAATTGGATGAAAACCTAAGATAAATGATTGGATGGATATTCTTTTTTACAATTTGGGTTCTTACCTAAAACAAAAAAGATAACATTTTTATGACTAGAATCACTTATCTTTTAACATGTATATATTTTTATTTGACAAAAGAATCTTGATGCATCAAATTGGCATCTAAAAGGACTATCACAAAAAGATATGATATGATATGTTTGTGTTTAGTTTCTACACACATAATAGGTTTTAAAAAGCTAGACATTCTTTTGTCCATTTGGTTTATTCCAAGTATGAAAAATAAACAAATTAAACCCAAGTTACATATTTAATAATTTGTACCAACAATAGATTAATTTTGAGGCATTAATTCAAGTAAAGACAATTAAAAAACAAATTTGGACCAAGAGGCTATTATTTCACAATAGCCGGCCATTATTGGATTAGTTAGTTAAAGTAGGGGTGTCCATAATTCGGGTTTGACTCACAAAAACCGAAAACCGAACCGAACCGAACCCGAACTAGAACCGAACCGAAAATAGAATTCGGGTTTTGGGTCATAACCAAACCGAACCGAACTACGAATACGGTTTTCGGGTTGAGTATGGGTTTGGCCGTCGGACCCGAGAACCGAACCGAAAACCGAAATTTTATAAATATATATATATTTTTAATAAATTTATATATATATAATAGTTATTAAAATTTAATTTAATCCAAATATATGCAAACTAGTTATTAAAACATAATTTTTATATAAAAATATCATTTTATACTTGAAATAACCTTTTTTTTCTAAATATTTATAAAATTCGGGTTATTCGGGTCAACCCGAAAACCGAACCGAATTCATATTCGGTTTTCGGTTCGGTTCGGTTGAAATCTATTTCGGTTCGGTTCGGTTTTCGGGTTGACTCAGAAAAAAAAATTAACCGAATAACCCGAACCGAATAAACCGAACAACCCGATAACCGAACCGAATGACACCCCTAAGTTAAAGTCACAATTAACCTTTAAAAAAAAGCTTTTACACATTAACATCATTGGAGTTGTAAGCATATGTTGACATGATTTATCAATAACTCAATAAACCATTCTCAATCATCAAGTTTGGAAGTGTGTATTAATTTCTTGAGTAGTTTGATTGTTTCTATCAACTTAGACCAACCAAGTTTTGCTCCACAAAAGGTAAAATAAATCGAGTATTGGTTTCTCTAAACGCGAACTAACTTTCTCACAATATATATCGTAAATATCATTGCGTACAATCTTTGATAATATAGTGGCAAATGTGTTTGAGTGGTGTTCGTCTAGATAAAAAAAATTTCTAAAAATTGAACATTGCGGTTACAAATCTCAACACTTTATATATGTAATTTTGTTTCTAGCTCATTGTTAGTTTAATAAAATTCAACCGTTAAAAAAACAATATTACAACATACTTAAAACTACTTGTTAAAAAACAATTTCACATTTGGTTCCATTCTATATTTTCTTTTCCTTATAACTTGCACCGGCGGAATTGAGTACGTTGTACTGGGTTGTTCTTGTTGTGAGCCTATACAGTTTTTCTCGCCAAAAGTAACCCGACATTCTTTCCTCTTTTGATTCTCACAAACAATCAATATTAGATCTAATTCATCATGCTACTTGAGCAAAAACAATAGAAGCAATTAAAATTTGACCTATTTTTTCATTTGATAAAGATAATTTTTTTTAAAATAAAGTTTAGTTTGTAAGTTCGGAGAACACTAGTTTACCAAAGATGGAGTGTTTGGTACGAAGAAACCAATATATGGTTTGTTTTTAAGATCATTTTATAATAAAAACTTCTAAATATATTTGTTTATGTCTTATTGGGTAGCTTATATGTGAAACCAATAGTTAATGATATAAGTACACATCTAGCCAATCACTTGAGGCACTATCTTGGGAAGTAGTATAACATACAACCATTGTATACCTTATAATAGAGGGGAATCACGTTCCCCTAGGAACAGTGATCCCCTCTCACACCAAATATTTTATTAACCACCTCACATAAACACATCTCACATACTCACATCTCTCTCTCTTTTTTCTGTCGCTGTGTAACTTTCTCTCTCTAAGACGATCTATGTTAGCGATGTAATCGAGGAAATAATTGGGTTTTGATGGAAACCCTAATTGGGTTTTGATTTTGATGAAAATCCTAATTGGGTTTTGATACCGATCTATATTATCGATGTAATCGAGGAATTGGGTTTTGATGATTGGGTTTTGATGGAAACCCTAATTGGGTTTTGATGAAAACCCTAATTGGGTTTTGATGCCGATCTATATTATCGGTGTAATCGAGGAAATAATTGGGTTTTGATGGAAACCCTTTTTCAAATTAATATTTGATTTTGTGTTTGAGAATTGAGATGCAGCAGCACGATCGAATAAAAAAGGTTTTAACTAGCTCTATTTCTATTTGATTTTATCTTTTGTTGTTGTATACTGGATTTATTTGAGTTTTAGATGTTGGGTTTTGATGGAAACCCTAATTGGGTTTTGATGACGATCTATATTATCGATGTGATCGAGGAAATAATTGGGTTTTGATGGAAACCCTTTTTCAAATTAATATCTGTTTTTGTGTTTTTGATTTTATCTTTTGTTGTTGTATACTGGATTTATTTTTTCGGTAGTATCCTAGCGTAAAGTTTGGAAATTTTGGCGTTTTGGGGGTTAATTTGTTAAATAAAAGTTCATAAATAAGGCAGAAAACCAAATAAAGCCATAAGCCGGCATTATAAGCCGAAACAAATAAAGTTTGTTAATTTGTTAGGGTTCTTTTGTGATGTTTTATATTTCCGGTAGTATCGTAGCGTAGCCGTAAAGATTGGAAATTTTGGTGTTTTGGGGGTTTAGTTGTTGAAAATAGAGTAATTGTTTGGTTATTAGTCGGTTGAAGGCGATTATTTCACTTAGGTTTAAGAGGAACGGGAAGTGAGAACTTTGTCTCGGATCGAATTTATTGCCTGTAATCGAGGAAATAATTGGGTTTTGATGGAAACCCTATTATAAGGTATACAATTGTTGTTGTTATGTGAAGTTTTGTAGTGTTATGTTTATTTACGGAATTGAAGAAGTAGAAGTAAATGATAAATGGAAAATTGACGGGTTTTAGCTTTTGCTTTTGAGCCATTGAGAATGGATAGATACCAATCTGACACACGAGCACCAGCGTTTTTTCCTCTATCAAATGGTACGGGCTTTGAAATATATGCACACAGGTTATTAACTACTCGGGATTTGCTATGTGATTCTGTTAATAAAGGTATAGCATACGAGCGTATATTGTCTGTCGTCTCCTATAATGTCCAAATTACATGCTTTATTATACATAACCAAGGATTTCACATATCTTTGCTTAGATTCGGATGTCTATGCTGATCTTTTGAGGGCGTGGTTCAATTTGTGGTGGGTTTTTGTTGTTATGCTGTTTTTTTCGTCCTTCTGACCTTTCTCACATCTGTTTCTACCTTAATTGTAGTATACCCCGGCAGTTGATATTTGGGGAATTGGATGTATATTCGCTGAAATATTGACCGGAAAGCCACTATTTCCTGGCAAAAGCGTAGTACATCAGTTCGAGCTTATCACTGATCTTCTTGGAACACCGTCGCCAGATACCATGGTGCAATGGGTGTGGTTTATAGGGTGTTTGTGGCTCTAATAACTTGGGCTATGATGAGTGTTCACGGCGCGGTTAAAGCTGAGATAACACGCATCTTGGCTGGGCAACCAGTCAAGGTTGCAGCCATGGCGTGCCTATCCGGTTTTCCCAGAGCAACGCCATATCTGAGCCTATTTGAGATGCATACAATATGTTTTGGTTAAAAAATGTTGGCAAAGATCGGGTATAAGTATGTGAGATGTGTTTATGTGATATGTGTTTATGTGAGGTGGGTTATGTGAGGTGGTTAATAAAATATTGGGTGTATGAGAGGGGATCACTGTTCCTAGGGGAACGTCATTTCCCTCTCCGGTTACTTGATTGTAACAAGTATGGGTAAAGTGGCCCGAGTATTTCAGTCAATAGCTTGCAAAAATGTTTAGGCAAACTAAATATGCTTCATTGGGGGTTTTGCATTGTTGTGATTCCTAACTTTTTCGTTGTCGGGTTGATGGCAGGCGACGTTGACATTCGCGTCTTTCGTTACCGCTGTTGATTCCGGGCGACGATATCAACCTCTGATAATGTCGTTTGGTTTTTTCCAGGCGACCTTTTAAGGTTGCCGACGTAAATATGTCCAGGCAACCTTTTAAGGTTGCCGCCATACGTATGTCCAGGCAACCTTTTAAGTTTGTAGGCGTACGTATGATTGGTAATGTGGCCAAGAAGCTATCAAAACCCATTAACTATGACCCGGGTCTTCTGATTTTGTTTATGTACCCTACAAACTATTTGACTCTGATGTGCCATTGATGAATAGGGTCGTAAATGAGTTTAATATAAGTTATTATGTGTTTCCAGCCTCTTATAGTTTCTGATTCAGGTTACAGCTTATGTCGCATACATGGTGTCATATTTTGACACATTTTAGAGCGATAATCAAAATTTTATAAATAGGCTGTGATGATGGTATTTAGTCCTTTATAGGCGGGTTTGCGTAAACTTTGGATTACACGCTGCTTGGCGGGGCACCCTTGATGGGTTTGCAGCCATGGTGGGCGTATTTTGCTTTTTCCGATTACATACTTATCTGAGCCTGGGTATTTGCTACATGGGTTACTAAATTTTTATGCCGTTTTTGGCTACCCCTGGAATCCTACAGGTGTTTTTTTCAGCATATATACGTTGTTTGATTCAAATTGTGGTTACCCACATCTTGGCTATTTGTTACAATTGACTGAGATGAGTTCCGTTACGGGTTGTGATCAGTGTATGTGGATTATTTACTCATGGTCTGTATGTTTAAGATTGTTATTGTTGGTGTAGGTTTTTAAATGGGAGGATATCGGATTAGGGGAACAGGAAAGTAGAGAAATTAAAATTAAAGCTACCACTATCGGGATAAACTTTCTGAATATTTATATGCGTAAAGGTCCGACTGAGTATGAAAATGCTCCCCCATTGCCTTATGTGTGTTTTTATAACTGCTTTGTGCTTTGTGTGTGTAAAAATTGTGAGGGAGCTTTGTGCTTTGTGCTTTGGGTGGTGTGTAAAGCTGGTATATCACTTTGTCACGATAGTTTGGGGCTGTGATGAACTTGAGCGGGTAGGGACAAAGTTGAGAACGCTTGTATCTTGGCGGGGCATTCCTGTTAGGACTGCAGCCACGGCGGGCGTATACTCTTTTCCCTTAACACCCCTATCTGAGCCTAAAGACGCGACAATGTTCTGAAACTGGAAGCCGTTTTAGTTCGTACATGTCGAACAGATGGCGGTATGTGTGTTTTTATAACTGCTTTGTGCTTTTGGAACAACCATTACGATAATTTTGGTCTGTGATGAACTTAAGCGGGTCGGGAGCATTCCTGTTAGGACTGCAGCCACGGCGGGCGTATACTCTTTTCCCTTAGCGTACCCCTATCTCAGCCTAAAGACAAGACAATGTTCTGAAACTGGAGGCCGCTTTAGTTCGTACATGTCGAACAGATGGTGGTATGTGTGTTTTTATAACTGCTTTGTGCTTTGTGTGTGTAAAAAATGTGACGGGCTGGTAAAGCTGCTTTGTGCTTTGTGCTTTGTGCTTTGGGTGGTGTGTAAAGCTGGTATATCACTTTGTCACGGCAGTTTGGGGCTGTGATGAACTTAACCGGGTCGGGACAAAGTTGAGAACGCCTGTATCTTGGCGGGGCATTCCTGTTAGGACTGCAGCCACGGCGGGCGTATACTCTTTTCCCTTAACGTACCCTATCTGAGCCTAAAGACACGACAATGTTCTGAATGATGTATGTGTTAGAACTGTGACAGCAAACTTAAAGAGGTCAAGATATAGATTATATTAGTATTCATCCAGATGCCGAAGGTGGTGATACACTATCTTACAGCTACAAGGTAGGCAAATAATTAATTTGGTCACCTTTTTAAAGATTGATATAGATTGTAGTTAATTATTGCTGATTGTAACTTTAGGTGGTTATGCAAATGGGTGATGCGGAGCTGGAAATGCGAGGAAGGTGCAGTGCAGGGCAAAAGGTCAGTGACATCTCTATCAGTAGATTGGATAATCCATTTTTGCAGTTTCTGTGATTTACAAGTTTTCTTTCGGTTTGGTAACCTACTGCAAATCAGCAATCCTTTTTAAAGAACTGAAATTGTAAAGACGAAACTAAATTTGCGCCAATAAATAATAATAGTAAGTAAAAGTTAGGAGTGTTGTAAAGAATTGGCCATTTGACCGGCTGCTGACATAACAAGTGATTAAGGTGTGGGATGTTTGCTTTTTCAGGAAATGAACATCGGGTACATTGAAGTGTAATGCACAAGTAACGTAACAAAAAGAAATAGCTGTTGCAGAAGCTTATCCACACCAACCCTTGCCACAAAACTTTGCCCTGCGCCGCGGCGAAGCGCGGGCAAAAGCCCTAGTTAAAATAAAGAGAGAAAAAAAGTCTACATTGTTGAACACCACAAAAATTTTGTTTATATATTTATTTTTCTAAATAAAAAAGCGTCGTAAACTTTAAATCTGTCAAAGATCGATTCTTCTCATACTGATTACACTTAAACGAAGTTTTGGTTAAACTATGTCTCAAAAGTAGTCTTGTTTTTGTTCACGCGTACCATTGTTTAACATGATTTAAACACTTTCCGTAAACAAGAAGTGCCATGTGTCGTCCACATGTGTAGTTGTAGACTCGGGTTGCCTTTTAGCACCCGTCATTGTCCCTCACACAAAGAACTACTCCGGGCAGCTTTCCTAGCCACACAAGTCACAATACACCAACCGGAGTAAAGAGAAGTTGAGACTTGAAACCACGACCATTTATCCAGGCAACTCTCCTGGCCTAATTTGCTCTAATCTAATTGTCTCATGTTGTCTTGTGTTGATATGAACATAACACATCATCTTGACCAGATATAAACTCGTTTGAACTTTTGCATCTCAAAAGAAAAATTGTCACCTATTCAGAATAAACTTGTATATATATGTGCCACTTGCATTTTTAACTAATTTCCCAACCATACAAGTGAAAATAGCAAATAAGATCTATGGCACACAAATATCACTTGATTGGCTTATTTATCTAAAGCATTTGGTACTTGGCATTACTATAAAAAGGAATCTTCAACACCAAATATCTATACAACCTAATTAACCTTATTTGACTAAGTTTTTCCATGACAAAATATTCCATATCATTTTGTCATAATCTTGTTAAAGTAATATATCTACAATAAACATTGTTTAAGGCTTCAAGTGTTCATACACATACACTTATATAATAATAAGTCTCGCTCTATAATCATATTGGCCAAATAAGATAATCTCCACTCTGCACAAATCAGATTTTGAAGTGAGGTTGGCAACATATGAAAACAACTTATTAAAACAGCAAGTTGCCAACTTCAGCTTTTATAACTAAAACTTCGGCCCTTCTAGAAAAGCAAAGTCTAACTACTACTGTGCTTGAATCAAGTACGACCCGAAAAACAGGTAATATTAAACCATAGTCGGCACATGTCTTTATATCCTAAACGATAGATGAAACTCGCATACGACAAAAAGGGATCAGCATTTGTAGCAACACGGGGAAATAGAGGGTGTTTGGGGGTAAGGTGTATAACTTGCATTCATCTTAATAATCAGTTAGTATTTGTTTTCAAATTCTAAGATGATCCTGCAAATCAGATATTTTGACCATAAAAAATCAGAAATTATAGGCATAACCACTTTTACCGAATATGTTATTCAACACAAAAAGGTCACCAGTTTTTAGCACTAGCTATATTTTACCTAAAACTATTTACTTTTGTGATCATAATATAAGTTTCATGCATATCAGGCGTGGCGAAGCACTAATACTAGATTACTAGACTAAATCTTATCATCACTTTACAAGTACAAGAGCACTTCATCGAATCAAAAGATCCGCAGAAGTACAAAAAACATATTAAAACTACACTAAATATAACCCTGTGTACTTTGCATGTCTACGCATAATCATAGTATATTATCATAATCAATCAATCTAGAACTTATTACAACATAAAGATGACATAAATGACCAATCAACTGTCCCACATATGTTTAAACAAAGCCTTAATGACTTTAATCCACTTCAGCATGGAAAAGAACACACGAGTAGCACTCGTAAGGTCTTTATTATTGTATGTGTACTACACGTAGTGTCACAACATCAGCGACTAGGCCAGAAAGTTATAAATATGTAAGTTAAATGCTAACTGGACCACAAGGTTCAGCGATGCAGGACCTCTTCAAAGTTTTTAAACTAGAGAAAGATGTTTTCTATTTTTATATAGAAAGGAAATCAAATATAATGTTTTTAGCACCAAATTGCAGGTAAAAATAGAAAAAGACGAGTTGGCATTCAACCAGAAAACACTGGTAAGTTGTCTATATGAATTATAGATATTTACCGTTTCATATGAAAGATATCTCATCAATCTTCCTTTACGGTCTTAAAGTGCTAACTCTTCGGTCTCCACCTCTAGGTCAACCTATCTTTTCCAAAAAAAGTCATCAATATCACTGGCACAACCTAAAAATCTAACAATTTCCAAGAAAAAGCTATCGCACATGAAGCACCAACTTGAGATAGATATGGGTGCAGAATAAATCTGCAAATCGGAAACAGAGCTGTTAGCAATAAGAATTGCTGAAAGACTATAACCCAGTCGTATTGGATAACTAGTAGAGTATACTGTACATGCAGCAATTTAGACCCATATACGTATAATGGGTCTATTATAAAACTAATTATTTCTATCGGGTGAAATGCACAAGCTGAAAAATTAGCTAAAACAGATTTTTGTTAACTAGATCAAAAGTTGCCTAAAGTATATACAAATTCATATAACTTTTTTACTCGTTTAATAGATTAGAGATGTTTCTTTAATCAGATTAAGACCATAATTATTTAAAAACTAAAAATGTACCAGAAAGTGTGGCAGGTCAGCACTACGCGACAATCATTAAACATTAACTGTTTTGACCTGAACTTACTTTGATTCCATTATAAGTAAGTTTTAACGAGCATTTAATCTTATTTTTAATCCATATAATGTTTGGTCTTCCTCTAAAGCTTGCACTTTAAACGCTACCTTCTACAACAAAAGTGACTTCAGTAACAAAATTCACTAGAGCCACTATCGCAAAGTCAAAAGTTTATTTGTCATTATGGTCAGGAGTATACATATGAGTACATGGACACTCGGAAAAAAATGTAAATATACACTCAGAAAAACTTACCACGAGATGATACAATTACAGACAGATATACAGTTAGGAAAAACTCCAAGATCTGAATCTGCAAATTCCACGGCGACCTTCTCGAAGAGATTCACGTATCGATTGCAACAGGGAAATTACAGCAGGAACACGTGACAAGTCTTTATGCTGTTCCTGCGTCATTTGAATTACTCTTCCTCAGTTAAGCTGCTAAATAACTAGGCGTGCAATGTTGATGAACATCAACGAAATTGTAAAAAAATTTCAAAAAGAATAATAATTTTACCACTTCATCAAGACGGTCTTCAATACCTCCTAGGTTTACATTAGTAGGCATAAATATCTTCTTGTAAGCTGCTCTCAGGCTCCTGATCTATCATTGCCAGCAAAATTAATTAACACTACCATAAGTGTAGCACAAATAGAATAATTGAACAGATAATAGCAGAAGTAACCAATATCGCCTAGAAAATCGAAATATTCTACCCGAATATTCCATTTTAGGCTTTAATGGTTTCAGATATTATAGTGGCATTTGGAAAATTCAGGCAAGCAATACGAGATACAGTGGGGGCAATTTGGACCCTTTAACTTATGAACGAGTCATTTTGGTTAGGTTTTATAGATAATGGGTAAAATCAAATAGCTAAAAAAGAAACTAGTCAACAGGATAAAATGTGTTTCAAGTCAACACTCAACACACCCGGCACTCACCTATTTCAACCCGTTACCCATCCAGTTTGGCCCGCCCATATTGCCTCCTCTGAGTTACATATTTTATTATGAAAAATGCTCGAGACTATAGAAGTGTGTTTGGGACTATAAGCAGAAGCTAACCTCAATAACTGAGAAGCCACCTCGTCGAAGACCTTCCAGATTCAAACCACGTAACTCTGCTCTGTCTCCAACCACCATTGTATACTTAGGGACATCTTGTGAAACCTTGTGTATACAAATCAAGAACTTTGATTAGGAGAAACGCCCCTACGGCTCTACCATGCGTATCATATAAATCAAGATATAAAATTCATACCACTGAACCTCCGCCAATGAAACAGAAGGAACCTATATGGCAGAACTGATGAACAACAATGGCTCCAGCCGTGTGTGCATGGTCCTACATTGTAGACTTGTAACATCAAACTTTTTACGATAAAATAAGCAAAATGGTCACACGAGCAAAGTATTTAAGGGCTAACCTCCACCAATACATGGCCTGCTAAAAGGGTGTTATTTGCAAATATGTTGTTGCTACCCACTTTGCAATCATGGGCTATATGACAAGATCCCATTATAAGATTGTTATCGCCAATAACCTGGTTAGATAATTCTTTAATTAAGAACAAACATCACTTAAGTTTATAGCAATGCTAAAAAGGGGAAAAGATATTCACATACAGTTCTGTCACAAGGTTTTGAAGATCGATGGATAGAAACATGTTCCCTGATCTCATTGTTGTCACCAACTTCAAGAAAGCATTCATTACCTGCCTGGTAAGAATAATCCCCTTAGCTAAACATCAATCCCTTAATACTTACATATAAAAGATATATAACGATATGAATACGTCTAACAATCTGACTACCTTATACTTCATGTCTTGGCATTTGATGCCAACAACAGCATGATGACCAATAACATTATTGCGTCCGATAATCGTTTTCCCAGGAAGCTTATCTCCAACAATTGCCCCACTGTTTGACCATAGAATACAATCAAGGTTTAAGGTTAGATGAAGTGATGAATAGTCTTTAGCAGTGAAAGTAGTTAAATGATCTGAAATAAAACCTCATTAAGATGCATTTATCTCCCAATTCTGTGTTTCCACAAACGTGACTACCAGGATGTAGTTTGCAATTATTTCCCAGCACGGCTGAAGGGCCCACAGTGCAAAAGGGGCCAACTGAAACACCCTGCAAGCTAATACAGTTGAATCAGTATGTAAGTTACAGGACAATTTAACCACTCCATAATTTAAGGCAATTACGAAACATGAAGAGGCAGAAACAAAGCTAAACCCATGTGATCATGAAGTTATTTCTGATCACCGTGACCCTAGCTATTATTAATGCCACTAACTATAACCAAGTGCATCAAGCGACAGATCCACCCATATTTGAACAAAGTTGGAAATGTAGATAAATCTAAAGTCTGATCTTTTGATAGGTGAAGAAGTCCCCATTTTAATAACTTAAAAGATTACCAAATTCAGTTTTTAAAGGGCATCTGCACATAACTTAGAAAGCCAAGCAACATCGTTATATCCAACTCTTCATAGTTTTAATATTGTAACACCTAATATCATGTACGACTATCCTTCAAACCCCACCTATTAGTAATTTATCTAACTCGCAGCTTCACATGTACACCATATCACTTTTGCAGATAATCGTCATAGCCAATATATACTATACATGAATCATCAGCTTAAACAGTTTTTTTAATAATTCCATCTACATCAATCCCTCTTAAAAGTTCTTAAATTTAATCCAGCACAGAGCACCAATGCACACATGAGTCCCTTGAATTCCTACGTTACTACTATCTAGGTCCAATAGCATATAATGAAAAACGTACTTATCTTGGCTTTTCACATTGGTCATTATACAATTTACCATAACACACTAGTCACTTAGCTAAAAAAAATGTTATCATCCCGAAATTTTGTATACTTTGTACAATAACCAATGCCAAATATTTTTGTGAGAGTACATTGGCAATTTCATATCTTATTAAAATAAAGCACTTCCCAAAAGTTTAACCACTAACTTAACACCGCCATAATACATTACTATCATACGAAATTAGCCTACTTTCTACTTCTTCCAAACTAATTAAAACGATAACATTTTACTTTAATTCAACTCCTAATTTTCAGATCATGTATATAATTAACATATGCGAGGAGAACTGTATACAAACAGCTTATGACAAAACATAACTAAGTAAACTAACACTTAAACAAATATAGCAACACAACGAATCATAAGGAACTCGTCATTCCAACGAACTCTACATTACAATGACTAACGTGAAACATATATGAGAATATAAAGTTTACTTTCCGGCATCAAAGATGACTAAGAGTTAACAGCTCCGGTCTTTCACAAACTTGTATTCTACTCTAAAATCTCACCCACTCAAACTCTACTTTATTTCTATTGCTAATTTCAGGTTATATATAGATCATCAATACACTGATTTCAGATCATAACTAACTAAATCAACACTGTAACAAACATAACAAACTAACTAATCAACATAACTAACTACTCATCATTTTAACGAACTCTACAACGACTAACGTGAAACATTCGAGAAAGTATAATATTACTTTCCCACATCAATATGACTAAAACGGAACACTTTCGGTCTTTCACAAAGTTTGACGACTAGTTTGGCATGGCAATTTTTACAATTACAGATGTCGAAAAGAAGGCGTGGTGAAGCCTTTCTATGTTGTTTGTCCACTTCCTGATCTTGTGTGTAATGAAAGATGGGACAACATTTTCATGAAGCTGGACTCTAAATGTAATCTAAGGAATTTAAGCCATAATGATAAGAAGTTTCCTGTCCTATAGGTTTTCTGATAAAAGGCTTCATTTGCAGATTTGGTTCATGTCATGTAAAAGTTCTGCTGCTCAAAAGATGAGCTTACAAAAATATAGTTGGAGAATCAAAGGAGTGTTTGGATATGCGAAAAGCTGTTCTGCTTCAGCAAATGAAACTCTGCTTATTGAGCCCTATTCAAGTATGATATCTCTGAACGCCAATGAAAAATTCGCGTTCACTGGTTTGATCTTTATTGGGGTTCTGCTGCTCAAGTGGATGTTCTGCAAGTTTATGCTCACAGGCCTTTTGAATGGACGTGAAGTTTCTGATATTTTGGTCTACATGAGAAGATGAATAAGTTTGGTTTGGTTCAGTTCGGTTTGGTTTTTAGCATAGTCTGTATAGGTGAATTCTGGATTTTTTTATACATTCTGGTGCTGTAGGGTATGTCTTTTAGCTAAAGATGTCTAATATGTAATCTTATTATAGTTTTTGTGGTAATACAATTCACTTTATAGAAAGTAGAAACAAACAAAAAAAACTCATCCAAGCATAATACTACTAACATAATAACCAAACTATCTATACTGTAACAAACATATTAAACTAGCTATCCATACCGTAACGAGGGATAATACGTAGCTATGTTTCGACTTCAGCCGACATTCTATTTCTTCACATATTTACACACTTCCTATTCATTTCTCGACATCAAATATGACTAAAATGGAACATGTTCAGTCTTTCAGAGTTTAACAACTAGTTTAGCACCGCAACTTGTGCAATATCAAATGTCGCGACAGATGCTAATTTACAACTTTCTACTCTAACAACAAGCTGATAACATAACAGATCATAACTGACTGAACTAACACTGTAACAAACATAACAAAGTGACTTTCCAAAAGTTTAACCACTAATTTAACACCGCGATAGTATGTTACTAGTATACGACATTAGCCGAAGTTAAAACACTGCAATTTCACTTCATTTCAACTGATAAGTTCTATTAGGTTCAACATATACAAACAGAACCGTATACAAAGAGCTTATAATAGATCATAAAAAACTAAATTAACACTATCTATACTCTAACATCACAGTAGTCAGATATGTTTTAGTCTGTTATGCTTTGTTATCAGTTCGTTATTCGAAAATATAGTGTTTACATTTCAAGATCAATATGACTAAACAACACTTTCATTCTTTCACAAGTTTAACAGCTAATCAGCACGCCAACTTGTACAATTGCTAATTTACGTCTTTCAACTTTCACTGAATCTACTTTAAAAAATCATCCAAATGAGCGGATAACAACTTGTACACTCACAAACATAACAAAACCGCCTATTACGTAGCTGTTTTACAACATTAGCCTACTTTCTACTTATCCCGCATAACTAACTGACTTGACAGTCTAACACTATGGCAAACATAACAAACTTACTAATCGGCAAACAAAATACCCAACACCCTAACTTGAACACTCACAAAAATAATACTAAACGCGATATTACGTTCCTATTTTATGACATTAGCCTACTCTCTACTCCGCAGAAATGTATAACTAACTAACCAGCACAACAAACTATTCAACACCACAACTTGAACACTCACAGATATAATACTAATCGCGATATTATATTCCTATTTTACAACATCATCCAACTTTCTACTTGTTCCTCGCAAATTTACAACTAACTGAACCAACAATGTAACAAACCGGCCAGACGCAAAAACGCACTACATACACCACAACCGTGATATTTCGTAGCTATTTTACGACATTAGCCTGCTTTCTACTTATTCCACACAAAAGTTCCTTTCCAACATTAATATGACTAAAAACCGGAAGACGTTTGTTCTTTCACAAAATTTAACAACTAATTTGGCACCATAACTTGTACAACAACAACAACCTTTCTACTCTAGCGGAAAAACGCACTACTTACACCACCACAACCGCGATATTTCGTTGCTGATTAGCATATCATAAACATGTAGCAAAAACAAACTAACCCGAAAAAACAAACTATTCAACGCCACAATTTGAACAGTCACAAAAATAATAATACTACATGTGATATTATGTTCCTATTCTATGACACTGGCCTACTTTCTACTTGTTCCGCAGAAATTTGTAAGTAACTGAACTAATACTGTAACAAACATGACATTCAAACTAATCAGCAAAACAAACTATTCAACATCACAACTTGTAAACTCACAGATATAACTGCCTTCCTACTTATTCAACACGTAATGTTACTTTCCAACATCAATATGACTAAACCGAAACACATACATTCTTTCACAAAATATAACGACTAATTTGGCACCGTAACTTGTACAACAACAACATGAATGTTCTACTTTCGGCTTTCTACTCTATTGGAAAAACGCACTACTTACACCATAACCGCGATATTTAGTAGCTATTTTACGACATTATCCTACTTTCTACTTATTCCGCACGAATGTACAACTAACTAACCTAACACTGTAACAAACATAACAAACTAATTGATCGGCAAAACGCACTATTTACACCACAACCGCAATATTTCGCAGCTATTTTACGACATAATCCTACTTTCTACTTGTTCCGCACATACTTACAACAAACTAAACTAACACTGTAACAAACTAACTAATCCGCAAAACGAATAAAACGTACAGTCACAAATATTATACAAGCACGATATTGTGTTTCTATTTATCGACATTAGCCTACTTTCTACTACTTCCGCACACACGTATAACTAATAAACTAACTAATCAGCAAAACACACTATTTACACCACAACTGCGATAGTCCATAGCTATTTTACGACATTATCCTACTTTCTACTTCTTCCACACAGATTTACAACTAACTAAGCTAACACGGTAACAAACTAACTAATCGGCATAACAACCTATCCGTACAGCAACCGCGATGTTACATAGCTATTTTATGACATAATCCTACTTTCTACTTCTTTTGCACAAATTTGTAACTAGCTAAACTAACACTGTAACAAACATAACAAACTAACTAATCTACATAACTATTCAACACCACAACTCGCACACTCATAAGCAATAGTATTATCCTAACTGCGCTATTACATAGCTATTTAGGACATTAGCCTAGTTCTACGTATTTCGTATAACTAGCCGAACTAAAACTATAACAAACTAACTAATCGGCAAAACGCTCAATTTACACCACAACCGCGATATTCCGTAGCTATTATATGACATTACTGATAACTAACTGAACTAGCACTGTAAATAACATAACAATCTAACTAATCGGCAAAACGCTCAATTTACACCACAACCGCGATGTTACGTAGCTATTTTACGACATTATCCTACTTTCTACTTGTTTCGCACAAATCTATAACTAACTAAACAAACACCGTAACAAACATAACAAACTAACTAATTAACAGACTAATTGAACATTACCTGACCTAAAATAGCATCGGGATGAACAACGGATGAAGGATGAATAAACCTAGGGTTTCTGACGTCATCATCATTCTCATTACACGCATCTGTTCATTTAAACACACAAATTTATTAGAATTTATATAAAATTATGAATTAAAAAAAAAAGTGAAATGAAATGAGTTACAGTTGACGGTTGAAAAGCGTCTGCCGGAAATTGACCGGAGTAAAGTTCCGGCGAGGTGTCGCCGGAATTTGTTGAGGGCTAAACTTGTCATTCTTTTGAACTTTTGGGGACTTTTTTTTTTGGTGGTAAACAGGTAAAGGTGTGTTTATTCGATTAAAACGAACCGGATATATTTTGGTTTGATATTCGGTTCATTTTTCTCACATATTCGATCTTTTGTCTGATTCGTCTTGACCAAAACCGACCGGTACGCGTTTGCTTATGTCTCCGCTATTTCACCCGAGTCATACTAGTTTGACCAAAAATCTTGCTATGGGCCTTGTGGGCGACGGCCCATGGGCAGCACAAGAGAGGGGGTATCAAAATATGAGTCTATGTGTAGTTATGCTAGGTTCATTTTGGCCCATATTTGTATAAGAGTGAATTACATAAATCGTCCCTGTGGTTTATCAAATCCTACAAGATTAGTCCCTAAGTTTTTTTTCATCATGATTAGTCCTCGTGGTTTCTTTTTCATACATATTCAGTACACCCATCAATATTTATAATTAATTACCCAAAAATATGAAGGGTATTTTGGTCTTTTTCAAAAAATATTTTTTGAAAAACTTTTTCAAACTTTTTTTTCCCATAATTTGTTTTTTATATTTCGAAAATATTTTTTCGAAATTTTTTTTTTATAAAATTCGAAAATCTTTTTTTTTAATTCGAAAATCTATTTTTTTATAAAAATTCGAAAATTTTTTTTTTTTAATTCGAAAATTTTTATATTTCTAATTGTATAAAAAAAAGATTTTCGAAAAATAAAAACTCGAAAATCTTTTTTTTTTTAATTTGAAAATTTTTTTTTATAAAAAATAGAAAATCTTTTTTTTTATAAAAATTCGAAAATCTTTTTTTTTAATTCCAAAAATAAAAATTCGAAAATCTTTTTTTTAATTCGAAAATCTTTTTTTCTAATTCGAAAATCTTTTTTTTTTAATTCGAAAATCTTTTTTTTAATTCGAAAAATAAAAATTCGAAAATCTATTTTTTTAATTCGAAAATCTTTTTTTTAATTCGAAAATCTTTTTTTTTTATAAAAATTCAAAGATCTTTTTTTTTAATTTGAAAAATAAAAATTCGAAAATCTTTACTTTTTATAAAATTCGAAAAATTAAAACTTTCGAATTAAAAAAAAAAGATTTTCGAATTTTTATTAAAAAAAATATTTTCGAAAAAATATTTTCGAAATATAAAAACAAATTCTGGGAAAAAAAATTCGAAAAAGTTTTTCAAAAAATATTTTTTGAAAAAGACCAAAATACCCCTCATATTTTTGGGTAGTTAATTATAAATATTGATGGGTGTACTGAATATGTATGAAAAAGAAACCACGAGGACTAATCATGATGGAAAAAAAACTTAGGGACTAATCTTGTAGGATTCGATAAACCACAGGGACGATTTATGTAATTCACTCTTTGTATAAAGTCCACTTCAGTATATGATATCAAACGTACGTTACTACATTCCATATTGAGTTATTAACTCATTCAGTTTACTTCTTAAATATTCGGTTATAAAAATAAAAATAGAACGAAACAATAAGGATGTCAATTTTATAAGGTTTAAAAATCATTAGATCAGTCTGTAACAAAAATCGTATGGAGATATATAAGTTGTGTTTGTGTTGCATTGAGATATATTAGTTGTACCATAAGTGGTAAACTAGTAACAGTGTAACACACTAACAGCCTAACAGGGCCAGTATCTAATACAACTATACAACTGACGACCCCTAACGAAGATGCGAACTTGGTTCATTAATATTTGTGTTGGTGGCCTGGTATTCTGGTAAATGTTGATATATGTTTAAGTTTTGTGCTGGCATACACATCTTGTACAATAGAACGAAGTTACAAATTCATTCATATATGTTTAAGTTTATATATGTGATATATCGTAGTATAACTTGGTTCTTCCACGTATGTTTAGTTTAATGTTTATAGTATATAGTTTTTCTAAGTCAACTTACTTAGATCATTTTTTTTCTTCATTAATATGATCAGTTGATATTGTTATATAATTTAGTGTTTTACGCTCGAGTCTATCATGTTATGTCGTTCACAACAACGAAAAAAAATCAACAAGAATCTGAGACACTTCACGGTTTTAAAGATGGTTCTGTAATTAGAAAAAAAAATAATAATGTTGAAGAAAATATTGATAAGATTACATTAACATAAATAACGAAAATCCTATGACTAATGAAAACCTAGGAAATGCGGAGTTAACGCCAATGACGATAATAAAATTCCTCTAAATATCGAAAATCCAGACAATTGCCAGGTTCCGAACCCTTATAAAACGTGTTGTTTGTAGACAAGGGGCATATTCACTCAACTCGCCCAAGGCATCCAAAATCTCAGGACCGACCCTGTGTATTATCCTGCGGTCCGTCAACTTTATACTGTACCCAAAGTCACGGTCTCGTGTATTATGTCTATCCTAGTGAAGTGACATACATGTGTATATTCGAACAAATGTTTATGTCAATCAAGTATTTGCATATTGGCCTATTGGGTGATGAGCTTAGTGAATTAAAATAGAACATACTTACACTTTTATCTTCTTAGTAAGAAACCGTGTCGCAAGCGTGATATCCTTCTATCTCCTTACTTTTAATTATCACAACATCTATAATTTCGACTCGAAAACAGATGAATATAGTCGGATACAATAAAAATGGCCGAAAACAGTAAACACGATCAAAAACTATAAAAACGTAAGAAGACGGTATAAAAAGGTCGAGAATAGTAAAAAAGGGTAAAAACCCGCTTGAAAACGAATGAAAAGGATAAACAACACACGGAAACGAAATGATAAAAAATGGATAAAAATGAATAAACCCAAAGAAACACTTTTGACCGACTAGATCTATTGAGAGACCCCCATAAAATACCAAAGGAGGTAGACTCATCTAAACCCATAAAAGCCGACAGACCATCAATAATATTAGTGAAACCAACTAGACTCCTCCCTTAAAAATATTTACCCAATTAGACCCAAATTTAACCAATGATTCTCAAATTGGCACCTCTAGTTTCAAGCAACAGACCGAGACCGTCATAGCCCAAAATCACGAACCGAGGACCATATTCAATGTGTTCGACCGAGTCAAAGAAATGATTGATTGTACGTAAGATCAGTCCGGACGAAACCGGACCATGAACCGAAGATGAAGTAATGTGTGATTGAGTACCAAACCAAAATTGACTCGGTTTGGTTCAACCAGTCTGGTTCGAGCCGGTTTTTTTGGCCGATCCGGTCCGCGGTCGAGTTAAACCAAAATCTATGATAAATACAACCTTTTTAATTTTTTTATACATAGGTACTTGCATTCAATTAACAGATTTTACACACACAGATTACATATAACAGATTTTAGTTTTTTATACGCAAAACACACACAATCATCTAATCTTGGTCGGTTTCAAGAACTGCATTTGAATAAGGTTTGTTTATGGCTCATTTTAGTTTGCACACCAACTGTTTGATAAAATGTCTCACTGAATTAACTGTTGTTTTTTTTTTGTTATAAGATGAATTTGGGTCTCACAATTGGTTAGTTAGTTTGTTGAATTTTGTAACCTTAAACCAAACAAAAAAACCTCAATGGCACCTACTAAGCGTAAGACCAAACACAAGCCCGAAATAACCAAAGTTGGGGAGGAAGTGTTAGACTTAGTTATACCTTATATTCACAATGTTGACGACCGAAACTCTGTTTCTTTAGTTTCCCGTAAGTTTTATGAGATTGATGGCATTACGCGCAAGCGCATAACGGTCCATACGCTTTACTACCGAAACCCTGCCTCTTTAAGTAAGAGATTCCCTTTCATCGAATCGTTAACACTCAAAGGTCCCCCATATGTTTTTTGTGACGTTACGAATTTTAATGCTTTCACAATCACCCCATGGATTGAACAATTAGCTCTTGAGTTTAGGTGTTTGAAAGAACTTCATATCCGTCGTCTGAGTTTTCATGGTAAAGATCTCGAGACTTTGGCGAGAACATGTGGTAAGGATTTAAGGACTTTGAAGATTAAGAAGTGTATAGGGTTTTCGACAGAGGGGTTAATGGATGTCTCTAAGTATTGTAACCAATTGACAACTTTGTGTTTGAGATATTCTCATTATGATAATGTGAAGAATGGGATTTGGTTACATCAATTGGCATTGAATAGCACGGTTTTGGAAAGGTTACATGTTCCGTGTGTTGATGTCTCTAATAATGAAATAGAGCTGACACTTCTTGCAAGAAACTGTTGTAACTCATTAATTTCGTTGAAGATCGGAAAGTGCTATCTAAGTAAACTAGGAGATGCCTTTAGATATGCTGTTAGGTTGAATCATTTTGGTGGATATAACTGGGACCAGGAGAGTGACCTTGTTGGTTTCAAGTTTCCCCCTAGTATGCGTTCATTAAGTATTAAGGATTTTTCATTAATTCCACATAGAATTGTACTCCCTTGTCTGAATCAGATAAGAACGTTGAAACTTGTATCTTTGGGCGTGGGGCATGAGTGCCAGTGTCTGTTGTTTAGGAAGTGTCCCAATCTAGAAGTTCTATATAACGAAGATAAATGTGGAGATACGGGATTGCAAGTTATCGGTCAGTTTTGCAAGAAATTGCGCAAACTTAACCATAATGGGTTTGTGACCCAAGTGGGACTGATTGCTTTGGAAAAAGGTTGTACCAATTTGGAGTGTTTAGAGGTTAGGCTCGAAGATATTTCAAATGAAGCTATCAAGTGTCTAGGAACGCATTTGAAGAATCTCCGTAAATTCCGTATGCACTTGGTTAAAAAAGATGGGACAACAGATTTGCCGCTAGACAATGGGATTCGGGATATGCTAATGGGTTGTAGCAAACTCGAAAGGCTACATATGAGTCTTCGGCAGGGAGGATTGACGGATGTAGGTTTGGAATATATCGGTGCGTATGGTGTTAATCTGAGGTCTTTGTCTGTTACTCATATAAGAAAATCTGAGGTAGGACTAGTGAAGTTATCAAAAGGGTGCCCAAACTTAATAAAGCTAAAACTGATGGATTGTCCCTTAAGCAAACAAGCTGTTTCCGGTTTTGTGTTTAATATGCCTTCTCTAAGGTATGTTTCGCTTCACAGATGTGATCATACTGTTGTGGCTCTCCTGCGTCCAGAATTTCGACTTTGAAACTAGGTATGTAAGTTCTTTGTTATTTACATTCAATTGTTCTTTTCCTATTAAGATTGCTTTGTATCACTTTCTTTAGACAAGCGCCTTACTCTGGGAGCTTTTGTTGTCTTGGAATACCGTGATTGTGAAACTCTATCAATTGCATGCTTTCTATCATCAAAAATAACGAAATTAAGTTGCATCTAATGTTATATAAGTTATATAATAATTGCAGAAGAAAATATTGTTGTTTTTATTTCAAAAGGCGCAAAAGAAAATATCATAAATAATTATACCATCCCATTTTCAAATATTCCTAGCAACTTGAGAATAAATACTGCAGCCGAGAGGTGATAAATAGCCTATGCTTAAAGACAGTGCATTTATAAGTGGATAAAGTTTATGTAATTGATTCCAAAATATTAACGATGGCCTTCAAGTTTTAAAACTGCACTTCAGTTTTTAATGGAAGTCGGAAAGCTAATGAAGTCTAATTGACACGGAAAAATATAGTTGGATATCACTAGTAAGCGTGCATCACAAATATGAACTGTGTATATTCCAAGGCACTTCGTGAATTTGTTAATGTTTATAATTGACATAAAAATAAATTTGTCAGTTTTGAAATGTGAATTAGATATATGTTTCCACCTTTCTTACTATGATCCTGAGTTTATTTGTGGTTAAATGGGAATAAAGACAAAAATAATATGATGGAAAAGTACTGTTATGCCCTCATTTTTAATGAGTTAACGACAGTTAATGAAGGTTGTTAAGAGAAAGTACCAACACTACATAACGTTTCCCACTTAAGGACGAATGATGTATTTTTTTTAGTCAAGGAACGAACCGTGCCAGTCAACGCAAACCACAAGAACGATCGGTGTAATTTACTCTTTATTAATAAATAATTCGATATATAACCGAATAAATTAACTTGTTAAACAAGCCAAACATAAAACATTATCACAACACGATACACATTCCTAAATAAAAATAAGGGGCAATTGCAAATAAGCCTAAATAAACTTCTATATTTACATATTTTCTCAAACAGTGCTTAAATTGTATTGTAATTCTGCATTAAAAACTTGTACTGTGAGGAAATATGTAAATAAACAAGTATACTTAAATCTCCCTAAAAATAAAGACTTTCTTAAACATATATATTCTAAATGAATAAAAGATATCTGAGTCAGATTCTAAATGAAACATCTTATAGATGAAATATTTTATTGTTTTTCATTTCTTAAATTTCAAATAATTTGCCAAGAACAATAATTTATAATTGTATATATTTAGTTAATCTAAAAAAATATCTTTTATTAAATTATGTCTATTTGGTAGGGCTAAACAAAATCAACCGAAAGTCGATCCGAATCGACCAAAGCGAACAAATTATTTTCGGAGGTTTTCGATTTTGTATATTAATGTTGATTTTGCTCGTTTCAGATTTGGGTTAAAAGGCAAAAAAAAAGACGCCTAAACTATATTTTCGATTCAGTTTTAGGTTTGAGTTTTTTTTAAATTGATTTTCGATTCGGTTTTGAACCGATGTGCAGCCCTGCTGTTTTGTAACAATATATGCAATCTTAACCATTATATCTTTTTTACAACCTACTAAGAGAATTAAGTTTAAAAAAAATAAAAAAATCTTTATCTTTAAATATAAATGTTATTTTATCTATTTATTTTTCTATAATCTAATTAAATATATTTCATAATTTTTATGTTTTTTATATCAACATTCATTTTAATATGTTTTCATTAATTTTTAGTTTTTATTCTTTTTAATAAATTTATTTTAATTTTATTTTTTTATAACTTTAGCTTAATTTAAATACAAATTTAATAAATACTACCTTCGTCTCAAAATTATTATCCACTTTTATTTTTCAGTTGTTTCAAATTAATTGTTCATTTTTAAAAATAGATAGAAAATCTAAATCGAGATTATTGTAATACTTTTAGTTGAAGTTATAATTATAAATTTTAAAATAGGTTTTAAATTAAATAATTAAAAGTAAAATTGTTTTTATGTAAACAATAAGAGAAAATATTTATATAAAAAATTTGAACTAAATCGTCTTGTTGGGATAAATAGCTGAAGAGAGAAATCTGATTTGACAGAAAAATTAGGTAAATGTTGCAGGTAGGCTTATAAATAAAAAATAATTTTAAAACACATTATCCAAATATCACGCTAGTGATTCCAAAAGTCAACACGTTATTGGTCAAACCTAAACCTTAACAAAAAAACGTACTTTCCTCAGAAGAAAAAAAAACACACCACCACAATCGTTAAACCCAACAACAACCTTAAAAAATCCATAAAAAAAACAGATGACGTTATTATCACCATCAATACCAGAAACAGAGTCATCAGAAACTAAATGGGTATGGGCCGAAATCCAAGCAGAGGCCAGGAAAGACGCAGAATCAGAACCAGCATTAGCAAGTTATTTATATTCGACAATATTATCACATTCTTCTTTAGACAGATCTTTGTCTTTTCATTTAGGAAACAAGCTTTGTTCTTCTACTTTGTTGTCTACTTTGCTTTATGACTTGTTTTTGAATGCTTTTGGTCAAGATGATCATTTGCTGAATTCTGCTGTTGCTGATTTGAGAGCTGCTAGGGAGCGTGATCCTGCTTGTTTGTCGTTTTCGCAGTGTTTGCTGAACTATAAGGGCTTCTTGGCTTGTCAGGTTGGATTAAGCTTATTTGTTTTTGGGCCTATGTTTCTTGTTTCGGCTTTGACAGCGGCTCGATGACTTATTTGGTTTTGGGCTTATGTTTCATAACCTCACTTTTTCTCTTTATCTGGAATAGCTTATTGTGTGGGCTTATTGCTTATCGATATTATGAAAAGCCAATAAGCCCAGTTTTCCTAGCTTATCAAGCTTAAATACTGGCTTATATAATAAGCTATAATCTCAACTTGATAAGCCAAGAAAAGTAAGCTTATCTGCTTTTCAAAATCTCAATAAACCGATAAGCCCGGTAAATAAGAAATCCCAAACACCCCTACTTTGTTTCGGCTTATATAGCCGGTTTATGGCTTTTTTTTTGTCATGTTTTTCTAAAATGTTTACATTTTGTTGAGGGCTTATGTTTTCATTTCTTTTTATCGAGGACATAATAAACTTATATACGCCGAAAAGTTTCAAAATAAGCCACAAAAAGTGAGCTTAGGAAACATAAGCACAAAACCAGATAAGCCATAAGCCTGCTATATAAGATGAAAAAAACGCCCCTGTAACGGGCTTATTTGTTTTTGGGCCTATGTTTCCATTGGTGTTTGTTTCGGCTTATATAGCTCGTTTAGGGCTTATGATTTCATAAGAGCAGCTCACTTTTAATGGCTTATTTTGAAACTTTTTATATAATTTTATCTTGACATGATAAGTTTATATAATCCGGAACAATTCCATTTTGTCGGAGGATTTATAGACATATATACCTTTATCATGTCATAATAAAGTTATATAGACCATAAAATAAGCCGCTTACAAAATATAAGCCGGAATCTAATTTGGTCATAAGCCCATTAATAAGCTTAAGCCGACACACATACTTTAGTGAGATTACTTAGAGGCTAGGGAATCCATGCCCCGCCCCAACGGGATTGGGTATCCTTGTTGTTGGTGTGTAGAGGCTAGGGAAATGGTCACGAGGTATCTCGATTAGGTTGCGTATATATGTGTAGTAAAAGCCATCACCATATTACCTAATGGTATGGCACCTAACCTCCTCACAAGAGGTCTATGGTTCAAACCTAACTAGGTACACTTTGGCCAAGGGAAGGGTCAAGACTCACCCTCGGTAACCTCAACAGGAAAACCTCATCCGTTTTACCTTTTATTGTAGGGTGTTTGTGATTGTTTATTAAGAATGTTTATTGTGTTTTTAGGGTGTTTGGAATTGTTTATTTGAATTTTGATAAGTATATAATAAGCTATTGCGGTATAGAGTTTGGATTTGATTATGATGTAAAGAACTGCCAATTTGCGATTGGGACTTTGCGATTATGTCTGAAAAAGGAAAACATTTTAAGAAGTGTCAATTGTATTTACTTTATTACTTAATAAGGGGTTTTTTAGGTTTGATATATTGATAAGAAAGTGATTTTGGTTTCTCTCTCAGATAAGTACTTTAGAATAAGGGGTTCCTCATAGGGTTTGAAAATTGTTTATATAACCCTAAAATAAGCTGATAAGGTAGATTGTTCTAAGTAAACACTCTAAATTGCTTATCTGCTTATTAGAGAAGCAGAAATAATGAGCTGTCCCAAACAAACCCTTAATATATCAAGTGGAATAAGGAGCATTGAATAAACAGTTCGGTAGTTGTTTATCCGATTTTGACTCTTACATTTTCCTTAAATAAGCCGAATCAAATAGATTCTCTATTGGATCGTTGTGTGCTATAGTATCTGTCATTACGTTTAAATACAGCTGTTTATATGTTTATGCGTACTTCATAAAGCAGAAACATTTCCAATAGGCAATAGCGAACGGCCCGTTAGAAATCTAATCTACAATTCAGGAAGCCAATCTAGTTTCTATTTAAGTTAATCTATTTGTAGCCGTTGATATACACTTAAGGGCAATCGGATATGTAATTTCAGAGTGATTTTTGTGAGTTGTGACCAAGAGTTATCAGTATCAAAAACCAAAATATGGCTCTAGAATTTCATTCTATTTCTGGGAAGAAGGATAATTCTTGGCATGTGGCTGGATATTATAAACAACGCTTATGCTTTACAACTTACAAGTAAAGAAATGGAAAAGTTTAAGCACTTTTTATCGACTATAAAAAGCAAAAGGGTGGATATATATTATTAACGCCTTTTTATGGAATTCAGGATAGTGTTGCTATTTGATACTATATGAATGTGAAAAGTGTAATCTTGTCACACTATGCTTGTTAGTGTTATAGTATATGCCGATTAAGGTGGCTTTTATCAACACTTAGGTATCATGGAATCATTTAAATATAGTTCATTTTGGTCGGGATTCACCTTTGTGTTTTAATAAATATCAGTATCGGTCTCAGAAAGGGCAGGTTGTGCAACTTGCATAACATATCAAAACCGGTATTTTCTTATGGATTTTTGTTCGTTTGACCCAAATTTACTTTATGTCCGAATCATTATCAGATATGTGTTTTTATTTTACCTATCTGTGAACACTTAAAGATTAACCGTAAACGAGTCAATTATAACTCGTAAGTAAATGTATCAAATTTGTCACCTCTGAAATTCAGCATGTTATGACCACTTTCGTTACTAACTTTGGTTTATGTTCTAATCAGGCTCATCGTGTGGCTCATAAGCTATGGACTCAATCCCGACGACCACTTGCCCTGGCTTTACAATCTCGTATCTCTGATGTCTTTGCTGTCGACATCCACCCAGGTGCCAAATTAGGAAAAGGAATACTATTTGACCACGCAACAGGCGTCGTAGTAGGCGAGACAGCAGTTATTGGCAACAATGTTTCCCTTCTCCACCACGTGACTCTAGGCGGGACCGGCAAGGCCGGTGGGGACCGTCACCCAAAGATTGGAGACGGTGTGCTGATTGGGGCAGGGGCTACCATATTGGGTAATGTGAAGATCGGTGCAGGAGCAAAGATTGGTGCAGGGTCAGTGGTTTTGATTGATGTACCACCACGAGCAACTGCAGTTGGGAATCCTGCAAGGTTGGTTGAAGGAAAAGAGGAGTCGAAACTTGATGAGTGCCCAGGGATGTCTATGGATCACACGTCAAATATACCAGAGTGGTCTGATTACACTATATGAATCCTCCTTGATTACTGATAACTAACTGAACTAGCACTGTAAATAACATAACAATCTAACTAATCGGCAAAACGCTCAATTTACACCACAACCGCGATGTTACGTAGCTATTTTACGACATTATCCTACTTTCTACTTGTTTCGCACAAATCTATAACTAACTAAACAAACACCGTAACAAACATAACAAACTAACTAATTAACAGACTAATTGAACATTACCTGACCTAAAATAGCATCGGGATGAACAACGGATGAAGGATGAATAAACCTAGGGTTTCTGACGTCATCATCATTCTCATTACACGCATCTGTTCATTTAAACACACAAATTTATTAGAATTTATATAAAATTATGAATTAAAAAAAAAAGTGAAATGAAATGAGTTACAGTTGACGGTTGAAAAGCGTCTGCCGGAAATTGACCGGAGTAAAGTTCCGGCGAGGTGTCGCCGGAATTTGTTGAGGGCTAAACTTGTCATTCTTTTGAACTTTTGGGGACTTTTTTTTTTGGTGGTAAACAGGTAAAGGTGTGTTTATTCGATTAAAACGAACCGGATATATTTTGGTTTGATATTCGGTTCATTTTTCTCACATATTCGATCTTTTGTCTGATTCGTCTTGACCAAAACCGACCGGTACGCGTTTGCTTATGTCTCCGCTATTTCACCCGAGTCATACTAGTTTGACCAAAAATCTTGCTATGGGCCTTGTGGGCGACGGCCCATGGGCAGCACAAGAGAGGGGGTATCAAAATATGAGTCTATGTGTAGTTATGCTAGGTTCATTTTGGCCCATATTTGTATAAGAGTGAATTACATAAATCGTCCCTGTGGTTTATCAAATCCTACAAGATTAGTCCCTAAGTTTTTTTTCATCATGATTAGTCCTCGTGGTTTCTTTTTCATACATATTCAGTACACCCATCAATATTTATAATTAATTACCCAAAAATATGAAGGGTATTTTGGTCTTTTTCAAAAAATATTTTTTGAAAAACTTTTTCAAACTTTTTTTTCCCATAATTTGTTTTTTATATTTCGAAAATATTTTTTCGAAATTTTTTTTTTATAAAATTCGAAAATCTTTTTTTTTAATTCGAAAATCTATTTTTTTATAAAAATTCGAAAATTTTTTTTTTTTAATTCGAAAATTTTTATATTTCTAATTGTATAAAAAAAAGATTTTCGAAAAATAAAAACTCGAAAATCTTTTTTTTTTTAATTTGAAAATTTTTTTTTATAAAAAATAGAAAATCTTTTTTTTTATAAAAATTCGAAAATCTTTTTTTTTAATTCCAAAAATAAAAATTCGAAAATCTTTTTTTTAATTCGAAAATCTTTTTTTCTAATTCGAAAATCTTTTTTTTTAATTCGAAAATCTTTTTTTTAATTCGAAAAATAAAAATTCGAAAATCTATTTTTTTAATTCGAAAATCTTTTTTTTAATTCGAAAATCTTTTTTTTTTATAAAAATTCAAAGATCTTTTTTTTTAATTTGAAAAATAAAAATTCGAAAATCTTTACTTTTTATAAAATTCGAAAAATTAAAACTTTCGAATTAAAAAAAAAAGATTTTCGAATTTTTATTAAAAAAAATATTTTCGAAAAAATATTTTCGAAATATAAAAACAAATTCTGGGAAAAAAAATTCGAAAAAGTTTTTCAAAAAATATTTTTTGAAAAAGACCAAAATACCCCTCATATTTTTGGGTAGTTAATTATAAATATTGATGGGTGTACTGAATATGTATGAAAAAGAAACCACGAGGACTAATCATGATGGAAAAAAAACTTAGGGACTAATCTTGTAGGATTCGATAAACCACAGGGACGATTTATGTAATTCACTCTTTGTATAAAGTCCACTTCAGTATATGATATCAAACGTACGTTACTACATTCCATATTGAGTTATTAACTCATTCAGTTTACTTCTTAAATATTCGGTTATAAAAATAAAAATAGAACGAAACAATAAGGATGTCAATTTTATAAGGTTTAAAAATCATTAGATCAGTCTGTAACAAAAATCGTATGGAGATATATAAGTTGTGTTTGTGTTGCATTGAGATATATTAGTTGTACCATAAGTGGTAAACTAGTAACAGTGTAACACACTAACAGCCTAACAGGGCCAGTATCTAATACAACTATACAACTGACGACCCCTAACGAAGATGCGAACTTGGTTCATTAATATTTGTGTTGGTGGCCTGGTATTCTGGTAAATGTTGATATATGTTTAAGTTTTGTGCTGGCATACACATCTTGTACAATAGAACGAAGTTACAAATTCATTCATATATGTTTAAGTTTATATATGTGATATATCGTAGTATAACTTGGTTCTTCCACGTATGTTTAGTTTAATGTTTATAGTATATAGTTTTTCTAAGTCAACTTACTTAGATCATTTTTTTTCTTCATTAATATGATCAGTTGATATTGTTATATAATTTAGTGTTTTACGCTCGAGTCTATCATGTTATGTCGTTCACAACAACGAAAAAAAATCAACAAGAATCTGAGACACTTCACGGTTTTAAAGATGGTTCTGTAATTAGAAAAAAAAATAATAATGTTGAAGAAAATATTGATAAGATTACATTAACATAAATAACGAAAATCCTATGACTAATGAAAACCTAGGAAATGCGGAGTTAACGCCAATGACGATAATAAAATTCCTCTAAATATCGAAAATCCAGACAATTGCCAGGTTCCGAACCCTTATAAAACGTGTTGTTTGTAGACAAGGGGCATATTCACTCAACTCGCCCAAGGCATCCAAAATCTCAGGACCGACCCTGTGTATTATCCTGCGGTCCGTCAACTTTATACTGTACCCAAAGTCACGGTCTCGTGTATTATGTCTATCCTAGTGAAGTGACATACATGTGTATATTCGAACAAATGTTTATGTCAATCAAGTATTTGCATATTGGCCTATTGGGTGATGAGCTTAGTGAATTAAAATAGAACATACTTACACTTTTATCTTCTTAGTAAGAAACCGTGTCGCAAGCGTGATATCCTTCTATCTCCTTACTTTTAATTATCACAACATCTATAATTTCGACTCGAAAACAGATGAATATAGTCGGATACAATAAAAATGGCCGAAAACAGTAAACACGATCAAAAACTATAAAAACGTAAGAAGACGGTATAAAAAGGTCGAGAATAGTAAAAAAGGGTAAAAACCCGCTTGAAAACGAATGAAAAGGATAAACAACACACGGAAACGAAATGATAAAAAATGGATAAAAATGAATAAACCCAAAGAAACACTTTTGACCGACTAGATCTATTGAGAGACCCCCATAAAATACCAAAGGAGGTAGACTCATCTAAACCCATAAAAGCCGACAGACCATCAATAATATTAGTGAAACCAACTAGACTCCTCCCTTAAAAATATTTACCCAATTAGACCCAAATTTAACCAATGATTCTCAAATTGGCACCTCTAGTTTCAAGCAACAGACCGAGACCGTCATAGCCCAAAATCACGAACCGAGGACCATATTCAATGTGTTCGACCGAGTCAAAGAAATGATTGATTGTACGTAAGATCAGTCCGGACGAAACCGGACCATGAACCGAAGATGAAGTAATGTGTGATTGAGTACCAAACCAAAATTGACTCGGTTTGGTTCAACCAGTCTGGTTCGAGCCGGTTTTTTTGGCCGATCCGGTCCGCGGTCGAGTTAAACCAAAATCTATGATAAATACAACCTTTTTAATTTTTTTATACATAGGTACTTGCATTCAATTAACAGATTTTACACACACAGATTACATATAACAGATTTTAGTTTTTTATACGCAAAACACACACAATCATCTAATCTTGGTCGGTTTCAAGAACTGCATTTGAATAAGGTTTGTTTATGGCTCATTTTAGTTTGCACACCAACTGTTTGATAAAATGTCTCACTGAATTAACTGTTGTTTTTTTTTTGTTATAAGATGAATTTGGGTCTCACAATTGGTTAGTTAGTTTGTTGAATTTTGTAACCTTAAACCAAACAAAAAAACCTCAATGGCACCTACTAAGCGTAAGACCAAACACAAGCCCGAAATAACCAAAGTTGGGGAGGAAGTGTTAGACTTAGTTATACCTTATATTCACAATGTTGACGACCGAAACTCTGTTTCTTTAGTTTCCCGTAAGTTTTATGAGATTGATGGCATTACGCGCAAGCGCATAACGGTCCATACGCTTTACTACCGAAACCCTGCCTCTTTAAGTAAGAGATTCCCTTTCATCGAATCGTTAACACTCAAAGGTCCCCCATATGTTTTTTGTGACGTTACGAATTTTAATGCTTTCACAATCACCCCATGGATTGAACAATTAGCTCTTGAGTTTAGGTGTTTGAAAGAACTTCATATCCGTCGTCTGAGTTTTCATGGTAAAGATCTCGAGACTTTGGCGAGAACATGTGGTAAGGATTTAAGGACTTTGAAGATTAAGAAGTGTATAGGGTTTTCGACAGAGGGGTTAATGGATGTCTCTAAGTATTGTAACCAATTGACAACTTTGTGTTTGAGATATTCTCATTATGATAATGTGAAGAATGGGATTTGGTTACATCAATTGGCATTGAATAGCACGGTTTTGGAAAGGTTACATGTTCCGTGTGTTGATGTCTCTAATAATGAAATAGAGCTGACACTTCTTGCAAGAAACTGTTGTAACTCATTAATTTCGTTGAAGATCGGAAAGTGCTATCTAAGTAAACTAGGAGATGCCTTTAGATATGCTGTTAGGTTGAATCATTTTGGTGGATATAACTGGGACCAGGAGAGTGACCTTGTTGGTTTCAAGTTTCCCCCTAGTATGCGTTCATTAAGTATTAAGGATTTTTCATTAATTCCACATAGAATTGTACTCCCTTGTCTGAATCAGATAAGAACGTTGAAACTTGTATCTTTGGGCGTGGGGCATGAGTGCCAGTGTCTGTTGTTTAGGAAGTGTCCCAATCTAGAAGTTCTATATAACGAAGATAAATGTGGAGATACGGGATTGCAAGTTATCGGTCAGTTTTGCAAGAAATTGCGCAAACTTAACCATAATGGGTTTGTGACCCAAGTGGGACTGATTGCTTTGGAAAAAGGTTGTACCAATTTGGAGTGTTTAGAGGTTAGGCTCGAAGATATTTCAAATGAAGCTATCAAGTGTCTAGGAACGCATTTGAAGAATCTCCGTAAATTCCGTATGCACTTGGTTAAAAAAGATGGGACAACAGATTTGCCGCTAGACAATGGGATTCGGGATATGCTAATGGGTTGTAGCAAACTCGAAAGGCTACATATGAGTCTTCGGCAGGGAGGATTGACGGATGTAGGTTTGGAATATATCGGTGCGTATGGTGTTAATCTGAGGTCTTTGTCTGTTACTCATATAAGAAAATCTGAGGTAGGACTAGTGAAGTTATCAAAAGGGTGCCCAAACTTAATAAAGCTAAAACTGATGGATTGTCCCTTAAGCAAACAAGCTGTTTCCGGTTTTGTGTTTAATATGCCTTCTCTAAGGTATGTTTCGCTTCACAGATGTGATCATACTGTTGTGGCTCTCCTGCGTCCAGAATTTCGACTTTGAAACTAGGTATGTAAGTTCTTTGTTATTTACATTCAATTGTTCTTTTCCTATTAAGATTGCTTTGTATCACTTTCTTTAGACAAGCGCCTTACTCTGGGAGCTTTTGTTGTCTTGGAATACCGTGATTGTGAAACTCTATCAATTGCATGCTTTCTATCATCAAAAATAACGAAATTAAGTTGCATCTAATGTTATATAAGTTATATAATAATTGCAGAAGAAAATATTGTTGTTTTTATTTCAAAAGGCGCAAAAGAAAATATCATAAATAATTATACCATCCCATTTTCAAATATTCCTAGCAACTTGAGAATAAATACTGCAGCCGAGAGGTGATAAATAGCCTATGCTTAAAGACAGTGCATTTATAAGTGGATAAAGTTTATGTAATTGATTCCAAAATATTAACGATGGCCTTCAAGTTTTAAAACTGCACTTCAGTTTTTAATGGAAGTCGGAAAGCTAATGAAGTCTAATTGACACGGAAAAATATAGTTGGATATCACTAGTAAGCGTGCATCACAAATATGAACTGTGTATATTCCAAGGCACTTCGTGAATTTGTTAATGTTTATAATTGACATAAAAATAAATTTGTCAGTTTTGAAATGTGAATTAGATATATGTTTCCACCTTTCTTACTATGATCCTGAGTTTGTTACTCTTTATCGACTCCTACAGGAAGGAGCATGTCGGAAAGGAGGTCTTCAAGAACTGATGAATTTATGAAGAGTAAGCACAAGAAAGAAGAGATTGAGACGATAGAAATGTTTAAGCACAAAATTTTCATATGGAATGACTTGTTCTTTTTTTTTTTTGGGTAAAGAGAATGACTTGTTTGTCCAGACTAATATTAGCTTCTTTCTCTGTATAGTCTGTAGTAGATGTCATGCACCTCGTGTTTTGTTGGTTGAGTGGCTATGCAGTACCGTCATCCACATGAACTTACAGAAATAATTGAATTGGTTTAGTGCTTGTTGATTGGGTGGCTACGCAGTACCGTTATTATGTGTGGATCCTCACTCATTTGATTTACTTTGCAACATACTACAGCGGATCAAAAATGAGTTTTTAACTGTATTATTCGATATTCATCGCTTATATGGACATAGAGAGATACACAAGTGTTTATGTGTCGATCTAACCCACATTGACATGTGCCGAAAAAACTTACCCATTTTGACCCAGCAAGAAGTTCCCAAAGGAGAGTTAGATATTTTAGTCAGTTTATTTTGCTGCTAGAGGCTGCAAGTGAGCCATCAGGGTGAAAAGACAAACCATAAACACTTCGGCTATGACCTTGTTGATAAAGTTAGAGCTTCCTGGTTTGTCTAGTGATCACTTTGGTTTGCTGATAACTATACCGTTCTGCCTTTTAACAATTTTTGTAGCTTTATTGTCCTCTGTCGTAAGAAACAGTGGCAATGCTTTGTCCATATGCAGCTACATCAAATGAAGCCGCTTTAGATTCCTGACCGGAAGGACCTTGACCGGTAGAGCATACCTCCTGTTGCTAAATGATCCTAGATTCTACAAGTATTATCTTTACCTCTTATTGCTAAATGATCACATTTGGTGAAAAGCTAATTCCCAAAACCGGCTTCACATGAGACCTTCCAAAGCAAGAATGCTCCTTCCCGACTATAGGTCCGAGACACGAGCCAACACATCAATCCGACGAGACGCTGCAAGTGAGCCATCAGGGTAAAAAGCCAAACCATACACACTTCGGCTATGACCTTGTTGATAAAGCAACTCTTTCCTAGTCTCAGTATCCCAGCAGTCTCCATGTTTTATCAAATTAGTTGTACCCAAATACTTGCCTGGTGGATGGAAAGCAGCACGAGCTAAACGTCCTTGCGTGGTATATAATCTTGCAGTTGCTAATTTGCTATTATGTGGCTGTTGTTTGCTGAAGACAATGTAATATCTGTAGCTTGTTCGGTTATGTAGCAAGAAGTTAAACTTGCCATCAGACCAAAACGAGGACCCTGAAAACGGTCGATCAATCACTAAAGAAACCACACCAAAACTTTTAGCACTATTCTCCAACAGCGGCCAAATAATCTCAGCATCTCTCGCCCTCTCAAACCTCACCACGCTTTTCATAACCGACTCCTAGGCAGTCCGATACCTCGTCTTCGATCATCAATCCATTCGATCCTTGAGTATAAAACTGATGCTCAACTTCAATTGATGCCATTGATAAAAGGAAACCGTGAGAACCATACTATAGGTTAAACTTGCCTGAAGTGGGCCTCAAGTTATACGTAGTATATAATTAAGGTATCGACTTTTTGTTTTAAGATAAACACATACGTACGAAGAGCAAAAATCAAAAAGATCGATCGACGACTTTTGTTTTTGAAGTCATAAGAAGGTTACTTTTCATTCGTAGTTCGTCAATAAGGATTATTGTTTGCTTTATATTCGTAAATATAACCAAACCTTAATGGAACCCGGGGAGAAAGTTTTAGACTTAGTTATATCTTATATACACAATGTTGAGGACCGAAACTCTGTTTCGTTAGTTTCCCGTAAGTTTTATGAGATTGATGGAATTACTCGCAAGCACCTAATTGTCCACACTCATTATTACAAAAATCCGTCCCGTCTAAGTAAAAGATTCCCTTTCATAAACACTTAAAGGGCTCCCATCTCATATAATATGTGATAATGATATCCGAATCACACCATGGATTGAACAATTAGCTCTTGAGTTTAGGTGTTTTAAAGAACTTCATATCCGTTGTCTGGTTGTTCAGGATGAAGATCTCGAGACATTGGCGAGAACACGTGGTAAGGATTTAAGATGTTTAGAAATTAGCAAGTGTAAAGGGTTTTCGACGAATGGATTAAGGCATGTCTCTAACTACCGTAACCAATTGAAAACTTTTTGTTTGAAAGATTTTAATTATGATAATGTGAAAGATGGGATTTGGTTACATGAATTGGCATTGAATAGCACGGTTTTGGAAAGGTTTCATGTTAAGGCTACAAATTTTTGGGATGATGAATATCTTACACTTCTTGCAAAAAACTGTTGCAACTCATTAATATCGTTGAAGATTGGAGCGTGCCATCTAAGTAAACTAGGAGATGCCTTTAGATATGCTGTTAGGTTGGAACATTTTCGTGGAGATGATTATGTTGAGGAGAGTGACCTTGTTAATTTCCGTTTACCCCCAAATATCCGTTCATTAAGTATACGGTGTCGATATCAACTTGTACTTCCTTTGTTGAATCAGATAAGGAAATTGAAAATTTTATCTCGTGAGTGCCAGTGTTCTTTGTTTAAGAGGTGTCCCAATTTGGAAGTTATATATACCAAAGATAAATGTGGAGACAAGGGATTGCAAGTTATTAGTCAGTTTTGCAAGAAATTGCGCAAATTTACCCATCATGGTGGGTTTTTGGATTGGGATGTGACCCACGTGGGATTGATTGCTCTCGCAAAAGGATGTACTAATTTGGAGTGTTTACATGTTACCGTTAGCGATATTTCAAATGAAGCTCTCGAGTGTGTAGGAGCTCACTTAAAGAATCTGCATGATTTGCGTATATGGTTGGATGGCGCTCACTGTAAAAGCGATTTACCGCTAGACAATGGGGTTAGAGCTATGCTAATGGGTTGCAACAAACTTGAAAAGCTACATATCAGTCTCTGGCAATGGCATGGAGGATTGACGGATGCAGGTTTGGAATATATCGGGATGTATGGTCGTAATTTGAGATTTCTAAATCTTAATTATATAGGAAAATCTGATGAAGGACTAGTGAAGTTATCAAAAGGGTGCCCAAAATTAAGAAAGCTAAAATTGAGTGATTGTCCTTTTAGCGAGCGAGTTGTTACCAGTTTTGTGTTTAATATGCCTTCTTTAAGGTATGTTTGGCCTCAGAGTAATGATTGTCCTGATTGGGCTCTCATTCGTCCAGAGGTTCAACTCTGAAACATTGGTATCTAAGTATTGAGAATGTTATTTGCGTGCCTTCTTATTCAACATCTGACATCCTTATATACAAGTAAGTCCTAAGACTATTTAAGGTAAATCCCTAATAATATGGGATAGGCACTACAGCTAACCATACAGCTATTGACAATGGATAATGTCAATCCATATCTACACACTAATTACAGCTAATACTCCCCCGCAGTTTGAGCGGGAGGTCTTCGAACGTTCAGACTGGAGCGAAATTCAAAGAATAAAACAGCAGGGAGACCCTTAGTAAAAATATCTGCATACTGAAATCTAGAGGGGACATGAAGTACACGAACTTGTCCCGAAGCAACAAAGTCACGAACAAAGTGAATGTCGATCTCAATGTGTTTCGTACGTTGATGTTGAACCGGATTTGCAGACATATAGACAGCACTCACATTATCACAATAAACCAAGGTAGCAGTAAATAAAGGTGTATGGAGCTCACGTAGCAAATTACGGATCCAAGCAGTCTCAGCAACAACATTAGCTACACCACGATATTCAGCTTCAGCACTAGAACGAGACAAGGTAACCTGACGTTTCGCAGATCATGATAAAAGATTATCACCAAGAAACACACAATACCCGGATGTAGACCTACGGGTAACAGGGCAACCAGCCCAATCAGCATCAGTATATGCAGTCAGCTGAGTAATAGGCGAGATATGAAGCTGAAGACCATAATCGAGAGTACCACGAACATAGCGAAGGATGCGCTTTAAAGCAGTAAAGTGTGGATCACGAGGGTCATGCATATAAAGACATATTTGCTGAACCGCGTAAGATAAGTCCGGGCGTGTAAAGGTAAGATACTGAAGAGCACCGGCAAGGCTGCGATATAGAGTAGGGTCACTGATAGGGTCACCATCCGAACCAAGCTTGGACTCTGTATCAACAAGGGTTCGACATGGATTACAATTATGCATATGAGCTCGCTCAAGAATTTCCTTTGCAAACTTTGATTGAGACAAAAACATGCCAGAAGCTGATCGCTGAGCAGAAATACCGAGGAAGTAACTGAGAGAGCCAAGATCTGTCATAGCAAACTCACTATGAAGAAGAGAAATAATACGCTGTAAAAGAGCTGCAGAAGAGGCGGTTAGAATAATGTCATCCACATATAACAATAGATAAGCAATGTCCGACCCACGATTAAACACAAATAAGGACATATCGGTTTTGCTATGCTGAAACCCGATCCGTGTAGCAAAACTCGCAAATCGCTGAAACCAAGCACGGGGGGCCTGTTTAAGCCCATACAGAGACCGCTGCAAATGACAAACATAATCAGGGTGGCGAGGGTCAACAAACCCAGGTGGCTGATGCATATATACTGTCTCAGATAAATGACCATGAAGAAATGCATTTTTCACATCAAGCTGATGAATAGGCCAATCTCGAGAAACTGCAAGGCTCAAAACAGTACGAATGGTAGCCGGTTTTACTACCGGACTAAAGGTCTCATCACAATCAATCCCTTGTTGCTGACTACGACCATTGGCAACTAGTCTTGCTTTGTACCTGCTTAAGGATCCATCTGCATTAAATTTATGCTTGAAAAGCCACATGGAACGAACAACATTTACGTTAGCTGGACGAGGCACAAGAGCCCACGTTCCGTTAGAAATCAAAGCATTATATTCATCTATCATAGCCTTTCGCCAATTTGGATCACTAAAGGCGTGTTTGTGAGAGCGTGGAAGCGGGGAGGTGGTAGTGACGTGACAGTTCATGCGTGTAATGGGCTTAGATATTCCATCCTTTGCACGTGTGACCATGGAGTGTGTATTAGTTGCGAGGGGGAATGAGATTGGAGCTTGGTGAGGTTGATGTGTATTTGGTTGAGTGTTTGTGATATTAGGGGAGGTCGGTGTGATTAGAGGACTATTTGATGTTGGTATGTTTGGTGTAGATGGGCTTGTTGGGGTAGTAGGGCTAGGTGGATTTGGTATTAGTGGAGGAACATGACTTGGTTGAGACGAGGTAGTATTAGTGGGTGAACCGAGGGTAGGAATAAGTTTAGTAACCAAAAAATCATAATTTGGGGGTGTTGTTGGTGTCATAGATCCGAACGGAAATGCGTCCTCATCAAAATTAACATGTCGAGAAATGATGATTTTATTAGTTGACAAGTCAAGACATCGATAACCACGATGCAATGCGGGGTATCCAAGAAAAACACAGGCGGTTGATCGGGGTTGGAGCTTATGATCAAAGTATATATGAGGATAGCAAAGACACCCAAATACACGCAAATGATCATAGGTAGGATGTTTATTGTAAAGCTTGGTAAATGGTATTTCATTATTGATAGCGGTGGAGGGAAGTATATTTAACAAATGAGCTGCCATGTTAAGAGCTTCAACCCAGTAGGATGGAGGTATGTGTGCTTGAAAGAGCAGGGTACGGGTTATGTTATTAAGAGTGCGTAACATGCGTTCGGATTTCCCGTTTTGTTGGGAAGTCTTTGGACAAGAGAACCGAAACTGTATGCCATGTTGGTGGAAAAGGTTGTGGAAGCGGGTATTATCATACTCACCCCCGTGGTCACATTGCAAAGACTTTATATCAACCTGAAATTGCTGATTCACATAAGCACGAAAAGTCACAAAGGTGTCAAACAAATCAGATTTGTTTAGTAAAGGATATACCCAAACATAATGAGAAAAGTGATCCAAAAAAATAGCGTAATATTTAAACCCACTTTCACTCGGAAGAGGGGATGTCCACAAATCCGAGTGAATTATTTCAAACACAGATGCAACGTTCGACTCCGAACTATAAAATGGTAGCTTAGTATGTTTACCCAATTGACAAGCATGACATAAAGTTGTCGACTTTGATTTATTATATGAAATAAAGCGGCTAGACTCTAAACGATGAAGCACATCTTCACCAGGATGACCAAGGCGTCTGTGCCACGTAGTAGGACTTAATGAAAGTAAAGCAAAAGTTGTGGGTGATGATGATTGTTGAGTGACTGGGTAGAGATCTCCGGTGCTATCACAACGGAGAAGGAGCCTGCGAGTCTTGTAATCCTTCACAGAAAAGCCATAAGCATCAAATTCCACAGAAACATCATTATCACGAGTAAATTTGCGAACTGAAATTAAGTTTTTAATTATATTTGGTGTGACAAGGATATTATGAAGGTGGAGAGGTTTATGATGTGTGTACAAAAGGCTATGACCCGTGTTAGTCACGGGTATTGATTGGCCATTGCCAACAAACACAGATTTATAAATGCTTGGATTGCTAAAAGAAGTGAGCATACCTGTGTTGTCAGCCAAATGAGAGGAAGCCCCTGTATCCATATTCCATGCGGGATCTTGAAGAGTCATCGTGTGAAATGCGTGCGGTAGCAAAGTGGCTTGTGAAGGAACATATGGGTAACCGGCACTAGGCGAAAAACCATAGGGTGTGTTTGGTTGATATACGGGAGCGGGGACCTGTTGAACCGAATAAGGTGAGACCATGGGCTGTTGGGGCTGTTGAGCTACATAACTAGGCGAGGCCACGGGCTGTTGGGCCTGTTGGGCAACATGACCAGCAATACTTGTTGACAAAAGTGCTTGGGGGGCCTGAATCGGACTGTAATAAGGTTGGGCTTGTGGCCCAAGTCCACTCTGGACATATATGTACCTCACATTAGGTTCAATATTGGAAGTAGTAGATGCATGGTGTGCTTGTTTGTTATCTCGTGGGATACTAGTATTATTTTGCTTATTAGTATGTTGCGTACCACGAGATAAATTATAAGACAAAGAGGTTTTATGACTAGCATTATGTGCATCAGGCCTACGTCTTGTGTCATGCAATCCATGCACAAACTTGCAACGACTTCCATAAGTACACGTTCCGCGCCTATAATTACGACATTGTTCAATGTTCGAGGTGGCCATAGTGTGAATATTTTCATTTGAGTTTGTGGCAACAAGGACAGTGGGTGAGGAGGATGAGTGTTGATAAGAGGATGTAGAATTAGATTGTTGAAGCATGTCATTCTCCTCTAGTAAAACCATGGAGCGCACATCATCAAACTTAGGGAGTTTTTCCCTATGACGTATGATACGTGCTACCTCAGGAAATCGAGAACGAAGGCCATTAATAGCGTATGTAACAAGGCTTGAGTCACTTACCGTGGAGCCCAAATTCGCGAGGCGATCCGCTTTGCTCTTCATGGATTGAAAGTAATCTGTGACGGAGAGGCTACCAATACTCATATTGCGGATCTCGTTGTCTAGTTGAATGACACAAGCATCCTTGTTGTCATGAAAAAACTTTTTGAGACGTTCCCAAACTCCATAGGCGGTGTCGCTGTCATCAATGACCATATCAACCAACTTTGGAGATATAGTAGAGTACATCCATATGACGACTAACGAGTCATTGGTGTCATGATAAGGGTCAGTGGCGGTGATAGTAGATGTGGTCGTGGAGGGAGCATCAAGATGATGTTGCACATCATAAGTTTTGCAAAATCTTCTAAACAAAGCACTCCATGAGATGTAATTGAGTTTATCAAGATCAAGAGGTGTAGGGATACAAGCTTTTATGCTAGCTATGGAGTAAGCTTTATCAATGGGTTGTTTAGTAGGGGTAGAAGGTCCTGTCATAATGCTAATGACAGTGGGTTTTGCTACAGCAGTTTAGCATGCAAGAGAAGAAAAGAAAAAATGATACAGCGTGTGGTTTTAAAAATATTTAGGGGAGGAGGATCTGTATGGCTCTGATACCATATTGAGAATGTTATTTGCGTGCCTTCTTATTCAACATCTGACATCCTTATATACAAGTAAGTCCTAAGACTATTTAAGGTAAATCCCTAATAATATGGGATAGGCACTACAGCTAACCATACAGCTATTGACAATGGATAATGTCAATCCATATCTACACACTAATTACAGCTATGTCAATCCATATCTACACACTAATTACAGCTAATACTAAGTTCATTGTTATTTACTTCCAAATTATTGCTCTTTTCCTATTAATATTGCTTTATGGTCTTCTAATATCATGATTGTGAAATCCTATTAATATCATATCTTTAGCATGAGTTATATATTTTTACGAGTTTTCTATTAGATTATACAACATTTGATTTAAATATTTCTAAGAAAAAGTGTGCTATTTTGAAAAAATATATAATCTAATATCATTTAGTGACGAGAACAGCTAAGCTAAGGATTGCACCATCCCATTTTCATATATTCGTACTTGGGACCAAATTCTGCAGGCTACATGTTATAAATGGCCTATGCATAAAGACTAATGAATTAAAAAGTCGATAAATTTATGTATTTGATTCCAAATATTAAGGAAGATGGGTTAAAATTAAAAATTTAAAAACTGCACTTCATAAGTATGAATTCGTGTAACTGTCTATCGGGGTCTAGGTATGATTTTTTACAATAACTTACAGTAGTCTCTGAAACATACAATGATACAAACTCATGTATTCTTAATTTCTTTTCAACCAAAGGAACGTGTGCTGACATGGAACAATTACAGGAAATGTGTGCTCTACCTAGAGCATAGTTGTAGCACGATACTGGCTGATGGTGATTGCATAATCATCCACACTTAAAGTGCAGTCAATATATAAACATATATGGAAACCGAAAGCTAATGAAATTAGTGACAAGCCACGGGAAAGTATAGTATTGAAATTACTAGTAAACGCATCGGACAGATATGAGCTGTGTACATGCCAAGGCACTTCGTAAATTGGTTAATATTTACAGTACAACTGAGAGCAATAAAATTTCCGGTTTTTTTATGTCAATTAAATATATGTTTCCGGCTTATTTACTAGTATCACACTCTCTGAATTTGTTAGTCTTTATTGACTCATATAGGAAGGAGCAAGTCGAAAAAGAAGTTGCTGTAGGTTGTAATTTGTAAAATTTAACTCGTTGAGCGTTGTATGTCATGCAACTCCTGTTCCGTTATCGGTTATATTGCAGAAATATTTGCATTGATGTGCTTATTGAGCGAGTATGCTCTGCCGTTAATGCATCATCGTTTATATGAGTAGACACACAAGTTTTATGTGTTGATCTAAGACTTGTGCTGAAAAAATCTACCCGTTTTGACCCAACAAGAAAGGTTTAAACATAAGTATATAATATACAATATATTATGAATTCTTCTTGTTTACACCTCAAGCAAGTAAAAAACATTTTGGTGACTGCCCGGGAAACTACTATCAGAAGCATAAATCTCGAGAACCAACAGGGAGGGAGAAATCAAAGCTGCAGAAAAGTGAAGAGCACAAACTTGACATATAGAATCCCACTTCTTTGCGGCGGCCAAAGAGGTAGACTAGCATTAGATATCCTCCAGTTAATGTGGCACACGACAGAGTAAGTATGGAGACAATGTGTGTGGTCATGGTATCACCCTTCACTAAAAGAAAGCCTGTGAGCGCGCAAAGGTTACAATAAGCACAAAAGTAAAAAACTATAAGGACCGACCCACGAGGCCTTGCATTATCTTGTATACTTTTACGATTAGATTAACTTGCTTTTCCTTCTGTTCTTGTCAGTGTTCACTGTAAGTAACTAAAAACAATCATTAATGTTAGAACAACTTTAATGGGAACAACAGAAGCAAAAGGAGATAGGAAAGAGTTGGAGGCAGTTGGAGCTACAGGTTTTGCCTATTAACCATATGGGTCGCATTCGGTTTGGTATTTCTTAGCAGCCGAAGCAGTTACGGCCGGCCAAAAGGTATCCCTTTTGAGGCTTAAATTTAATTTGAAAAATAAGATTTGCATGAGCAGGAACTGTGTACAAACATCTTTTCTTCCTCATATATTATCTTCACCTTTTGTTGCTAAATGATACTCATGTTTGGTGAAAAGCTAATCCACAAAACCAGCTTCAGATGACCTTCCAAAGCAAGAATGCTTCTTGCCGACCGCATCAAGCTCACACAAGAAGGCACTTTGGCTATGTCCTTGCTGATACATTATCCCACAATCTTCGCGTGTTATCAAAACTAGTTGCCCGAAGGATGGAAAGCAACACGAGTTAAATAAGCAGTCCATTGACGGGAGTAAAGTGCCGGGGAGGTGTAGCCGGAACCTAAGGGGTAAAGTTGTCATTTTAGAATTTGGAGGACTTTGGTGGTAAAGGTGTGTTTATAGTTCTTAATGTTTTGTTCGAGATAATTGCGTGAAAATGTATGTAACTTGTAATTTCTTATAATTTCGTGCAACTAGTCCGTTTGTATAACCGTATGTACAGGTTTATCGAGTTTACTTGCTTATCTATTTTTGTTTAAGCTAACAAATCTAATTAACCTAACCTATGAAATATAAGTTGAAATCAAATAAGCTCATAAACCATAAATAAACTTAACTAAAGACCCTCCAAGTATTTACCATAAGTTTAAGTTTTTATGTGAGTATTTTGTGGATCTCTATTTATAAAAAGACTTATTCCTTGAGTAAACTCACTATTGTTACCAGACTAACAAAAGCATCCAACCAAATAAATCATAAACAATATCTATATATTCTTCAAAATGGTAAAGCTGATCACAAGCTTATTAATTAAATTGTTTAAATTTTCATAATGAATTGTTATTGAGTATCTTTACTTTTGCTATATAGGTTCTTGTAGCAGCTGCAATTATCAGTAAATCTGGCAAAGGTGACCGAGTTATTCCGTTTCATGTGTATTTATACGCATGGCTTGTCTTGGATCACGAATCGGTTTAAATATTAGGGCCAATTGCAAATAAATGCATTATACTTGTCATTTTTTATTATTGTGTGTAAATGCTATTTTTTTTGCCTTCGTATGTAATCTACTTTTTAATACGTGCGATTGTCTTAGATTACGAATCGTTTTAAATGTTATGCATATAATGAGTTTTTAGTCGACGGGTGTATAAGTATATGAGGCTTTTACCCTAATTTAATTAGTCAATGTCTCGAAAAAATAGCCTTTTATTAACACGGATCAAGATATATGCATAGTATACTCGTATATTTTGTAAGGATTGGAGTATCACATACTTAGAAGCAATGGAGTTGAAGCTCTAGCACGAGCTCGTTTGATGAACAAGGTTTCAGTTAACCTTGAGATGAGTTTTTGACGAGGCAAACTTGAGTAGCTCACGAGTAGTTTGGTTAATTATAGCCTTCTTTTAGCTAATTGACAGGAAGTGTGTAGCAATTTCTTTTTACATAACACATTTGCTAATATACCAACCTTTTTGAACCTACCTCAATGTGGCCTGAGCCTTTAGAGGCGAGACCATCATAAGCCCGATACACCTTTTTTAAGGCATCGCTGTGCTTACTTGTAGCGCACAAACCCATTGATATTCTTTAGTCTTTGAAGTATCAATGAGCCCAAAATTTTAGTAATTTTAAAAGGTGTTCTCAATGTTACTCTCAGTGTGAGGTTAAAGTGTTAACTAACAGTCGTAATTCTTTACAGAACTTGTTTCAGGGGAGTATGCTAACTTGTCTCCAGAAAGAACAAAGAAAATTTTTGCAGATTTTTTTAAGTTGGTTAAAAATGAGAAAGAGCATACTGCTAATGTGCGGTATATATACGATCTGCGTTATGCGTACCAGCCATTTGAGAGTGTGTATGCGCTGCTTGTGACGTTCGAGGAAGACAATCTTGTTAACGACCTGGATAGACTGAGGCTTCTGTCTGAAGTGGTAATATAATGAAGCAACCGTTTTCCTATTTCACACTGTCGTCTTTGACACAATTAATGATGCATACGTTTTCTTATTTCATCGACAGAGGTTCATGAAGTTTGACTTCTTAACTATGCACAGGTCCGAGAGTTTTATAGCTCTGGTGATGAAGACGACCCGTGCAAAATAAATTCTGAGCTTATTTATGCTTTTGATAAAGTCATCTCCCTTGGGCACACGGAGACTGTAACGATTGACCACGTGAAGCAATACGTGAAGAATTACTGTGAGATGTTGACTCTTTATTAAGCAACATGTTTTAAGAAATAATGAATCAAAATAGATTATAGATAAACAGATAACCAATTAGTAACGTTTGAATGTGAATTTTATCAGACCGTTCAAGTGCAGCTGTTAGCACTCCATGTAAATCACATATGGCAGACGAGTTTTTTGAATTTTTAAGTGCTATTAAAAGCAGATCAGATGCTCCACCACCTACTGATCCTATCACTGTGATGATTGAAGAAAACGTGAATGCGACACTTGGAAGACATGGCTCTAGATGTAACTTTGAAGTTCATGGTACCTTGTCTCTTCAATTACTTAACAAGGATGACGGGTTTATTCCACTACAGGTTTGCATTCTCAGCTCCTTCCCTCCATGCGCAATTATGAGGGTTGTGTAATGCATAGCAGGTCAAATACATGTTCGGGTCAAAACATGTTGGGTCAGGTTTGTATTTTATGTGTTAGCTAGGAATCCTAGGATAGATTGTTTATCGTGTGCTTTGGAAAAGGATTTGTTTACGTTTGATAACTAGACCAATGATTTTGTTAGCATGGACCATCGTTAGCAGTCATTTGCATCCCGTTGGATAGAAAGTTTTGAGTGATCGAACCTACTGGTGACATTATCCCAGAAACAATTTTGCATATAAGTACGTTAAACACGATTAGAATGATTGAACCTGCATGACTATTCATATAAGCTTAACGCCGAACCTTCATAGTTGTTGATTGATATATGAGTATACGACATCCTTATTAAAATATATGTTTCTACTAATTTGATGTACAGATTAAGAGTAGGGATAATCCAGCTATCGAATACAAGACACATCCTAGCATAAACAATGAGTTGTTCTCAAGTGAAAAAATTCTGAGAACTAACAGTCCACTTCCTGCTGTCGAGCCTAGTGAGAGTATTGATCTCTTGAGGTGGAGATTGCGAAGTAAATATACGTCAGATTTGCCGCTGAAGTGTAAGTATCAGCCACTTTTATTATGGATAACTATGAAGTATAATTTAACTCCATTTTTTTCCAGTTAACTGTTATCCCTGTCATTACGAAAACAAAACCCGCTTTAGCATGAGCTATGAGGCTTCAGACAAGTTTGATTTACAAAATGTTGTTATATCGATCCCTCTTCCGGATCTCAAAGTCTTACCACAAGTAACGCAGAAATATGAGAAATGGAGGTGAGGTTGTATAGTTTTTTGAATTATATTATGTTTGTGCTTATCTGCTTATTGTAATTAGATACGGGACAAGTATGTAGTTTCTGGGAAGGTTGGGATTGAAATCTGCTTATAAAATCATATCATTAATAGCGAGTGGAATGTGTCGTATTGGTTAAGCAGCTTGGAGCTGCGTATTCTCTAAACTGCTTATTACCATACACAATAAACAGATAAGTATCTCTAATAAGCAATCACTTAGAGTAGATTTCGTGAAGTCCTCACTTCGAAAATTTAACAGCCATAAAATTTGAATCCCTAAGATTGCATGATATCTCGTGATCAATTTCATCGTTAATGTGTATGTTCACAACCCTCGGGTATTTCATGGGTACGGTGCTCAAACAGTTTGCACAAACGATTTGGATATTTAGGATCAACGTACCCTTTAGGTTGTTGCATATAGATGTCTTCATCTAAGCGACCATTCAAGAAGGCAGTTTTAACATCCATTTGCCATATCTCATAGTCATAGTATGCTGCTATAGCTATGAGAATCCTAATAGCTCGTAAGTCTGCTACAGGAGAAAATGTCTCCTCGTAGTCTATGCCAAAAGTTTGAGTAAAACCTTTAGCTACTAAACGTGCTTTATAGGATTGTACTTCACCATCCATGTCGGTTTTCTTCTTGTATAACCACTTATTTTTCACTACTTTAGCGTTTTTAGGTGTATCAACAAGAATCCAAACATCATTGATTTTCATGGATTTCATTTCCTCATTCATCTCAACTATCCATTTTGACTTTTCTGGATCAAGCATTACGGATCGATAGTTAGCAGGTTCACCAAGAACCCCTACCTCCTCCTCATCATCCTCTATGTTAAGAAATAGTTTGCTTGGTGCACGTACGGTTCTTTTAGACCTGCGTGGAGTAATTAATTCCAGTAGAGCTCCCAGACTTTCTGGCTCTATTGGAATTTCTTCGCTAGTATTTTCAGAAGGCAATGTATCTTCTTGAATTTCTTCAAGATCATAATCTCTCCCACTAAATTCTTAATTTACAAGATCATTTTTAAGGAAGTATCCATACCTAGCAACAATAACCTTGTTCTTAGGCGGATAATAAAAGTAGTAACCCATAGTTTCCTTAGGGTAACCTACAAAGATACATTTTACAGAGCGTTGTTGGAGTTTATCTCCAGAGTCACGTTTCACATACGCCTCACAACCCCAAATCTTTAAATAAGACAAATATGGCTTATTGCCATGCCATAGTTCATACGGTGTCTTATCAACCTTCTTTGTGGGAACCATATTCAGAATACGAACAACAGATTCTAAAGCATAATTCCAAAAGGATAAAGGTAAAGTTGTAAGATTAAACATAGATCGCACCATATCTAATAATGTATGATTTATCCTTTCGGATACACCATTTTGTTGTGGATATATGGAGAAGTAAGTTTCTGAACAATTCCGTTCTCACTTAAATTATCTTTAAACTCTTGACTTAAATATTCACCACCTCGATCAGAACGAAGAGCTTTAATCTTCTTTCCTAGTTGCAGTTCTACTTCCGCTTTAAACAATTTGAATGTTTTAAATACCTCATGTTTATGCTTAAGTAAATAAACATAACCATAATGGCTATAATCATCCGTAAACGTTAAGAAGTATCTAGCACCTTTCCTTGACACATGTCTAAGTGGTCCACACACATCAGTGTGTATTAAACCAAGTAGTTCAGTAGCCCTTTCAATATTTCTATTAAAAGGTTTTTTGGTCATCTTTCCAGAGATACAAGACTCACATTTATCAAATGATTCATCATTGATATTTTCCAAAAGACCATCACGTTGAAGCTTTTGTATGCGAGTCTTTCCAATATGGGCAAGTCTACAATGCCAAAGATAAGAAGAGTTCTTGTCTAACTTCCTCTTCTTATTCATGCTAAATACAAAATTAATCTTTCTCTTGTAATTATTATCATGCATGTTAATTTCAGAAACACCATTCACAGAACTTGCATCAAAATAGAATAAACCATCTTTGAAAACAGAAATTCTGTTATTATCAATAGTGTGAATAAATTCAAGATCTAACATATACGAAAAGGAAATAACACCCCTAACAATTTTAGGTGCATAATGACAATTATTTAATCTCAGTACTAAACCCGAAGGTAAAACTAGATTAAATGTTCCTATAGCTTCAACCGCTACTTGTGCGCCATTGCCCACATGCAGAAATTGTTCCCCATAGGTAAGCTTCCTTTCCAACTCAAATCCTTGCACGGTATTACAAATGTTACTACCACACCCCGTATCATATACCCATGAATTTGATTTGTATGTAAGATTAAATAACTCTATCAAATATAAGTTACCTGAAGATGCTACAGCACTAAGCTCAGCCTTCTTCTTTATTTCTCGCAACTCTTCGAGATAAAGAGGGCAGTTCCTCTTCTAGTGTCCACTTGCCTTGCAATGGAAACAAGTCTCATCCTTTTGAGATTGATTCTTCTTGACAAAGTTATGCTTAGGTTTAGAATAAGTCGCAACTTGTTTACCCTAATCACCATTGCCTTTGCCTTTCTTGTTGTTCTTGTGCGGTTTTGCCTTACTCACTCCACCCTTTTTGTACATAAAGCACAGGAGGAGTAGAAGTAGATTCCTTGTCCTTTAACCCATTTTCAAAGTCAACGAGCATTGCATGCAAATCATTAACTGTCTTCCCCGTGCAATGCATATTATAGTTTCGAACAAAATCATTTAAGTCCTTGTTAAGGGACCCATTGATCAAGTTGATAGCCATATTATGATCATAGGGTTGTCATAGTGCAATGAGTTGTTTCATATAACCCCTCATCTCCATATAATGGGCACTTACAGACTTTCTAGGAGCTTGCTTGCAACTATGCAGAGCATCTACCAAATCGTAGATTTCCACAGCTTGCGGCTTTTCGAACATAGCCTTGAGCTCATCAAGCATTCGCTTAGGAGAACATAGCTCATACTTCTGTTGAAGTGGAGAAGCCATTTTCCCTAACATTAAAGCAACCACCTTAGAGTGCTTCTTAACATTAGCAACGTGTTAAAGCCTTTGCGCATGCTCCTTCAGCAAGATCCTCCGGATAAGGAGTAGTCAAGATATCGATATTACCCGCTGCTCTCAAAACTATTCTTAGTGAGCGATACCAATCATTGAAGTTAGGGCTAGTAAGTTCAGAACGATCAATGAAACCTTTGAATGCAAAACTTATAGTCATATTGTTTTCGGGTTGAGCCATTTGTACAGAAAAAAGTTCAAACATTAGTATTTTCGATAATACCATTCAAGAAAATAAAATTACCCCGATAATAAAACCATAGTATTTTCCTTGAAACTAGAATCCACATTGACATAAACTTATCACATCAGTTGATATGCTGGTGACAAATGTACTCAACATGGTAACTTGTCGAACAATAATTGACAAACAAATTAGCAATTTCTAGATATTTTAGGGATTTACGTTGCCAAAAGTCCCTTTGCATCATAAACATGTTTCATCCCTACTTTATGCCTTAAGTTTCCAGATCTCACTGAGTAACTCAATCAAGTCGACTAATCTAAAGAACGCAAAACCTTCATGTGCAATCTCATTCAGTCATGAAGTTTTCTCTCCATTACAACATCGTCCAAGATCTCACATGACGACAATTGTAACTTCAAGTGTTCGTCAATTAGATGACATGAGACTTAAATTTAAGGGTTTTAATTTTGGTGTCAAAATCATGTATGGAGAAGCATGCATACATCTCCATAGCATTAATTTAATAAAACCTTTTAGTAAACCTTTTGGTGAGACTAAAATTTCGCCATATATTTGCAAGTTGAGGTATTGGTTAAACCAATTAAAAATTTAACCCACAACAATTCACGCCACACGTTCCTAGAACTTGGATAAAGCACAAAGCAATAACTTTATTCATTATGTTTCGGATGTGAATTTGCGGTTAAATCAACCTTATGGAATTATGAAAATAATAACCGTAGGTAATTCCAAATTTGACGCACAGGCAAGCCGGGAATTTGGTCAGCGCTGAAGCATAACACCTCCTTCCTTAACCGGGTACATGACCAGCGGTGCGTTATACCCACTTTATAGTTTGTCAAAATTTAGTAGGCCGTTAAGTTATTATTGCAATTCCAATAAACGCAAATCATATGTAAATTAGATCTCAAAACAATTCATTAATTTTTATATGATTTTGTCCAGATTAATTTTTATTGGAAAAATTACCCTTGTTTACAACATACAATTAATATAAAACATATGAAAACAAGTAGGTACAAAAAAATTAAATCAAATAGCCACATGCATAACAATTTATTCAAATAACATAAAATCTAGGGTTTTTTATAAGCATAAAAAGTCTTCCCTAATTTTAAAACTTTGAATCAAATAAAACAAATAGCATATAAAATCCCATATGATCCGTGAAAAAACATGCATGTTCATCACGGATCTCCCAGATATTCTTAACAATTAAAAACTATGGATCGTAACCATACATTACATAACAATTAATTCATAAAATCATCTAAAGATTTTTACCATGTAATTTTAGGGTGTACAAATTTTATTTTTTTTAATAAAAAATTCGGCTAAGCCGATTTTTAGAAAATAAAAAAAACAAAACCCTAATTTTTGTTAAAACCTAAAAAACAACATGTAATTTTAACCCAAATCACCATTAGTTAAAAAACCTTTTGTAACACCCCACTTGGATAAGTGGACCGTTACGTGTATTTATGGCGTGTCATCAAAGCATAAGGTAAATGTCCTAAAACATTAACTGACCATAAAGGAAATACCGGAATCAAACATCGGCAATCCAAACATAAGCCCAAAACATGAAAAATAAAATACTGAATGAAGGGACTAAACAGTGTCCAAATAAGCAGGATAATGTAAGAAATGCATAAAGTAAGAAGTCTGGATAGCTTCCATCCAAATGCACATGCTCTTAGAATCCTAAAAGCGTCCTGGTGTACCTGCCGTTAGAAACATGAAAGAACTACGGCTGAGCATAACGCTCAGTGAACGGATATGAAACATGATAAGGAATTTCTGAAATAAACAGATGATGAAATGCTGGAGCTGTAAGACTGATAAGTAAAGTTGCAGCGGAAATCTGTGTATAATCTGTAAGGCCTGATTTATAAATAATAAAGTTAAACTGATATCTGTTAAATCTGAAAACATGCATTTACTGTATTTTAATTGCCAAGAGCTTATATAGGTCATGCGCTGTAACAACTGCTGCATGAATACATAGAGGGGTGACCTCGTCATGCTGTAGAGGGGTGACCTCTAAATAACTGTGCTGGGTGGAGGGATCAGCTCCAATGTGAAGGATGTAGAGCACACACCACATTCACCTGCTAAACTGTAAACTGTAGCCTAGGATGCATCCATACGCCCCACTAATAATACTGATAAAATGGCCAAGCTGAGCTGAGTGGGACGATGCAGGATATCACTCTCCTGCATGTGAGTCACGACACCGGTGCCTCTAGTGTCGTGGTTACGCTACCTCCGTAACTAGTACATAAACTAATCATGCTTGTATATAATGCTCAGGCAATTTTTTTTATTTCTTAACATGATTACTGATATGTTTAAACATATACTGGGGAAAACATTTGGCTGAAAATGGGGAATCCTAATCATGCATAGAAAGGAAGTCCTTACTGAAAGGACGGAAAATCCGTACCTCGTGTCCAGTACTGAAATAAGGATGAAAGCTGAAGGATCGACTCTGACTTCACGAATACTACATAAATAATAGACGGGAATTAAGTCGTCTGATTACTGTCTATAATTTATGATTCTGGTATGTTCTTATTTCGATTTAAAAATGTTCTTGTATTATAGTACTGTAAAATCTGATAAATCTGAATGTTCTTTATTATTTCTGATGAGTGTATTCTTATAATTCTGATTACCGTGTGATATGTATTTACAATCTTACTAAAAATAGTAACCTGTCATATATAGAAAGTTTCCTGATTTAAAAATATTCCCAATTTAATATCTTAAAAATTAAATCATTAATAAATCATATGTTTTTAATAAGATAAATGATCAAGCGAGAATCAAATTAATTTTATTAATTAAATTAAATAAATCATACAATATAATTGATTTATTACTAAAACTCATTTCTAAAAAAATGATTAATCAGTTTAATTACTCCCATGGTTCCCACTGCTTTTGTTATTAGTTCCCCCTGCTTGTTCAAGTTCCCACTGTCTTTGTTTATGTGCTAAAATTCCCACTGCCTTTGTTTCTGTTCCCACTGTTCGCAGTCCCAAAAACCCCCCTTTCTGTGAACTAGTCCCAAACGCCCCCTGCTCGTATTTTGATTCAGGTCTGGCAACAAAACCCCCACGTTGGGTCGTTCTTCCCACTGTTAACCAACATACACCCTCGGTTGCGGGTTTTGGCTGCGGCCGCACATCACAGCCACCACCAGCGTGCCCCCTGGCCGCGGTTGGCCTCAAAACAGCACACCGAGACCCATTGGTCTCGGTTTTCTTGGAATCAAACGAACCCGACCACCAAACTGATTTGGATTCGTGATTCAATAAACAGAATGAAACATAAAAAACGCGATTTGGGTTACCTTGGCTTGCGTGGGGGGAAATAAGGAATCAACGACATCAACCACGAATGTTTTCTGTTTTCTTGATGTTTGCTCGTCGGAAGAAAGGAGGCATAGAAGAAGATGACGGTTTTCTTTCCCCCTTTTTTTTTTCTTGGCGGCATAAAACCCTAGCAGCTTTCTTGTTTTCTTTTTTTTCTTTCGAGTGATATGTAGGAGAAAGGGGTAATCCCGTTTTTCTTCTTTGTACTCAAATGGGCCGACCCATCACTCTTTTTCCCTTTTTTTTAAAAGAAAAACCGGGCCTAAAGCCCAATTACACTTTCTTCTCCTTTTTCTTTTTTTAAGAAAACCCAGCCCAATGCCCTTTTGTTTATATAACTTTCATTTCGTTAATTATTTTCGATGTCCCTGTTTTTAGCTCGTGGTTCGGAATTTCGTAATATTTACTTTCTGAGTAAAATACTTACGTAAAAATACTTGCGTATAATTTTCTGACATTTTTATATTTATTTCTGGAATACTTAATTTATAATATTTTACTAAAATTGAGCGTGCGTATTAATATTAACGTTTAATTATTTCTGTAAAATAATAATTCATCTGTAATATTTTCTGGGACTAGATAATTATTTTCTGAATAAACTGTAATATTTATAGTATTTAAATAAACTGAGATTGCGTATTTAATTTCTGCGTTTATATCTCTGTCTAATAATTAATATTTATATAGTTTATAAATATTAAACCGCGTATTTAAATATTCTGATTTTTAAATACGGGTTTTACAATTCTTCCCCTCTAAAAACAATAATTCGTCCCCGAATTAAAGATACGACTATACTGGGTTTTACAATTCTTCCCCTCTAAAAAGGAGAAATTCGTCCTCGAATTAAAGGTAATAAGCTGATGAAGTTATAAGAACTTAAAGAACACGTATACTAAAAAGACAATTAAGCAAAAGGATGAATTGTCTTCTAATTAAGACATAATACTGCTGATAGGTATAAACCTGACATGACTGAAATGATCATGTAACGTGACATGGCTGAAGAGAACATAACTGAATTTGTTGAAGAAAGTAATGAGAGGTCCGGATGGACTCCTCCGTTTCGAGTGGCATCCCGCTCAAAACGATTCCTTCAAATGTCTAACATAATAAATAAAATCTTGGTCCTGATGACCCTGTCATGATGATGCTGAATAGCTTCTGGTTCCATATTTAAGATGGATTTTCTGAATCTGATAGACTGAATAACTATAGCATGTATGATACATGAAACGATACATGTAAATATTCTGAAAAGATAACATTTATAACTCTGAGCAAGCTGCTGAGAATATATAGGAACGAACTACGTGAACAATTGTGAACGTACTACGTGAGCAATTGTGAACATGGTTCGTGGTCATAAGAGGAACGATGTGCATGAAATATGTTGTGAATGTGATACTCAAAACATACTGTGAACGTGATCTAGGACATATCATGATCGTATACTGACTGGGGAAAGAATGTCAAACGGTACGGCCTGAGATATGAAACGTCTGCCTGAGTATGGAAAAGTTGAGCTAAATTTGAGTCTGGTTTCTTAAGCTTTCCGTAAATATCTTTAATAACCATCTGCGAAATGCGTATCGCAAGCTGACACACGAACCTGAACATGAACAATGTCATGAATGCGGACGTGAACTTAAATCACGAGATAGCATAAACATGAACTGAAACAACATCATACTGCGACTGAGACGTGAACGTGAAAGTGAACATAAACGCAACATGAACTTAAACGTGATCGTAACCATACACTTGTTCGTGAACATGAATTCTGTCTGATATGATGGTCAAAGGGAAGCCTTGAATTCGTACGATTTATTGCTGAATTTTAAAATTGTCTGCAGATCTGCTACTACGTGATCCTTTCGGATGAAAAAGATGCGCAGGCTGATTACATGGTTGATGATAACTTAGATAGTATCATACTTTCTCTGAGTCTGTGGTAAACTGATAACAATCTCCATGGAGTCTTGTCTCCTTTCGGTCTAGAATTTCTATTGGTAGTAATAGCATGTCGGTGTTCTATCTTGAACCTGAGGTATGTCAGGCATTAGATATGAACATAGCTGTATTAATGTGTGATGCGGATTCTATTAAAATTTTGTCTGGGATCATGGAACATTCTGGTGGAAATCTGGTTGAATAGTCATAAAACATTTTTAGTGAGAACTATCAGCAATTTCTGCGGTAGTAGTCAATTGAGTTTCTAGAAAATTGTACTTCGTTCACAGGCGTCAGTCGGGACCATCAGGTGATGGCCTTCACCTTCGCAGCATTGTTTGAAATTTCTTTCTGCTAAGGTAGAATGGCTCAGAAATGCCACTTTGTTCAATTGGAATTCATATCTGGAAAGCTGTATATAAAATTTTCTCCTATCGAAGATTCTGTACAACCGTGAGAAGATGATTCTCGTGTTCTTCTCTAGGATTTAGCAGATCAGAATGTGATCAATGAATATACTGACGATTTTGTCTGCGAAGTCGTAAAAAATTTATTCATAAATTTCATACTATAGCTGGGGCATTAGGGAGCTCAAACGTATAAGTTAAAATTTTAGAGAGACTATAACATGTTCAACAGAAATCTGGAAAACATCATGTTCTCCTCTCACCACTGTTAATGTCCTAAAACATTAACTGACCATAAAGGAAATACCGGAATCAAACATCGGCAATCCAAACATAAGCCCAAAACATGAAAAATAAAATACTGAATGAAGGGACTAAACAGTGTCCAAATAAGCAGGATAATGTAAGAAATGCATAAAGTAAGAAGTCTGGATAGCTTCCATCCAAATGCACATGCTCTTAGAATCCTAAAAGCGTCCTGGTGTACCTGCCGTTAGAAACATGAAAGAACTACGGCTGAGCATAACGCTCAGTGAACGGATATGAAACATGATAAGGAATTTCTGAAATAAACAGATGATGAAATGCTGGAGCTGTAAGACTGATAAGTAAAGTTGCAGCGGAAATCTGTGTATAATCTGTAAGGCCTGATTTATAAATAATAAAGTTAAACTGATATCTGTTAAATCTGAAAACATGCATTTACTGTATTTTAATTGCCAAGAGCTTATATAGGTCATGCGCTGTAACAACTGCTGCATGAATACATAGAGGGGTGACCTCGTCATGCTGTAGAGGGGTGACCTCTAAATAACTGTGCTGGGTGGAGGGATCAGCTCCAATGTGAAGGATGTAGAGCACACACCACATTCACCTGCTAAACTGTAAACTGTAGCCTAGGATGCATCCATACGCCCCACTAATAATACTGATAAAATGGCCAAGCTGAGCTGAGTGGGACGATGCAGGATATCACTCTCCTGCATGTGAGTCACGACACCGGTGCCTCTAGTGTCGTGGTTACGGTACCTCCGTAACTAGTACATAAACTAATCATGCTTGTATATAATGCTCAGGCAATTTTTTTTATTTCTTAACATGATTACTGATATGTTTAAACATATACTGGGGAAAACATTTGGCTGAAAATGGGGAATCCTAATCATGCATAGAAAGGAAGTCCTTACTGAAAGGACGGAAAATCCGTACCTCGTGTCCAGTACTGAAATAAGGATGAAAGCTGAAGGATCGACTCTGACTTCACGAATACTACATAAATAATAGACGGGAATTAAGTCGTCTGATTACTGTCTATAATTTATGATTCTGGTATGTTCTTATTTCGATTTAAAAATGTTCTTGTATTATAGTACTGTAAAATCTGATAAATCTGAATGTTCTTTATTATTTCTGATGAGTGTATTCTTATAATTCTGATTACCGTGTGATATGTATTTACAATCTTACTAAAAATAGTAACCTGTCATATATAGAAAGTTTCCTGATTTAGAAATATTCCCAATTTAATATCTTAAAAATTAAATCATTAATAAATCATATGTTTTTAATAAGATAAATGATCAAGCGAGAATCAAATTAATTTTATTAGTTAAATTAAATAAATCATACAATATAATTGATTTATTAATAAAACTCATTTCTAAAAAAATGATTAATCAGTTTAGTTACTCCCATGGTTCCCACTGCTTTTGTTATTAGTTCCCCCTGCTTATTCAAGTTCCCACTGTCTTTGTTTATGTGCTAAAATTCCCACTGCCTTTGTTTCTGTTCCCACTGTTCGCAGTCCCAAACACCCCCCTTTCTGTGAACTAGTCCCAAACGCCCCCTGCTCGTATTTTGATTCAGGTCTGGCAACAAAACCCCCACGTTGGGTCGTTCTTCCCACTGTTAACCAACATACACCCTCGGTTGCGGGTTTTGGCTGCGGCCGCACATCACAGCCACCACCAGCGTGCCCCCTGGCCGCAGTTGGCCTCAAAACAACACACCGAGACCCATTGGTCTCGGTTTTCTTGGAATCAAACGAACCCGACCACCAAACTGATTTGGATTCGTGATTCAATAAACAGAATGAAACATAAAAAACACGATTTGGGTTACCTTGGCTTGCGTGGGGGGAAATAAGGAATCAACGACATCAACCACGAATGTTTTCTGTTTTCTTGATGTTTGCTCGTCGGAAGAAAGGAGGCATAGAAGAAGATGACGGTTTTCTTTCCCCTTTTTTTTTTTTTTTTCTTGGCGGCATAAAAACCTAGCAGCTTTCTTGTTTTCTTTTTTTTCTTTCGAGTGATATGTGGGAGAAGGGGTAATCCCGTTTTTCTTCTTTGTACTCAAATGGGCCGACCCATCACTCTTTTTCCCTTTTTTTTTAAAGAAAAACCGGGCCTAAAGCCCAATTACACTTTCTTCTCTTTTTTCTTTTTTTTTTAAGAAAACCCGGCCCAATGCCCTTTTGTTTATATAACTTTCATTTCGTTAATTATTTTCGATGTCCCTGTTTTTAGCTCGTGGTTCGGAATTTCGTAATATTTACTTTCTGAGTAAAGTACTTACGTAAAAATACTTGCGTATAATTTTCTGACATTTTTATATTTATTTCTGGAATACTTAATTTATAATATTTTACTAAAACTGAGCGTGCGTATTAATATTAACGTTTAATTATTTCTGTAAAATAATAATTCATCTGTAATATTTTCTGGGACTAGATAATTATTTTCTGAATAAACTGTAATATTTATAGTATTTAAATAAACTGAGATTGCGTATTTAATTTCTGCGTTTATATCTCTGTCTAATAATTAATATTTATATAGTTTATAAATATTAAACCGCGTATTTAAATATTCTGATTTTTAAATACGGGTTTTACACCTTTAGATCTCGATAATTATAACATGTTAAAACGGATCTCGATGCCATTGATGGTTTATAATGTTCATAACAATTATATAATCATAACAAAGATCAAAGCACGTTATAGTGGAAGCGATTTAACAAGATCATATTAAGACAATTATAATTAATCGATTAGGGTCACATACCTTTATCCTAGCGTAGATCCACAAGATCACCGACGAATCACCAATTAGGGTTAGTGAAGAATAATACCAAAATATAGTTTAAAGCAAAACTATATTACACTCTTGTACACACGTAATGCAACGGGCTAACCGTGAGTCTAGCACTTGCAAACCGGAACTTCAACACTTGTGGAATATAAGAAAAATCGAAAATCAAAGAACCCTAAAGAGGGTGTTGGTCGCCGATCGCAAGATAGAAGAGGGATGAGGGGATGGAAAAATTATGAGGGGTATGTGTGTTTATATAGGGCTTGGAAAAACTTGGTTTCCAAGTAACAAACGAATTAGGAAACAAAAAGTTTCCCTTTGCCCCCCCCCCCCCCCCCCCCCCCCCCCCTCTCTGGCCGACGGTCGACTAGACCCAAAGGGGTGTTTTCAGAACTTTTCCGCTTTCCTTTTTCTTCTATATAATTCCATAACGTTCGTTTAACTTAACTTTTAATTTATTTAACGATCGTTTAGTTAAGTTCGGTTTGATTTAATATATATATATATAATACTTTTAATAAATAAAATTAACCCTTTACGTATTGTGTGCAATCCCGTAATTCTGAGTTTGATCCTAGCACACGACTATTAATTTTATGTCCATAAACGTTCAACTTTGTCAATGACGCGTCTTCGATTATATATAACGAGGACTCAATCTTGGGGATAACTGAATCGTGCATGATTGTTTTATGTTCCAAGTTGAGTTGTGTTAGCTGTTATTTTTTCACATGTGATATTTGTGTATAAGTAGAGTATGAGTGAGTGATGAAGCTGATGGTTGATGATGATGACGATAATGAGTGTGATTTTAATGAACATGCAAGTTTTGTTTTCAAGTCACTTATCCCTCTAAAAGGATTTGTTTTCTATGTTCCAAGGATATAGGTCGTGTATAAATCGCGTATGATTGTTCTATGTTTCAAAGATTTGTTTTTCTCGGTCTGGTTCAGTCTGAGCTTGATACTCAACTCTATAATAGCGTAATACCACATATAAACTTTTTCATTCTTCTAAAAGTTGATACTCGTGTTTTCCAGAAAAAAAACTTTTAAAATTTACGGCTTTACACTATTTGAAAAACTTTAAATTTTTTGCTTTTTACAAAACTCGAATTATTGATAAACATGGTTGTTACAAGTTTTTGTTTGTTTTTAATTTTTTATGACATTTATTATTTAATGAGCTTCATTCCCTAGAATATTATTGTGATGGTGAGCCTTGGAGGTTGGTTTAAAGCTTGGACACTAGTATGAAAAAGATTTCAATATGTTGAAATTTATGTGTCTAGATGCTATAAATTGCATTATTGTTGTTACTAAAAACAAGAAGAGTGAGCTTTTTCGACTCAAACATGCAATGTCTCACTAGGTTAACCCCGGGACGTTTCCAAATCTTTCCTGCCACTCTAAATACACATAACTAACAAGTTTTGAACCTTTAACCTCTTATTTGAAAACAAAGAAACATCAACTATATCATTTGATCACGGGTTACACGATTAGATAGTTAACCGGTACCAAATGGCCTATTAGTAACATTCTTAGCTTCGAAAAAAGAAGTCAAAAGTTTATATCTCAATGTAAGTATACATTTGCGACTTTGCGAGTGCTCACAAAAAGATCAAAATGGTTCCAAGATTAGTCTGATAAGGTCACGTTCATATGTATTAAAAAGGTTAGATCTCTCAAAGTAGGTCTGAGCATTGGGTCTGAAGGACCGGTCAAGATTAAATTGGACCGAAGACTGAATTAATCAATAACCTTGAACTAAAGATCTTGGTCTGGTCTTCGGATCAGACCGATCCAATCCTGACCAGTCGTATTAGATATTAGCGACGGGTATTTGGTAAGATCAAATCAAACGACCACATTGCAAATCGAAATGGTCCAACCTCCGGATCAAAGACTAGACCATAATTGTTTGGTTCAGTCGAGATCAATTTAGTCGAATTCGATTTTCCAGTCCAATTTAAATCGACGATGTAAATACTCACCCTGATCTCCAAGTAATCGAAACCGGGAAAACCACATGGATATATCCGTTTACACTATTAGAGCAGGGGAATCCATGGGTTTGGCGAGGCGTCAAAGCCACAACGCAGGAAAAAACCACGGCCCAGGACTCCCTCCCCCTGCGCCGTCGACTTGGCGCCATAGCCACCAACCCTCGCCATGGGTTTTTCTGATTTTTTTTTTATTATTTTAATTATTAAAGTGGGTATATGTGGGTCCCTTATACCACTTTTTACTCCTATGACACTAGTTTTCCCACGGCTCAAAGTTACCAGTAAAAACTAGTACCGTGAAAAAAACTGATGCCGTAGGAAAAAAGCTGACGTGACAACATTTTTTGTGCCATAACACCAAACCATGGCTCACGGATTCTGCTCTTATACAACTCATCCTATCCAAATTCCCACTATTATATATTCTAGCTCATTCATATTTTACTTGGTTTAAAAGTCAATGTAACATGTGCCATTTAATGGACCTTTAATGTTTTGTCATTGGATCCTATCTATTATATAAAAAAATATCACACATTGTAGTTGTTTATTTACCTAACTAGCTTAGCTATCTCGAAAGGTGTAGCGAAATGAAGTAGAATTTTCGAACCTATAATTTGAAGCACTAGCTTTTTTCCTCAACTCAGAATGACACATAAAAACTATTTTTTTTTTTCTCATAATTATTGTCCATCAATAAAAAAAAACTTATTTTAATAAAAATATTATTACACTTTTTAATTTTGTTTCACTTATTTTTCACATAATAATAATTTTACCCTTAAACAATTAATTTTTAATTTTTTAATTATTTGTAATAATTTGAGTGAAGACGATATTATAAACTTAATTCATATTTTTTTTATCTATTTTAGAAAGTCCATTGTTAATTTAAAATTTCCGAAAATAATAATATAAAGTATAATTTTGAGATGAAGGTACTAATAAAAATATATTCATTCCTTTCATCTTAATATTATAATCTCTTATTTATTTTTTGATCTTTTTTTTCTAACATTAATCTTAGATATTTTTATTATATTATATATTATTTGATGAAAATTATAACAAGAAAAATACATTTAAAAATCAATTAACTCATATAATTAATACAAATAAAAATAAACCACCACTAAGTGGTTTAGTGGTAAAGTCCTTGACTCACAAACAAGATATCAGAGGTCGAAACCTCACTAATGTGTATATTTGTTGGTGGTTACGGAGATTCATGTGACGACTCCGGACTATCTAAAAAGGTAGTCGCTCTGGAATTAGTCGACTCGCAATGTCGAATCAGAAACCTAGGTATACAAAAAAAATTAAAGTTAAAGTTGGAAAAAAAATCGAAAAAATCGACAAAAGACCATAATTTTAAGACAGAAAAGATAATTGTTTTAAACAATGGTTAATGAGGAAAAGACAATTTTAATATAAACCATATAAAAAGCCCGATTTTTTATGTTTTCGATTTGCAAAATAACAGTTGATGCAGACGTAAGCGATATTTGTAAATAATATTTGATTTTTTTATAAAAACATTTGAAAACGTAGTTGTATATCTAGTCATAAATGCAAAACAATTTTTAAATGTTCAACCTTTATAAATGATACTTTATGCAACGTTAAAAAATGAGTATTCATAGAAAAATTACTTGTTGTTTATTAAACGAATATTAAAGATACTAACACTCGACGCTCAAAAATAACCGATTTTAAATGCTTCACGTCAAACACACCTTAACGTACTACATTGAATTTTTTTCGCGAATTTTTGAGAATAACGTGTAAGAAATCACGAAATTATTTTTGTAACATTTGTTGTAACAAGATAAAATAGACATCGGTTATACAAGAAGTCAAATATCTACAACTTCTCATACCACTATTGTGTTCATATGAATTCGACAACAACAAGTTCACATAAACTTTAGTGACATAATTGAAGGTCTTTTTCTTTTATAAGGTTATATGAATTTCTTTTAGAAAATATTGGATGTGGATGTCTAAAAGTGACATCTAATATACTGATGTTTGACGAATATTTAAATGATTTAATATAAAAAAAATTAAATTTTTTAATTTTTTAAGTTATAACAAATTTGTTTGCTTGTAACCAGAGGCGGACACATGTTATAGGTATGGGGTGACGGCGCCTCTCATAGCTCCATAAAAAAAGCGAGATGTTAGAGAGGAAGGTGTCACGTCGAAGGGTACCTCGTCGCGCCGACGTGGCCCCTCGTCGTGGCTCGTCGAGCCTATTCGCCACACCGACCCCTCCCATCTCGACGTAGAGATTTCGGTTTTACGAAATATTAACGACGAGAGGTAGTGGAGTATATAACCGTTGGAGATTTCTTTTTTTCTTTTTTCTTTACTTTTTTTCTTCTTTCTTTTGTTTCTTTCTTGTTTTAATTTTTTTTAAGAAGTGTGTGTGACGTGTGTTTGGTGTGTTTGGTGTGTTTTCTGGTAACCAAAGAAGAAGAAGAAGGTGGGTGGGGTAGGGCGGGATAGGGTGAATATTTTTTTATTTTTTTTAATTATATTTATAATTTTTACCCACGAGTTTTGGTATTTATCATTTTTTTTTTTAAAATTTTATAATTTTTATAATTTTTTAAAACGTTTTTAGTATAAGATTGTATTTTTATTTTCGTAGTATATTTTTATTTTATTTGTAATTTTAATTTAAATAAAATGAATTTTATTTTGTGTGAAAATGAAAAAAAGAAAAAGAAAAGATAGTGGTGGACCCCAAATGAAGAGAGGTTGGGTGTGTTGTGAGTGAAGGGGGGTACTTTGGTTAGTTGTGTTGGTGTGATTTGACGCTGAGTTGGCAGGTGACTGGGCAAAATTTTGAGAAGGTGCCTTGTTGTGACACCTTCCTCTCTTAGTATATTTTTTATTTAAATTTGAGTGTGTTTTTTTTAAATGCACCCACTCAAATTTCAAATCGCCCCCCATTCACACCTTGACTTTCAACATTTAACACTGTAAAATGTAGAAATCGTTAACTTTTAAGTTATAATACTCAATTTTTATTCGGATTTTAGTTTTTTCGCCTTGCTATGGTCAGTTTTTTTTTACCCCCACATTGATACTTCCTGCGTCCGCTAATGCTTGTGACTTAATAAATTAAGATATCTGAAAATATTAAGTAATAAACTGAGTCTGTCTGCAATTAGACATTTGTTTAATTAACAGGGCTTAATAAAAAAACAACCAAACAAGTCCTAACTCGATTGTCTTGAAATAAAAACAAATCGTTAATATATCGTCGCAGAGAGAAAGTTGATGTGACAAAAATTTAAAAAAAAAAGATATGTCAACTTTTTATTCCGGGCCCGCACTAGTTTGCATTGTCTTGTGTTGTAACTTACTTCGACTTAGGGTATGTTTGGCGACACGTAGCAGTAAGCAGTTGTAGAAGCAGAAGCAGTAAGCAGTAGTAGTTAGTAGGAGCGGTAAGCAGTAGCTGTTTATTAAAAAAAGTGTTTGGTAAACAGAGCAGTAGCAGTAAATATTAACTATAAAATTACGAAAAAGGGCATACAATGATTAAAGGAATAACAAACTTATTAAGAAATTAAAGGAGGATAAATTTGTAATTTTAAAGCAAACTGCTAGCGGAATCTTTGAAATGCTTCTCCTATCAAGCATTTCAAATAGGAGCATTTGTATGATATCTAAACTCTAGTCACTCCTTACCAAACAAGCTTTTAAGTCAAACTACTAAACGCTTGTCGCTTACCGCTCCAAAATGCTTGAAAAAGCTTTCTACCAAACACAGCCTAAAACAAGATATGTCACATGCTATGTCTTGCATCTTGTATGCGATCGACATAGTTGCTAGTTGGCAGAAAATTACACATATCGTGGTATTAGTCGAAACGGATCAAACGTATTTTGGCCCGATCTATAGTCTATTATTTTCTTCATTTTTGGGTATCGGTCATGTTTCATCTGAGCGGTGTTATGTATAACCGATTATTATGCATTGTCGGAACAGAAGAACGAACCAGATCAGACAAGACCGACCCAAAACTGTATCGAATATATGTGTCCGGCCTTTGGTTCAGAGTTTTGAACTAAATCGATTTTAGGCCGGATCAAGTCCAATCCTAGTCGTACGGTTTGGGTTTTTAGCCCATGATAAGCCATAGCTAAAAGTATTAGCTAGTGTTATACTTTCTTAGTTATTTCAAATTAATTGTCAATTTTAAATATAAAAAAAAAAATTAATTAAATTTACTGTATTACCTTTTTTTAGGTGTTAATTAGAAATTTTAAATAAGTTTTTAATTAATTGGTTAAAAATAAAAATATTATCATATAAAAAATAAAAGAGAAAAACTGTAATAATTATACTTTCATTAAATTGCATGTTTTTGTTTGATAAATTATAATTAAAAGAACAAAAAAGTAAGCTAATTAGAGTCGTTGTAATGGCTCATCTAAGCCGAATTATTTGACGTTTGCTAAAATCTTTAACCATCTTGCTGTTTTTATTCTTATATTTAATTTATTTATATCAATGTTTTAGAACCCGACTTGATTCAGACGGTTAAATTGGCAGTTGCTCTGGTAATCAGACGTCGATTTTGAAAACGCGAGAGTCTGTGTGGTTCCTCGCACAGTCGTGTCGTGGTTTCCCAGATCATTTGGGTTGACAAGTACATCATGAAACACGTAAATGTCACCCATAGTGTGGTTTCTGGCATTGTCAAGTGTCGTTTTCACGATGACGCCGCCCTTATCGAAAGCTTTTAGATTAAGTTTATTTATATACTTAACTTGTTCTTAGGAATCAAGAGGTAAACATCAAATACGTATTGTGGACAGATTGAAAGAGGTGCATGCATACTACACCACGTTAACCTTTTTTTTTTGGTTTTTGTTAATTACAATACGTATGTGAAACGAAATAGTCACATATTAACTTCTTTTCTATTATCGTACCTAACTACTGATTAGGTCACGAAATTGATATATTTGGCCTTATGCATTAGACTAAGTTTAAGAAATGAGAAATGTGTCGTTTTGTGTTTAATGTTGTTAACCAAAGAATAATTGATATCACAAAGTCTGTGTTAACTTTGCTGAGCATGAAAAATATCGTCTAAATATCATATCGAATTCATAGCAGTCGAAGATTGTCCAGTCGAGTTCAAAGCTAATTCACTGAACACGACTACCGCGACTCCGCGAGCAAACATGCTACCGTTTAATATGTTTATGTAGAGAAAGTGTATAAAATGTTAATATGTTTATCAAGGTTATAAAAATCGCGAGTTGGTAGTTGGATGATCGATCACTTTTTAGCTTGTAATCGATTTAGAGGGAGTTAATCGATAACTAATCGGATTTCTATTTTTTAGCAAGTTAGGGATATTTTTTGTGAGTTTTGTTTATTTCTGGAAAAAAATTCTTTTAAAATCAGCTTATAAATAGGTATAAACAAGTACCATAAGTGATCAAAACATGTTTACGAAACTTTTAAATATTTCTAAGATTTGTAAATTTCTAGCAAGCTTTAACACAGTTACCATTAAGGTTATAAATAGCGTGAAACGTATCGTAGCGGTATTGCCAAGCTTCAAGCTACAGAGAATATAGCGAAGTTACGACGTTTTTTGAAGCGTGATATATAGCGGCACAAATTATTTATAAATTAAATATGTTAATTAATAACTTACTTCTTACATAATACAAAATGTAGCAAAATTTTAATTCAAATTTAAAGCAAAAATGACTTTCAGTTAATCACAAATTTATTTTCTTATTAAAATTATTAATGAGAAGTCTAATAAATCGTGCAAAACTAAATAAACAAACTCAGTTCCTATAAATCTGCAAAAAGATTCAAAATAAAGCGCCATGTTACGCGCTATAGCACGTTATATCACGTTTTATTCCGCTTTTTTATCACGCTACGGCTAGAGACAACGCTTTAGTTTGTTTCGTAATGTGAAGGTCATGTTTCACGCTATAACCTATTACAATGTGCGCTATAACGCGCTATTTAGAACCATAGTTACAAACTTACCATATTTAACCGTCATTAAACATACTTGACTGATTATTTGACCGATTAACCAGTTACTGAAAAATTTGTAGCCCTGTACTAAAGCCCGGGCGACAATTAACATTTTGTAGGCCTGGGTATTTAACTATTTATATGTAAAATTCGATCTCAAGTTTTAGACCATTTATCCAATTAAATGGTAAAACATTTCAGAAAAAAAACATTAATGTAGTATACATTTGACCATTATACTCTTTGGACCACCGTACATATATTTATGCTTTGTAGGGTAAAACAATTACAGTACATTATTTTGTTTGCATCAGAATACTAGAAGAGCATGTTTAATAGTTACTCTTACACATATCATTTTTTAATGCATGTTTTCTTAAAAGAACAATTAAAAACTTTCCTTTGACTAAAAATTTATACAGTTATAATTTTTTTATTATTTTTTTAACGACGAGTTATTAGTTCGTGATTCGAGCTTACAGTGACGTTCATATGGGCAGTATGTAAGCCTCGAATCTTCTTTTTAAGGGATAAACCACACTTTTCATTCTATTTAATTCAGGCCCCTGAAAGTGTTTAGTAAGACTCAAATTCGAGACCTCTCCAAAAATACCGCTTCAAAATTACCCTTTATGGCCAACTAAGCTAGCTCAATTGGTTTATTCAGTTATTAATTACATCGAAGAATAGGATTGAGATCATTGTTAGGAGTTTAAACCTAGTGTTCCACAACTTTTAACAAAATAGATCAAAACTCTTATTCAGGGGTGTTCTTCGGTTTATTCGATTAATTTTTTTTGTGTTAATTCGAAAATCGAACCGAACTAAAAACCCAATTTAAATTCGGTTCAGTTTTCAGATTGACCCGAATAAAGAATAACCTGAATTATTTAAACTTTTTTAAAAAAATACATAATTTTTTAAATATTTAGTAAAAAAATATTATTTCAAGTATTAAAATTGTACTAATATATTAAATTAAATTCTAATAATTATTTTTTATATATAAAAATATATATACCTGTATAACTTCAGTTTTCGGTTCGATTTTTGGGTCCGATTGTCAAACCCATATCCAACCTGAAACCAAATTTTAAATTCGATTCGGTCCGGTTATTACCCACAACCCGAATTCTATTTTCGGTTCGGTTTTAATTCGGATTTGGTTCGGTTCGATTTTTGTGGGTCAACCCAAATAATGGACACCCCTACTCTTATTTAGTCAAAGCTTTTGTGGTTAAGTGTATTTGTTTTTTTTTTCATTAAGAGAAAAAAAAGTCAAAGCATCTGAAGGGACCAGACATTGAAGGAGTATCTTAATGTCTTTGGTTGAACTAATAACATTCAGTCGTTTTTTTGAAAGTAAAACAAACAATATAATTTAACCGATTCAAACATTTTCGCTTCAAATCTACATTCAGATGTATGAATCATATTCAAATTCAAAACCTCTTAATAGAAAAACAACACCTAGCTTCATACGTAAAAGTTAGTCGATTTAAAAGCAGAGCTAGTAGAATGATTATGGAGTTTGATACTAAGAAGCTGTTTGTTTGATGTTTATGGGAATCAAACTATGACAATGATAGTTATAGTAAGTGTTTGGTTAGAAATTTTATGTTAACCTATCATTCAAACAATGATGGATCTATAATAGGGGGAATGAGTGTTTTTTGCTAGTCATTCCCATGAGACCCACATTTTATTATTATTCAACTACAAAATTAATAACATTATACATTTTAAATAAACACTATTTGTTGTCATACTGATACTCATAATATTATACCAAACAAAACTAATAAAATGAATTTCTTCAATCCCATACATCCTTCTAATCAAAGTTATACCATTATTCATTCCGATTTGTATACCAAACACGCCCTAACTCTGTACATTAAAGTTAGTTGATTTCAAAACACTAACTAACCTGCATTAATACTTATGCCGCGGAAACAGTCCGGTTTATGAACCTTGATCAACACTAGCTAAAAGTGTTAACTAGTGTTATAAGCTAATTAGGGTCGTATTAATGGCTCATCTATGTCAAATTAGTCAACTGATGAGGTATAGTCTCACCCCCATGCTTAAGGTGAGACATTTACAATTAAATCCTAATGTTTCCCGAGTAAAGCTACCTCAAGCTAGAACAACTCATTGGAATAGCTAAGGTGACGAAGATCACCTAAGTTTCAGAGACAATGGCAAGGGGTAAAGCTTTCTCAAAGAGCAGAAGGCTATACTAGACCCAGATATAAGGCTAGACCCAGACACAAGGCTAGACCCAGACCCAGGGCTAGACCCAGACACAGGGCTAGACCCCAGACATAGGGCTAGACCCATCCACAAGGCTAGACCCAGGCACAAGGCCAGACATATACACATGGAGCAACACCTAGAGATTATAGCATAGTCTTCATCGGAGGGAGGATGATAACACTTGACATATATAGTACGATGTTGTACGAGTGGTACAGACGCCTGGACCAGGACTAGTACTAGAGGAGCTTGAGGACAACCTTGACTCCGAAAGACAAGCCTGATACTCATCGGCTATTTAGATTCTGCTCCTACAAGACAACCTTGACTCCACAAATCGTGTGTCTTGGAGTCACCTCCAAGTAGTATATAAAGAGACGTTCCTCCAGGAACAAAGGTTAAGTTTTACACACACACACACTTCACTATTTGCTTTCTCGCTCTAAAAATCACACTTATTAGAATCATATACTTACTCTCACACCCAAGTTGGTCTTGGATTCAAACCCCGAGGCGAGCTAACAGTGTTCTTTCTTATTTCAGCCTAAGGGACTAAGGGCTAGACTAAGGAACTCTGAAGGAGGAAGCTAGGGCTTCACAAGAAGGAGTAGCCACAAGATACTCGAGGGAGCAAGCCAATGCTTCATTATAAGGAGTAGCCTTAGGATACCCGAAGGATCAGGGCTGGAGAAGCTTCTCTGGAAATTTGCTTCAAAATCTGGCGTCATTCGTGGGACCCGAAATACCAATCTACCAAAAACTAAGTAATGGAGAACAGTGATCAAGGTCTTACACTGGAGCAAGGCTCAAACTTGAACATTAGGACGCTCGGGACCAAAAGGGCTCCTCCGGAGGTAACCCATGCTCCCCCAGACCTGTTCAAGAACGCCTTACTCCATCGTATGTCAAAGAACACATTGAAACATTGAAGACTATGATGAAGGAAATTGATGAGCAGAATCGTGAGAAAATGACCCCCCGAAATCTCTTCAGCAGGGAGGTGGAACCGGAGGACTCTCAGAGGATCCCCTCAGTGAGAGAATGAAGAGGATACTCCTCAGACAACTCATCCAGGTCAAGGGGAAGAGGCCGATCCAGGTCTGTCCGAAGGCATCAAAGGAGTCACTCACGAAAGAAGTCTATATCCAAGCAGCAGCAGTCGAATAGGACGAGCAAAGCTAGGGGTACCAAGACAAAATCACGACCAGTCAAGTCCTCTCGTAGGAAGTCAAGCTCAGGGTCCAAATGTGACTCAAGGTCTAATAGTGAGTCAGAAGATTTGAGTACACCATACAGACTACCTAAACCCATGTCTTTCGCCTCTTGAATCACGCATTTCAGATACCATAGAGCTAAGCCCCCGGCCAATGTCCGTGTCTAAGAAGGAAGAAAAGACCCAAAATACCATCTTAGCATCTTCTCTGCTGTTGCTGAGCAGAAAGAGTGGTCTATGCCAGTGTGGTGCAAGATGTTTCGTCAGACTTTGGGTGGCTCAGCTAGGAACTGGTTCGATAGTTTAGATCCAAAGAGTGTTGATGGGTTCGAAGAATTGAGCAACAAGTTTTTAGAGGAGTTTTCATAATATAATCGATACGATAAAGACCCTACCGAGATACATGGGATCAAACGGAAGCCTAATGAGGCCCTTCAAGCGTTTGTGGATCGCTTCAAGGCTGAAAGCTCACACATCAAGGGTGTGCCCCCTAGTTCTAAGGATTTCGGCATTTATGCACGGGCATGGACACCCAGAACTAGCTAAAAAGCTTAATGACAAAATCCTGAAAGCAGTAGATGAAATATGGGAAAGAGTCAGAGCCTTCATCAGGGGTGAGACGATTGCTGACACCACTACCGTTGTCAAGTCTACACACTGGGAAAAAGGAGGCGACAAGGCCAACTGGGCCAGAAACCTAGGGGGATCTAGGAACAGAAACCAAAGGAGGAGCCAAGGAAGGAACATGGGGATATGTCCTCCCTATGCTAGGAAGGAAGTATTCACACTACTGACCAAAACTCCGAAGGAAATCCTAACTACGGAGAACATGAATTTTCCTCCTCCTCCCCCTATGGTAGGAACCCCTGAGAAGAGAAATATGAATAAGTTCTCTGACTTTCACCAAGGTCGGGGTCACAACACGAACAATTGCTTTAACCTTAAAAAGCAAATTGAAGAAGCGGTAGCTTTAGGAAGGCTAGCCCACTTGGTGAAAGACATCCGGCAGGGTGTCCAGGAAGACAAAGGACCAGCGAAAGGGAAGGAAAAAGTCATAAATATGATGAGGTCACAAAGGTACCAGAAGAGGCCCTATGAGAAAGTAGAAAATTGGATGGACAATGCTATAACATTTCTGTCAGTACCACGCTATCACCTGATGGATTGCCTAGTAATTATGGATGTTACGATCGAAGGGTACGTAGTAAGAAGGGTATATGTTGATGGGGGCTCCTCGTCAGGAATAATGTATCAGCATTGTTTCAGAAACCTGAGCTACCAAACAAGGTCAAGGCTAAGAGAGTCTAGGATACATCTGGTAGGGTTCTCAGGCGAATTCCACTACCCTCTAGGTGTCATTGACCTAGAAGTCATGATGGGAGAGTACGGGAGAACCAGGACGGTCATGATGGAATTTGCCATAGTTAAGAGCCCCTCACCGTATAATGCTTTACTCGGAAGAACAGGGATGAGAAGCTTAGGAGTCGTGGCTTCCACCATCCACACAATGGTTAAATTCCCAATGTCGAGTGGGATATCGACTTTGATTACGAGCAGAGAGACCTTAAAGGAATGTAGACTCATGGAAGAGGCAAAATCGTGAGTTCAAAGAGCTCGTGCAGAGGAGCCAGCACAAAGAAGTGCACCATTGTATCAAATTATAAAGTTTGTAGGTAATAGTGGTATCCAATATATTGACCAAAAGAGTTATTATGATGTCATTTAAATACCCTTTGCAAGTTTTGTTAACGGCGTAAAAAGTATCAACTTTTATGCTACTTCTTTTTACATTCTTTCATAAAGATCAAATCTTATCCGGACAAACAATCTTCCAAACACCCATCTTGCAAAAGTATTAACTTTTATGCTACTTCTTAGATATTCCATGTTTAGAAAAATAGTGTGGAAAATAAAAGTAAAGAGAAAATCCATATTCAATTTAAAGACATAAAGATGGAAACTATATAAACACTTGTCATCAAACAATCTAAAACGTATTATTATAAATGAAAAACAATCTATTGGGCTCTATTGAAAACTTGACGTTCAAAATGAGTAGAAAAGAAACAAATTAATAGAAAATGGTTTGAGTATTATACTCTAAATGCATAGACTCAGACAAAGTGTGTATGTTAAATTAACACTGTGCTTCATTGACTAAGTTTTGCACACCATGCACGTCGTTTGCGCACTGCAGCCATTGCGTATGGTTTGACGTATGGCTTTGTTATATGGTCTCAGGTGCAAAATATTGCTAATGAAATGGGTCGCTAATGAAACGGGTCAGGACTATTTCTACTTTAAGACAGCAATACACATCCAAATATAAACCTTTTTATGAACAAAAAAACTCACATATATAAATTTCAAACCCTTGCAAAGACATATATGTGAAAATCCCGTCTAGCCAAGAAATGAAGTAGCAAATTAAACTCTAGTCTCCTTAGTTAGAAATATATATGACCTTTAATTAAACTTTTAGCAGCTACTATATTTGGTTAACAAAATTGCTGACTCTTAACTGGATTAATATAACATATGCTAGCAGAATGTAAGAAAAGAACATTAAAATGCTTGTGTGTTCGATCGTGTTGAGAACTTTTATTTCAGGCATCATTAGCAAGAACCAACAGATGTCAAGCACTTAGAATTTGAAATAAAAGCGCAGATACCTAGACTTGCAAGCAATGGAATAACTAAAACTCATCCATTTAACATATAAAACAGCAAAGTGACATATTACCGTATACTTTAATTATCATGTTTTCAATAATTAAGTTTCGCTGAAGAAATTTGTGTGTTACCTTGAACATCTGGTAGCAGAAGTTTATAGAGGTCATCACGTAAGTGAGTTTCTTCTCAAAGTTTCTCATATGTAATCTTTATTTTATCAACCATTACTCCGTTGAGGTATAGATGACATGGGGAATTAGGCCAGTTAAATGGGTCAGCAACTTCAACAACGATACAGTTCCCATGAACCAGCTTATAGGCGATGAATCCTATGTTTCAAAAGCCCTGACCTCTCCCGTTCCACTCTTTTTATATCAATCAAACAACATCACATATTTAAATCTCTTACTGATGTCAACAAAATCATACAATTTTAATAACTTCTTGGAAAAAAAATCAACACATAACCAAATCAATTTAGATGATAGAGATATAGAAAACTGTAACCTTCTTTTTCCTTCTTATCCACTTTCACCACGACGTACTACCTGCCAAAATGATTCACTAAAAAAAACCATCAAGATCTAAAATTACATAATCAAAATCAATAACTAAAATCCCATTAAAATCCACCATAAAAAAGGAATACCTTAATATAATGTATAGATGTCATAAATGTTTTGTAACTCCATATGTTTTCTCCAATATATATGAACCCATTGACTTTTATATGAATTAAACAAAGTTTCATAGTTACACAACCTGTTGTTTCCAGCGAATCAAAACGGAAGCAGGGGCAACAGGCGGCGGCGAACCATCGCTATTAAAAAATATCAAACCATTATAGAAACCTAGATCTATAATTATAATCGACAAGTTATTAAAAGATCAAAACTGAAATATACCTTAGAACTAAAAATGGTGGTCGTGGCTATGAGCTGGTGCGACGGAGCTTTATGTTTTGATAGTGAGACAACACGAAACAGTGGCAACAGTGGTCTAGTGAGGTCGGCTGGCGAGAGTCGTGGTGATTATATGGTGAGGTAGGGTGCGTGGGTTAGTAGATATCAAGAAAAACCAAATTATAGATCCATAAATACCACCCAAATCAGCAAAAATCACCTAAGCCCCTACCAATCAATATCATCAAATAAAACTACCTTGAAACCACCTAAACCACCAAGAGATGGGGCGGATTCGGCAGATCCGATGGTGATAAAATCATGGCGGCGGCGGTGATTTTTGTGTGTATTAGGGTAGAGGGGAATAGGGTTTCTGTGTTAAGAGTATATTAATGCGTGATTTTTTATTTTTAAAAAGTTTAGTTGACATTCTATAATTATGAAATTTATTAATTTGTGACATACAACTATTTTCCACTGTAGGTGGTTTCTTTTTGTGGAAATGTTAAGAATGTAATTAAGGAAGTGTTGAGAAAAGTTACCAATTATAGAAATAAAGAGTTTTTTGAATAAAAAAAATACAGCCTTTATAAGTAGTAGAGATATAATGCGACATAATTAACAAAACTCTGTAGATGACATGTATTTCCTCTACCGCATGATGTTCAAAACCTGAAAGTCATGTGGAAAAAAATAAGCTTAGTACATCGCGAGTTAATAACTTCTATTGACATGTGTAATACACTCGTTCAATAAAACATTAATCATAAGAAAATATCGAGAATAACATATAAAGCATGATCGTTATCCTAACTTTAAAATCTTGCTATAAATAAAAACGATATTAACCATATAAAAAATAGGTTTAACCAACCCATACACCAAAACCAATTGAAATATTTGACTTTTTATCATCGCGTTTGACTTACGCGTGATCATCAAAATTTCTAACGGGTTTGCTATCCAAGGACTCAAGGAGTATGGTTTTCAGGTTATTTGTGTGTCGCCTTTTTCTAACCGTGGAAAAGGTGGGTAACGGTGCCAAGCAGATTAAATTAGTAATAAGGTTGGAGGGAGAGTCCAAAAAGTCATATGATGGGCTAGTAGTTGGCGTCATGGAGCCAAACGAGAAAACCGTTTCATCAAAAGTGACATGACGAGAAATGATAATGGTGTTGTGGTGGAGATCAAGACAACGGTACCCACGGTGATTGGTTTCATGTCCCAAGAAAATCAACGGGGTAGCCCGAGGCTCAAGCTTGTAAGTAATATCACGGTGAGGGTAACAAAGGCACCCAAAAGTACGTAAGATAGTGTAGTCGGGTGTAGTACCAAAAAGGGGGGGGGGGGTAAAAGGGATGTCATTAGCTATGGCACGGGAGCAAAATGTTTAATAAGTAGACAACTATGTCAAGTGCTTCAGCCCAATAGTTAGGAGGGAGGTGTGCTTGAAATAATAAGGTTCAAATTAAGTTATTGATGGTTGATAACTTAGATTTTACCCAGTTAAAAATATCGTTGAACCAATCTCTTCGAATTGAACAACTTCTATGTTTTTATGTGTGACTCAGTTGAACTTTGGTGAATCAAAGATGTGTCGTTGTAGTTTTGAAAATAAAAGGTGCAAAACAATTAAAGTAAAGGTGCAATTAAAATAAATCTAAGTCTATTTAAAATAAAGTGCAAGTATTTAAAAGCAAGACTAAAATTAAAGTGCGATAAAGTAAATAACGCAAACTTAAATCTAACTAAGGCAAACTTAAAACGCAACTAAAACTAAAACTTAAACTAAGGCGAATAAAGCTTAAAATGAAAAGGCAGAAAACTAAAAACTAAGACTTCCCTATCCGGAATAAACTCCTATTCGGAATAAATGCTATTCGGAATAACTGTCACCTATTCGGAAAGATAGCCCTATTCGGAATATTTGCCTACTCGGAAAGTTTGCCCTATTCGGAATGTTCCTCCTATTCGGAATAAAACCTCTATGCGGAATAGCTGTCCCTATTCGGAATAAAGTTCTATTCGGAACATTTGGTCCATTCGGAAAGTTATCTCTATTCAGAATGATTTCTTATGCGGAATAAAAGCCTACTCGGAATAATGGGTCCTATTCGGAATACTGTCACTATTCGGAATGTTCTCCTATTCGGAATATAAAGCCCTATTCGGAATAATCAACTCTATTCGGAATATCCAGAAAGTTCCGAATAGCAATCCTTTAAAACCTCTATGCGGAATAAATGTTCCGAATAAGCAATCTCACAAGATCCCTATTCGGAATAAATGAGATGTTCCGAATAGAACACTAAATTTCACACCTATTCGGAAAGTTCTGGGCTCGATCTCTTGGGAAGAACAGTTACCTTACAGCGAAGAACAAGGAAAGCTAAAAGGCACGAATCAAATAAAAACAAAGCCAAATCAAACACAAAATAAGATCAAACACATTAATAAACAACTATAAAGCATAAACAATCAATCCAAACAATCAAAATCACAAAACTTAATCAAAATAATCAAAACCCACTTAAATAAATCAACAAAAATAAAGAACATAAACATGAACAAATCAACTCAAAGATAAAGAAAGGTAGAATGAGATTAACAAGATAAAGATAAAGCTTGACAAGAATTAAAAGGAAAAACTTACTTGAATTAAATGGTAATTAAGTGCAAGACAAGGTAATTAAATTGGACAAGTAAATAAAGGTGCAAGGTAATTAAAACTGGAAGAGCTAATTTGTCAAGTTAGCCAACAAAACAAATGATTAACAAGTCTAATCTATTTATAGGGGAGGATTAGGAAGCTTCCTCCCCTTCTTCATTTCTTGTTAATTGCGGGATTAAGTCCTTCTTCTCATCTAATCTTCATTAATTGCGTCATTAGTCCTTTTCTTCTCATCTTTCTTTTAAGTTTGGACTTTAAGGACTTGTGGCTCGGGATATCTTTTGAACTCGTCTTTAATTTCTTCAATAAAATAGACTTGAGTTTCTCGGCTTTTGACAAACTTCCGTCTTTTGACTTTTTCTTCGATAAATCTTCAGAATTGGTCTTGGACTTCCGTTCTTTTTCCACTCTTGATTTCTCGACTTCGTCTTTCATCTTTTTCTTCAATAAAAGCCGTGAATGCCCGTGAATTCTCATGTTTTCTCCACTTTTCATAATTTCATCCTAAAATACAATAAAAACACAAACCACGCATAATTCCGACATAAAAGACATAAAATACACGTTTTGGTCCGGTTATTATAGTAATTAAGTGGTAGAAAAGATGGGTGTTTACACACCTATCAAATCCCCTACACTTGACCATTGCAATGTCCTCATGCAATGCATTAGTTACAAAGCATGTTTACACTTTTCATAATAATCAATCCACATTGGCCTTTATTAAAGAGATAGAAAATTATAAAAATGCAAAGCAAAGAAATTAAAAGCATACCTTGGGTTTTGAAAATGTCATGAATAATCATCATCCTCAACTTTTCACTTTCTCCAAACCAAGCTTAAAAACGAGATCATTGTTATTATAAGTTAGTAAACTAGCACGAACTCATGTGGGCCAATTATTTACTTAGACTCCCTTATTCCTATGGGTATCTCTTATATTTTATTATTTGTCTTGAATGATCACGAAGATGCATTGTTTGACTTATTTCGATAATTATTTAGTCTGAAAATAAAGGGCACGATTTAATCAATAGTTAGCTAAAGGACCAAATCTTTTAAAACTACTTCTCGGGATATCAGAAAGTTCATATCTTGACATAACTTGGTTCGCGATTTGAGACCTTTCTCGGGCCGATATTTGGCAGCGACTTCATACTTCAAATCTTGAGAGACGTTCATGAAATAATGGTCTTCTCTTCATAATTGGAATTTCTTCACTTGGAATTTTTGAGAGATTCTTCGTATATGGACCACGACTTCTTCATTTTTCTCCAATCTTTATTTTGGATTTTGATATACAACGATCCGCCTCCTTTATTGACTTGGATCTATTTATCCTCATACCTTGTTAGGGTCTTTTCGGATACACTTCTCCATGACTTTTGGGGAGTTTTTGCTTTTCGTCGTGTGTCTCGATCCTTCATATTGATTTTCGATAAATGATTCTTCACATCACTTTTGGATCTTTAGCAACAAAACATAGCCCTCATGCCTTGTTAGGGCCTTTTCGGACTCGCCAATCTTCGCGCCCCGCTTCATAAGTTATGCCTTGGCTATGAACTCTCGTCATTACCGAGCAACTTTTAAACGATCTGGGGCTAGAAGCTAAGTAACTTTTCAAATCGTACAACCTTATTTATTAGCAGATAAATTTATTAGCAAGCGATGGGAGAATAGGCTCATAATTAACTCACATAAATTCACGAAAGAATACCGACTTATAATTGGCTCTATCATCTCTCGTTCTCCACAGTTTAAAATCTCAAGTAATGAGACTCGTGGATACTTAGCCTATTAAATCAAAGTTTTGGGTTTTCGAGTCGCCTATAGGATCTTGCAAATTCTTAGACTCTTTCAAGTTTAGAAATCGCATCTTAAAGTTCCCTTGATAAACGACTCTCTAGGATCAATTATAGGAACTTGCGAAAAGTTCTTGTTCTTAACCCGTGAGGGTTAAGACTTTCGCGTTTTATAGCTCCCTATATAAAAGCCTAGCAAAACTTGACTTAAACACGTTAAGGATACTAGCTAGAGTAAACTCGGATTGAGTCAAAAGATTCACAACGTTTGAAAATTAAAACCACTTATTAAACATTTATTCTAGCAAAGAAAGAAAATAACTATACAAAAACTAATAGGCCAAAATAGATCAAAAATTTTGAAAAATGTCGAAAAATTGATTTTCCGGTTTTTATGAGGACAAAAACAAGGAAAAGACCACTTAACTTCGATAGAAGTCCCCCCTACACTTAAGATAAACATTGTCCTCAATGTTTAAGCATGTGGGAGTAAACTCCCCTACACTTAGGACATTGTGCACGTTGTTTAAATCTCGCTAAGGAAAAGACAACTAAAGAGATTCCTATTTTAATATTGAGAAAATATAAAAATAGTGAATCGAAAAGAGTTTAGGATAGAACCGGGAAGAAGTAGAACACGGAATCACGGGTCGTCAAGAATCATTAAGAGTGGATCATTGAAGCTCGAATCCCTGATTAAGAAGTGAGGAGAGGAAATAGCAATCCAAAGGGGTCCCCCCTACACTTATGGTAAAGAAAGCGGAAAGATAGATGCATGGGTTGCCTCCCAAGAAGCGCTTGGTTTTTGTTAACCGAGTCGTGAGCCTGACTCGACCTTGATCATCAACGGAAGTAGCATGAAACAAATCCACCAGGATCAAAGACATAGTTTTCATCTATCAATAGGCAAGAACTTAAGGCGAACAAGGCAAGCCAAAAGAGAAGCGGCAAGGTTCCCTTAAGCAGTGATGGAGCACAGTAGAAGCAAGTATGAAGCGGTGCAAGCATGTCTTCCAAATTTCCAAAGATTTTTCCTTTTATTACATCAGGTGGATACTGAGATGGCTTAAAGACTTCAATACCGGGATCGAACACCTTTTCCTTCAGGGGAAAATAGCACTCCGGCTCAGCCGAGTGTGAAGAAGATCCGCAAAGAAACACAACCTCGTCCTCAGAAGTGGGACAAAGAGGTGTCAAATCATAAGTGCAACGGATTTCGGTGTCAACCGGTTTCTTCTCCTTGGACAAAATGCTCTTCAAATCCAAATTAGGATCAAGACGATAATCTTCAAAGTCCAAAGGAGGTGCATCACTCTCATGAGGGAAGTATGTGTTAAGAAATTCAGAGAAATCTTCCTCGAATGAGTAATCGTCCAAAGTAGGATCGAGTGATGGCGGAGGAGCTTCATCATGTGAAGAATCGCTCGAGAGAGTATCGGCCTCATCAAAATCATCATATGTTGGGAGCTCGGGATACTCAGAAGTACAATCAAAATCATCCGAATCTGAGCTAGAATTATCATCTTCATAAGCATCAAAGACCGGTGGAGAATCAAAAATGGGAGAAGCGTCCAAAGTAGGGAGAGAATCATCCACATTATTTTCAAAGAGTGGATTATCAGTGGAAGACTCGAATAGAGGATTGTCATAGACGGTAAAGTCATCGAGCACATTTATCATATTCACTGATTCTCGGCCTCCAAAAGATCTGCCGGTAAGCTTCCCCATTTTAAAAATTTTAGAATCATCCCCGACTCGTAAGATTAACTCACCTTCGGCCACATCTATTAAAGCACGTCCGGTTCTCAAGAATGGCCGACCAAGTATTAGAGGAATACGAGGGTCCATTTCATAATCAACTACAACAAAATCGACCGGGAAGGTAAATGTGCCAACTTTGATAAACACGTCTTCGGCTATACCAACGGGGTAAGCGAGAGTGCGGTTTGCAAGTTCGAGAGTCATCTTTGTAGGAATGAGATCGGGCAATGATAGTGTTTTCCAAACACTGAGTGGCATAAGATTAATACTAGCCCCGAGATCAGCAAGGGCAGTAAATTCTTCAGTTTTGTTGAATAAGCAAGACAACACAAAACGACCGGGATCTCCAAGTTTTTCCGGAAGTTCTTTAAGAAGGACTGCAGAGCAGTTTTCATTTAAGCGTGTGTTGGCAAGTTCAAGTAACTTCTCCTTCTTGCTAAGCAAATCCTTGAATGTTTTGACGAATTTCGGCATGTGTCAAAGTGCTTCAACAAGGCTAATGTTGATGGTCATTTTAGATAGCATATCCACATATTTCATTACATTACAATCATTCTTGGTTAGCTCGTTGGTCTTGCCTATGCGAGAAGGGTATGGGATTCTGGGCTGGTAAGGATTGGGTGGAGGTGTAGTTGGTGAAGGTTGTGATGTTGAAGGGTCCTTCCGAGATACATCGTCATGACGAGGCGGAGACGGTAATGGTGCACTATTACTAGGTGTAGGAGGAGTAGGGCTACATGGTGGTGGAGGAGGTGTAGATGATGGTGGTGGGGTAGATGGAGTGACAATGGTAGTTCCACTACGCGTAGTTATAGCGCTCACATTAGCTCGCGGATTGGTGACGGTATTTGAAGGTAGAGAACCCGAAGAAGAAGGTTGAGCGTCAGGCAAGAAACTAGCCAACAGATTCTTCAATTCAGTTGTTTGAGTGATGAAAGAGGATTGAAGATTATCACGAACCTCAGTTCTGATGTCATTACCTTGTTTCAAGATATCTCCTTTCAAATTAATTATTTGGCTCTGCAGATTCTTGATTTGCTCACCTTGAGTTCTCATGATTGTGTCAACATCGGGATTAATGGGTGGGTGTTGTTGGGTGGGTGGTTGATAAGGATTAGAAGCACGAGGTGGGATTTGGTTGCTTCTATTGTAGTTGTTGGCGGGATTTTGGTTTTGAGGAGAAAAACCGGGTGAAAGGTAATTGTTGGAACGATAGCTCAGCAGATTTCTATCCCCTTGTTGTCTAGCTTGGTAATTTTCCGGTGAATAATTACCATAAGCTGCATACACATTTTCCGGATTTCCTTGTGTTGAAGGACAATCGGTGTATGAGTGAGGACCGCCACATGTTTCACAAGGATTAGCAACCGCTTTAACTTGTTGTTGTTGGTGGGTTGAAGCGAGAAGCGTAATACTTTTGCTCATTTCGGCCATCATGCGGGTGAGTTCGGTCATCTCAGGGTTTGCTGAGGTAGAAGAAGCATTGACTCTCGTGTTGTTTCTAGAAGAAGCAGAGGAATCCCAGTTCTTATGATGAGTAGTCATGTTCTCTATTAACTCTCTACACTCCTCGGGTCTCCTTTTCATGAATGTGCCACCGGCGGCTGCATTAATCGTATCACGATCTCGAAAAGTCAATCCGTTGTAGAAAGTATCGATCAAGGTGACCGGAAGCATGTTGTGGTTTGGACAACGGTCGATCAAGACATTATATCTCTCCCATGCATCAAAAAGAGATTCATCGGGATCTTGCGTGAAACCGCTGATCTGATTGCGAAGGCTTGTGACCATGGATGGTGGAAAGTAGCGCGACAAAAAGCGTTGAGTCATGTCATCCCAAGTGCGAATAGAATTCTTCGGGAGACGATCAAACCATTTCTCGGCATGATGTAATAGAGTGTGTGGAAAGAGTTGTAGGCGAAGCTCATCCATAGTGGCACCAGCCAACTTCATGCTCTGGGTGATTGTAATGAACTTGTCGAGGTGTTTGTTGGCATCATCATCAGGCAATCCTCTAAATGGGTTTGTTTGCACTTGCTGAATCATGTGGTGCTTCAACGAAAACTCAGGAGCGTTGATTTGCATCGGCGCAATCGGTCCTCCTCGTCCAAACATTGTTGGTTGACAAAGTTCCTCCATGGTCCGAAGATCGGGCTGTGGGGGAGCATTGTTGTTATTATTATTATTATTGAGGTGCGGTAGTTGATTATTGTTGTTAACACCTGCCATATCTAAATCTTCTTGAGGCTCGGGCTCTTGATAATTAGAAGATCTAGTACGCATACACCTGAAAATGCAAAAGAAAACAAAACCAAACACAAAGACAATATATATACACAATAAAGATAAAATCTTTTTGGATTTTTGATATTTTTAATTTTTATGGTTTTTATGAATTTTATAATTTTTATGATTTTATGAAATTTTAGTGCAAGAAAAATAACGCTCACAAGTGAACGGATCCCAAAAAGCAACGTTTCTCTCACAAAAAACTGTTGATCTTTACGAAAAGAGCCGGCAGCGGCGCCATTTGATAACTTAGATTTTACCCAGTTAAAAATATCGTTGAACCAATCTCTTCGAATTGAACAACTTCTATGTTTTTATGTGTGACTCAGTTGAACTTTGGTGAATCAAAGATGTGTCGTTGTAGTTTTGAAAATAAAAGGTGCAAAACAATTAAAGTAAAGGTGCAATTAAAATAAATCTAAGTCTATTTAAAATAAAGTGCAAGTATTTAAAAGCAAGACTAAAATTAAAGTGCGATAAAGTAAATAACGCAAACTTAAATCTAACTAAGGCAAACTTAAAACGCAACTAAAACTAAAACTTAAACTAAGGCGAATAAAGCTTAAAATGAAAAGGCAGAAAACTAAAAACTAAGACTTCCCTATCCGGAATAAACTCCTATTCGGAATAAATGCTATTCGGAATAACTGTCACCTATTCGGAAAGATAGCCCTATTCGGAATATTTGCCTACTCGGAAAGTTTGCCCTATTCGGAATGTTCCTCCTATTCGGAATAAAACCTCTATGCGGAATAGCTGTCCCTATTCGGAATAAAGTTCTATTCGGAACATTTGGTCCATTCGGAAAGTTATCTCTATTCAGAATGATTTCTTATGCGGAATAAAAGCCTACTCGGAATAATGGGTCCTATTCGGAATACTGTCACTATTCGGAATGTTCTCCTATTCGGAATATAAAGCCCTATTCGGAATAATCAACTCTATTCGGAATATCCAGAAAGTTCCGAATAGCAATCCTTTAAAACCTCTATGCGGAATAAATGTTCCGAATAAGCAATCTCACAAGATCCCTATTCGGAATAAATGAGATGTTCCGAATAGAACACTAAATTTCACACCTATTCGGAAAGTTCTGGGCTCGATCTCTTGGGAAGAACAGTTACCTTACAGCGAAGAACAAGGAAAGCTAAAAGGCACGAATCAAATAAAAACAAAGCCAAATCAAACACAAAATAAGATCAAACACATTAATAAACAACTATAAAGCATAAACAATCAATCCAAACAATCAAAATCACAAAACTTAATCAAAATAATCAAAACCCACTTAAATAAATCAACAAAAATAAAGAACATAAACATGAACAAATCAACTCAAAGATAAAGAAAGGTAGAATGAGATTAACAAGATAAAGATAAAGCTTGACAAGAATTAAAAGGAAAAACTTACTTGAATTAAATGGTAATTAAGTGCAAGACAAGGTAATTAAATTGGACAAGTAAATAAAGGTGCAAGGTAATTAAAACTGGAAGAGCTAATTTGTCAAGTTAGCCAACAAAACAAATGATTAACAAGTCTAATCTATTTATAGGGGAGGATTAGGAAGCTTCCTCCCCTTCTTCATTTCTTGTTAATTGCGGGATTAAGTCCTTCTTCTCATCTAATCTTCATTAATTGCGTCATTAGTCCTTTTCTTCTCATCTTTCTTTTAAGTTTGGACTTTAAGGACTTGTGGCTCGGGATATCTTTTGAACTCGTCTTTAATTTCTTCAATAAAATAGACTTGAGTTTCTCGGCTTTTGACAAACTTCCGTCTTTTGACTTTTTCTTCGATAAATCTTCAGAATTGGTCTTGGACTTCCGTTCTTTTTCCACTCTTGATTTCTCGACTTCGTCTTTCATCTTTTTCTTCAATAAAAGCCGTGAATGCCCGTGAATTCTCATGTTTTCTCCACTTTTCATAATTTCATCCTAAAATACAATAAAAACACAAACCACGCATAATTCCGACATAAAAGACATAACATACACGTTTTGGTCCGGTTATTATAGTAATTAAGTGGTAGAAAAGATGGGTGTTTACACACCTATCAATGGTTCGTATCATGCGTTCAGATTTGCCATTTTGTTGGGAAGTACGTGGACATGAAAAACGAAACTAAATGCCATTGGTAGCAAACAGTACATGAAAAGCGTGGTTGTCAAATTCACCACCATGATCACACTGAAAACCTTTGATGGCACGCTTAAATTGAGTGCGAACAAACGAACGACACAACAAAATTTAGGCATAACATCAGATTTGCGACCAAAGGATAAACCTACACATATTGCGTATAATGATCTAGAAGCAAAACAAAGTATTTAAAACCTAAAAAGCTCGAAACAAGAGAAGTCCACAAATCCAGGTGAACAATGTCAAAAGGAGAAGAAACCAAAGTACTAGAACTAGCAAATGGAAGCTTTACGTGTTTGCCAAGTTGACAAGCATGACAAAGCACGAGAAGTTTCCTTTTATTACATGAAATTGAATTACTAGATAAAACATGACGTAAAACTTCACTTCCTGGATGTCCAAGACGCTGATGCCACGCGTACTGATTCGTAAGGAAAGCATGAGGAATGATAGAGGGCTTCGTGACTAGATAAAGATCGCAAGTGCTATCACAACGGAGCAGCACCCGACAGGTTTTGAAGTCCTTAACAGAAAAACCAAAAGGGTCAAACTCGATAGTACAATAATTATCACAAATAAACTGACGCACATAAATTAAGTTTTTGAATATATTAGGAGTGATGAGAACATTATGTAAATGAGGTAGGTGATACGGAGTGGGTATAATGCTACGACTAGAGTTGATAATAGGAATAGAGTGACCATCCCCAACGCAAACAAATGAATAAACAAGAATTAAAAAAATCATTTAAATCATATACCGAAGTATTAAGATGAGAACTCGCACCTGTATCCATGTTTCAATTGCCCTAACCAGGTTCCTGAATTGTAGTTGCACTAAAAGCAATAGGTAAAGTGGTTTTGTGCCCTAGAAGATCTGGACCAGCAGAGGAACCCATACAACCACTCGAGCATTAAACAACATGTGAGCCCATGTTAGAAACTTGTTGAACCTGCTGAGGCTGGTGAGCCTGTTGAGCTGGAAAAACCGAATACTAGCCCCGCTTATGAGACAAGTGGGAGGGTTGAATAACAACCTGTCGAAGCGGGTAATGAACATAATGTTGGCCGGCTGAGTCAGGTACTGGTGTGTCAGTTGAGGTGCAAACTGATGGGCCAGTGTAAGAAGATATCGTGGTGCCGCTGGAGTAGGGAAACCTGGTGGAGAATTATAGGCGACATCACAACGGGTGGAAGAGTCTCGCATACAGTAGAACAATGAGACTTGGTGCCCCCACACAAAACTTTTTCATCAAAAACAAGTTTCGCCATTAACGCTTTTAAAATGTCATTGTCGGTAGAGAAAACACCACTAGAGTGTTGCGGACCTCGAGAGGGCAAACCGGAACCATGCACTCCATTGTGCATATACCAACGATTTTATCCCCATCGACACATACCACAAAAAAAATTGTTGCATGGTCGAAAAACCTTCTCCATAGAATTCTGAGTACAACGAGGATTAGTAGCATTATTGGCCAACAAAACAGTAGGTGATGAGGAAGAGGAGTCAACATAGGGGTCTTGAACAAGTGACTTGAGACGCGTCTCCTCTGTTGTGAGCATCGAACGCACTGTCTTGAGATCCGAGAAAACTTTCCGATGCACGATAATACCAAAGACCGTAACATATTTTGGGGGCAAACCCGCCAAGACTAAGTTAACCACGGTTTCATTGGTAATAGAGGACCCAAGCCCTTTCAGAACAGATGTGATAGATTCAATCTTCTTGAAGTAACCGTCAACTGTCGAATCACCTAACTTCAAAGAACGAAGTTCAGCCTCCAAAGCAAGAGAGCGAGCCCGCTTATTGTCTTGGAATATGTTCGTCGGGATAGCCCACGCCTCTTTGGTTGTTTGTGGGCATTCATCGACCATACGACCTTGAAGAGACTTGGAAATTGTAGTAAAGATCCAAGACAACACAATGTTATCAATATTTAACCACTCCACATCCGGAAGAGGAACTTCGCTTGGGGCTACGCCATCAGTGGAGGGTTTGGTTTGAATGTGATCCAATAGGTTATGGCCTTTGCAAAGGTGTTCACAAAAATAAGTCCAAGATGAATAATTCATCTCGTCGGCATCCAAAGTAACAGGTACAAGGATGTGTAGATTGGTGATGGCCATGAGTTTATTTGAAACTGAGAGAGTAACAGAGGGGGGTGGTGATGGTCCGTTCATTCATGTTGATCACAGGTTAGGGTTTGCAGAATATGAAACCGAAAGAAAAATTGAAGAGAAAAACAAAGCAACAAGCAGCGACGTTCGCCTTTGGGGATCGAAACCCTAGTTACGATACGTAAGTATCGATAATCGGTAATAATACGCGTCATCTCAGGGATAGAAACGTTAGATTCGACGAGGGTACGAAAAAGAAAACAATTTTAGGGTTTTGGTTAGGATCAGTGATTTTGGCTATGATACCATGTAGGATTTTATAAATTCTGTAATTTCTCATTAAACAACAAAAGGGTAAAAATAAGTTACAAATGAAGATTTTAGACAATGGGCTAACGCCCACAATAAAACTACTGACTAGAGGTGGCAAATCTTGTCCATTTTAATACATATGGGCACTTTTTGTCCATTTTCAAAAAAGGATGGAGCACTTTTTGCCCATCTTTATAATAAATGGGCTAAACGGGCGCATATGTAAGAAACTAAATAGGCTTAACGGCCGCACTTGTAAAATACAAATTAGTATACTCGACGAATATTTTTTATTAAATTTTTTATCCCGGCTTTCAAACAAGTATTTTTATTTTTTATTTGTGGGTTTTATATGTTTTTTTTTTCCTTTTTTAGCTTGCGCCCGTTTAGCCCGCCCGTTTCGCCCGCGCCCGTTTAGCCTGTTGCCCATTTAACCCGCCGCCCGTGCCCGCCCGCCCGCCCATTTTGCCATGTGTACTACTACTACTGACCAATAGTTTCAACATCTCATGTTATAAAAATAAAAAATTTACGCGTAAGTGAAAATACACATGGAATATTGTGATTCTACAAGTCTTTTTGTTTTCACTCAAGTAACTTTAAACAAAACTAGAGGTGAGCTAAGCTTGTAACTAGCATTTATTGTGAAAATACACACACACGCAATTATATGTCAAATAAAAAAAAAAATAGATTTTACACACACTAATTACACTTTCGAAAACACACACAATCATCTGTTACATAAAAACAAAAACCCCTATGAATAAGCCACGATTTATGATCCTGTTCAGTTTCAAGAATTGCATTTGAATAAGGTTTGTTTGTGGCTCATTTTAGTTTGCACACCAACTGTTTGATAAAATGTCTCACTGAATTAACTGTTGTTTTTTTTTTGTTATAAGATGAATTTGGGTCTCACAATTGGTTAGTTAGTTTGTTGAATTTTGTAACCTTAAACCAAACAAAAAAACCTCAATGGCACCTACTAAGCGTAAGACCAAACACAAGCCCGAAATAACCAAAGTTGGGGAGGAAGTGTTAGACTTAGTTATACCTTATATTCACAATGTTGACGACCGAAACTCTGTTTCTTTAGTTTCCCGTAAGTTTTATGAGATTGATGGCATTACGCGCAAGCGCATAACGGTCCATACGCTTTACTACCGAAACCCTGCCTCTTTAAGTAAGAGATTCCCTTTCATCGAATCGTTAACACTCAAAGGTCCCCCATATGTTTTTTGTGACGTTACGAATTTTAATGCTTTCACAATCACCCCATGGATTGAACAATTAGCTCTTGAGTTTAGGTGTTTGAAAGAACTTCATATCCGTCGTCTGAGTTTTCATGGTAAAGATCTCGAGACTTTGGCGAGAACATGTGGTAAGGATTTAAGGACTTTGAAGATTAAGAAGTGTATAGGGTTTTCGACAGAGGGGTTAATGGATGTCTCTAAGTATTGTAACCAATTGACAACTTTGTGTTTGAGATATTCTCATTATGATAATGTGAAGAATGGGATTTGGTTACATCAATTGGCATTGAATAGCACGGTTTTGGAAAGGTTACATGTTCCGTGTGTTGATGTCTCTAATAATGAAATAGAGCTGACACTTCTTGCAAGAAACTGTTGTAACTCATTAATTTCGTTGAAGATCGGAAAGTGCTATCTAAGTAAACTAGGAGATGCCTTTAGATATGCTGTTAGGTTGAATCATTTTGGTGGATGTAACTGGGACCAGGAGAGTGACCTTGTTGGTTTCAAGTTTCCCCCTAGTATGCGTTCATTAAGTATTAAGGATTTTTCATTAATTCCACATAGAATTGTACTCCCTTGTCTGAATCAGATAAGAACGTTGAAACTTGTATCTTTGGGCGTGGGGCATGAGTGCCAGTGTCTGTTGTTTAGGAAGTGTCCCAATCTAGAAGTTCTATATAACGAAGATAAATGTGGAGATACGGGATTGCAAGTTATCGGTCAGTTTTGCAAGAAATTGCGCAAACTTAACCATAATGGGTTTGTGACCCAAGTGGGACTGATTGCTTTGGAAAAAGGTTGTACCAATTTGGAGTGTTTAGAGGTTAGGCTCGAAGATATTTCAAATGAAGCTATCAAGTGTCTAGGAACGCATTTGAAGAATCTCCGTAAATTCCGTATGCACTTGGTTAAAAAAGATGGGACAACAGATTTGCCGCTAGACAATGGGATTCGGGATATGCTAATGGGTTGTAGCAAACTCGAAAGGCTACATATGAGTCTTCGGCAGGGAGGATTGACGGATGTAGGTTTGGAATATATCGGTGCGTATGGTGTTAATCTGAGGTCTTTGTCTATTACTCATATAGGAAAATCTGAGGCAGGGCTAGTGAAGTTATCAAAAGGGTGCCCAAACTTAACAAAGCTAAAACTGATGGATTGTCCCTTAAGCAAACAAGCCGTTTCCAGTTTTGTGTTTAATATGCCTTCTCTAAGGTATGTTTGGCTTCGCAGATGTGATCATACTGTTGTGGCTCTCATGCGTCCAGAATTTCGACTTTGAAACTAGGTATGTAAGTTCTTTGTTATTTACATCCAATTGTTCTTTTCCTATTAAGATTGCTTTGTATCACTTCGTTAAATAAGTGTCTTACTCTATCAATTGCATGCTTTCTATCATCTGTTTAGCGCAAGTTATATTTTTTTTACCAGTTTTTGTTCCTAGCAGTAGCAACTTAGGAATAAATACTGCAGCTGAGAGTTGATAAATAGCCTATGCATAAAGACAGTGCATTTAAAAGTGGATAAAGGTTAGGTAATTGATTCCAAAATATCAGTGAAGATGGCCTTCAAATCTTAAAACTGTACTTCAGTTTTTAATTGAAGTCGGAAAGCGAATGAAGTTAGATAATTGACACGGGAAAATAATGTTGGAAATCACTAGTAAGCGTGCATCACAAATATGAGCTGTGTATATTCCTTGGCATTTCGTGAATTTGTTAATCTTTATAATTGACATAAAAATAATTTTGTCAATTTTGAAATGTGAATTAAATATATGTTTCCACCTTTCTTACTATGATCCCGAGTTTGTTAATCTTTATCGACTCCTACAGGAAGGAGCATGTCGGAATGTAGGTCTTCAAGAACTGATGAATTTATGAAGAGTAAGCACAAGAAAGAAGAGATTGAGACGATAGAAATGTTTAAGCACAAAATTTGCATATGGAATGACTTGTTTGTCTTTTTTTTTTCTGGGTAAAGAGAATGACTTGTTTGTCCAGACTAATATTAGCTTCTTTCTCTGTATAGTCTGTAGTAGATGTCATGCACCTCGTGTTTTGTTGGTTGAGTGGCTATGCGGTACCGTTATCCACATGAACTTACAGCACTAGGAGTCATGGCTTGGAGTGAGTGTGTTTTAAGGTGCCACAGAGAGACAAGTGTTTATGTGTTGATCTAACCCACTTTGACAAAACTTACCCATTTTGACCCAGCAAGAAGTTCCCAAAGGAGAGTTAGAAATTTTAGTCTGTTTATTTTGCTGCTAGAGGCTGCAAGTGAGCCATCAGGGTGAAAAGACAAACCATAAACATTTCGGCTATGACCTTGTTGATAAAGTTAGAGCTTCCTGGTTTGCCTAGTGATCACTTTGGTTTGCTGATAACTATACCGTTCTGCCTTTTAACAATTTTTCTAGCTTTATTGTCCTCTGTCGTAAGAAACAGTGGCAATGCTTTGTCCATATGCAGCTACATCAAATGAAGCCGCTTTAGATTCCTGACCGGAAGGACCTTGACCGGTAGTGCATACCTCCTGTTGCTAAATGATCCTAGATTCTACAAGTATTATCTTTACCTCTTATTCCCAAAACCGGCTTCACATGACCTTCCAAAGCAAGAATGCTCCTTCCCGACTATAGGTCCGAGACACAAGCCAACACATCAATCCGACGAGACGCTGCAAGTGAGCCACCAGGGTAAAAAGCCAAACCATACACACTTCGGCTATGACCTTGTTGATAAAGCAACTCTTTCCTAGTCTCAGTATCCCAGCAGTCTCCATGTTTAATCAAAATTAGTTGTACCCAAATACTTGCCGGGTGGATGGAAAGCAGCACGAGCTAAACGTCCTTGCGTGGTATATAATCTTGCAGTTGCTAATTTGCTATTATGTGGCTGTTGTTTGCTGAAGACAATGTAATATCTGTAGCTTGTTCGGTATGCCCCTTTAATGAAGGCACATCAGTCATATATATTTACTTGTGGGTTATGTAGCAAGAAGTTAAACTTGCCATCAGACCAAAACGAGGACCCTGAAAACGGTCGATCAATCACTAAAGAAACCACAACAAAACTTTTAGCACTATTCTCCCACAGCATCCAAATAGTCTCTGCATCTCTCGCCCTCCCAAACCTCACCGTGGTTTTCATAACTGACTCCTAGGCAATCCAATACCTCGCCTTTGATCAACAAAGCAGTGGACCCGGCCTTGAGTATAAAACTGATGCTCAACTTCAATTGATGCCACTGATAAAAGGAAACTGTGAGAATGAAGTATACATAGGTTAAACTTGGGCCTGAAGTGGTACACATAATAAAAGGAAACCGGGCCTCAAGTTATACGTAGTATATAATTAAAACATATTGGGCCAGCTTTGTATTTTTATGTGTTAGGACAGATTGTTTGCCGTGTGCTTTGGAACCTGATTTGTTTACGTTTGATAACTAGACCAGACCATCCTTAGCAGTCATTTGCATCCCGCTGGATAGAAAGTTTTGAGTGATCGAACCTACTGGTGACATTAGCCCAGAAACAATTTTGCATATAAGTACGTTGAACACGATTAAAAATTTAGAATGCCTACATATGACTATTCATATAAGCTTAACGCCAAACCTTCATAGTTGTTGATCGATATAAGTATATGAAAATATACGGAGTATATGTTTCTAATGTACAGATTAAGAGTAGGGATAATCCAGATATCGAATACAAGACACATCCTAGCATAAACAATGAGTTGTTCTCAAGTGAAAAAATTCTGAGAACTAACAGTCCACTTCCTGCTGTCGAGCCTGGTGACAGTATTGATCTCTTGAGGTGGAGATTGCGAAGTAAATATACGTCAGATTTGCCGCTGAAGTGCAAGTATCAGCCACTTTTATTATGGATAACTATGAAGTATAATTTAATTCCAAATTTTTTTTCAGTTAACTGTTATCCCTGTCATGCCGAAAACAAAAGCTACTTTAGCATGAGCTATGAGGCTTCAGACAAGTTTGATTTACAAAATGTTGTTATATCGATCCCTCTTCCGGATCTCAAAGTCTTACCACAAGTAACGCAGAAATATGAGAAATGGAGGTGAGGTTGTAGTTTTTGAATTATATTTTGTAGTTTCTGGGATGTTTGGGATTGAAATCTGCTTATAAAATCATATCATTAACAGCGAGTGGAATGGGTCGTATTGGTGAAGCAGCTTGGAGCTGCGTATTCTCTAAACTGCTTATTACCATACACAATAAACAAATAAGTTATAAGTATCTCTAATAAGCAATCACTAAGAGTAGATTTCATGAAGTCCTCACTTCAAAAATTTAACAGCCATAAAAATTAAATCCTAAGATCGCATGATATCTCGTGATCAAATTAAATCCTAAGGTATTTCATGGGTGCTCAAACAGTTCATATATATTCTTTTTCACGTGCAGGATTGACTCAAAAAACTCGGTATTTGAGTGGGCTATAGATGTCATCAATACTTATTCAAATAGCCAGTTAGTAGATATTTCATCATTTTTTCATTTGATTTTTCATGGTAAGCCGTACGCCGTATCATTTTGAGATAAATTTAGTGACAATAATGAACACAATGCAGTGGTTGTTTAGACTTTGTCGTTCCTCGAGATGATACCAAAGCTTTCTTCCCCGTACATGCGCGTTTCTCCTCAACAAGTACTTTCAGCCACGTCAAGGTACCAAAATACTATTTTTATTTAAGTTCACCTTTACCAATGACGCGATTAGACTGATTGAGGTATGTACGTTGCAGGTTGTTGTCGTCCCTCGAAAAGATGAAGTTGCTCCAAAGTTTTCGCAGAGAACGCAACTGGTTGCAGATTGCTATGAAGTTCTTTGGTACAAAGACATACGATCTAGCGACACCTTAATGGACTGTGGCACCCCTCACTTTTAACCATTATGTTCACAGTATAACAAGGTTAACCATTATGTTCACAGTATAACAAGGTTTTTTATCGTTTCATTTTCAGTATTTTTTGTTTTTCTAATACTTTATAATATAAAAAATTATAATGATGAATATTAAATAAAAAGTTATATAAACTTATTTGTTGTCACTACAACAATCCAGCCCTTCCCCATCGACTAAACGACAAAACGAGTCCAACGTGGCAACTTTGCTCGTAGAAATTTTGACCAAGTATATCGAAATGTTTCCCCAGTGACATGTCGCTGGGGAAACATTGACTAAAATTTGACCAAATACTTCAAACAAAAATGTAAGCGGGAGATTATCCCGCCCAGTTTTCCCCAGCGACATGTCGCTGGAGAAACTTTTTTCATAGACTAATCAGAGTGATTAGTGTTAATGAATTGTTTATTCGATGTTTCCCCAGCGACATGTCGCTGGGAATACTTTCAGGATTCCCTCCAAAAAGATTTTCGTTAATGCGCTTTTTTACAAACGACAAACAAAAGGTTTCCCTAGCGACATGTCGCTGGGGATACGTGCAATTTTTAATATTCTATATGTAATGTGTATTTAAAATTTTAATATATATAAAAAATATAGTTCTTAAAATTTAAAATACTATTTACCATTAAAAAAATTTATATGTCTTTTTATGATAAAAAAAAAAATGAGTGAAATAGTTAAATTTTTCCGTCAATATTTTTCCGCCAACATTTTGCCCGTCAAAAGTTAACATTCACTGATAATTGTTAACATTCATTGTTAATATTAATTAAAAATTGTTAACATTCATTGAGGCTTACTAACAGACACGCCTAAACATAGCTTTATTCTACACGGACACTTAAACACGCGCTTAATTAAACATGGATATTAAAACAATAATAAACTCATAAACACGAAAACAGATACATCATAAACTAGTTCAAATGAATGTTCCCCGTGTCATCGTAAAGGTCGTGAAGTAGTGCAGCTGAATCCACTGTGTGCCTATCGCAATGTTTGTACAACTCTATTGTACTCTCAAGTACCTTTATCATTCCATTCAAGCGCACACAGTTTGCACACGTTGAAGAGCTTGGAAAAGAAATTGGATTCGTTGAAGGTCTGGGAGAAGAGCTTGGAGTAGAAAAGCTCATTGAATGTCTCGAAGAAGAGCTTGGAGGCGAAAAGCTCATTGAACCTCCAAGAGAATTGATTAGTAGTTGGACGCGTTCGTCTTTTCATAAAAAAATTTGCATCCATATGAAACTGGATGTTCAACCTGTGAACGTGGACAAGCATAGTACTGTCTACCAAAGGTTTCATTTTGCCACGATTTTCGAAGAACTACATCTCCATGTCCACAGTTGCACGGAAAAGCTTCATGCTTCAACATCTTCATAATAACAATGTGTTTGTGATGATAAGTGTGTGTGTGTGTGTATGTGTGATCTGCTGGTGGTTGTTATGATAAGGAGTGTGTGTGGTTGTCCTTTTATGGTAAAAAAAGTGAGGGAAATGGTTAACATTTTCCCGCCAGTGTTTTCCCGCCAATATGTTGAACCCTATCTAATACATTGAATCTTTAATGTTGAACCCTATCTAATACATTGAACCCATAATGTTGAACCTTATCTTATACATTGAAGTTATAATGTTGAACCTTATCTAATACATTGAACCTCTAATGTTGAACCCTATCTAATACATTGAACCTCTAATGTTGAACCCTATCTAATACATTGAACCTCTAATGTTGAACCCTATCTAATACATTAAACATCTAATGTATAACCATATCTAATACATTGAACCTCTAATGTTGAACCCTATCTAATACATTGAACCTATAATGTATAACCCTATCTAATACATAGTACCTCTATTGTATAACCCTACCTAATACATTGAACCTCTAATGTTGAACCCTACCTAATACATTGAACCTCTAATGTTGAACCCTACCTAATACATTGAACCTATAATGTTGAACCCTACCTAATACATTGAACCTCTAAAATTAAACCCTACCTAATACATTGAACCTCTAATGTTAAACCCTATCTAATACATTGAACCTCTAATGTTGAACCCTGTCTAATACATTGAACCTCTAATGTTGAATCCTATCTAATACATTAAACCTCTAATGAATAACCCTATCTAATACATTGAACCTCTAATGTATAACCCTATCTAATACATTTAACCTCTAATGTTGAACCCTATCTAATACATTGAACCTCTAATGTTGAACCATGTCTAATACATTGAACCTCTAATGTATAACCCTACCTAATACATTAAACCTATAATGTTGAACCATATCTAATACATTGAATCTCTAATGTTGAACCATATCTAATTCATTGAACCTCTAATGTATAACCCTATCTAATACATTGAACCTCTAATGTATAACCCTATATAATACATTGAACCTCTAATGTTGAACCCTATCTAATACATTGAACCTCTATTGTATAACCCTGTGTAATACATTTAACCTCTAATGTATAACCCTATCTAATATATTGAACCTCTAATGTTGAACCTTATCTAATACATTGAACCTCTAATATATAACCCTATCTAATACATTGAACCTCTAATGTTGAACCCTACCTAATACATTGAACCTATAATGTATAACCCTACCAAACACATTGAACTTATAATGTTGAACCCTATCTAATACATTGAACCTCTAATGTTGAACCCTGTCTAATACATTGAACCTCTAATGTTGAACCTTATCTAATACATTGAACCTCTAATGTTAAACCATGTCTAATACATTGAACCTCTAATGTATAACCCTACCTAATACATTAAACCTATAATGTATAACCCTATCTAATACATTGAACCTCTAATGTTGAACCATATCTAATACATTTAACCTCTAATGTATAACCTTATCTAATACATTGAACCTCTAATGCTGAACCCTACCTAATACATTGAACCTATAATGTATAACCCTACCTAACACATTGAACCTATAATGTTGAACCCTATCTAATACATTGAACCTCTAATGTTCAACCCTATCTAATACATTGAACCTCTAATGTTGAACCCTATCTAATACATTGAACCTCTAATGTTGAACCATGTCTAATACATTGAACCTCTAATGTATAACCCTACCTAATACATTAAACCTATAATGTATAACCCTATCTAATACATTGAACCTCTAATGTTGAACCCTATCTAATACATTGAACCTCTAATGTATAACCCTATCTAATACATTGAACCTCTAATGTATAACCCTATCTAATACATTGAACCTCTAATGTATAACCCTATCTAATACATTGAACCTCTAATGTTGAACCCTATCTAATACATTGAACCTCTAATGTATAACCCTACCTAATACATTGAACCTCTAATGTTGAGCCCTACCTAATACATTGAACCTATAATGTATAACCCTACCTAACACATTGAACCTATAATGTTGAACCCTATCTAATACATTGAACCTCTAATGTATAACCCTATCTAATACATTGAACCTCTAATGTTGAACCATATCTAATACATTGAACCTCAAATGTATAACTCTATCTAATACATTGAACCTCTAATGTATAACCCTATCTAATACATTGAACCTCTAATATTGAGCCCTATCTAATACATTGAACCTCTAATGTATAACCCTATCTAATACATTGAACCTCTAATGTTGAACCCTATCTAAGACATTAAACCTCTAATGTATAACCCCTATCTAATATATTGAACTTCTAATGTTGAACCCTATCTAATACATTGAATCGTAACTCAGACCAAACCGAACGAACCGGAATGAACCGAGAAGCCGAATTATTATATAAACAATAATAAAAAACATCGAGTTATTATTTATAAAACTTATTTATTATATAAAGAATATACACTTATATAAAACTCACTATTATGAATTATTTTAAATTAAATTACATAAATGTCATATAAGAATTAAGTTTCCCCAGCGACATGTCGATGGGGATACTTTCATTTAATATTTTCAGAAATCCCTCTAAAATTTTCATTAACGCGCTTGTTTCACAAAACGACAAACTACAAGTTTTCCCCAGCGACATGTCGCTGGGGAAAGTTTTGACCATTTCTGAGGATAAGAAATGGTCAAAGTTTCCCCAGCGACATGTCGTTGGGGAAACTTTGACCATCTCTTATCCTCAGATACACGAATCTCAGAAACACAAACACATCTTATCTTATCTCTTTTCTCTCTTCTCTGCGTATAACCATCATCACCAATCATCACATCACCACTGCTACCACCACAACAACAATCAACACCACTGCTATCACCACTCCATTCTCCACAACATCACCACCCTGTTCACCACAACCTCCACTCATCACACCCACCACTCCACCATAACGTACCACCACTCCATTCACCACAGCACCACCACTCCACTACAGCCCCACCTATGAACCTCATCACTGTTGGAAATTTAGTGCAATTGTGGGAACGGGTAATACTTGTAAATGGGTTTGGAGGTACGGAGTGTACACCCATTAAGTCCCTTACCTCCCTGGACTCAATATAGTGGTTGTGATATCAGTAGGAAGCTGCTCCTGGTCAGGAAGTTGCTCCTGGTCAGGAAGCTGCTCCCGGTCAGGAAGCTGCTCCTGGTCAGGAAGCTGCTCCTGGTTAGGACGTTGCTCCTGGTGATGCACAAAGTCTTTGTAACCTCTTTGACCAGTTAATGAGGGTTGAATATTGACTTGATGACCAGATTTCTGGTCATGTAACCACTATGCTTTATGAAGGTTATTATGAGATTAATAGGCCGATTAATGCTCTTAATACCTTTGACTAGGAGTTACATTCCTTAAAGGAATAGGATCACTATAAATAGTGATCATATTTTGCATGATGAAATACAGAAACAAGAAACACAGAAACGCATAGAGTTCTTGATTTGTGCCTAAAACAAGAACTAACTCTTGGTTTTATCCCAAGGAGGTATTCGTGTTAACCCAGGCATAGGGTCGAATAATCTTCTTTGGAAAGTGATTACACGACTCCAAGAGATATCCGGTAACCATTCATTGGTACGTAGTTAGGCTATTGATTATCTTCACCCTGTTGGAACGAAGTAAAACCCCAACAATCAAAGAAGATTATCTTGTGATAATCAATGGCGGCGGCAATGAAGCATATGGTGGCTAACTTCTCCAAACTGGACAAGTTTGAAGGAGTTGATTTTAGGAGATGGCAGAAGAAGATGCACTTTCTTCTTTCTACCATGAACGTGATGTACGTGCTGACCACTCCCATTCCTGATGGTGGTGATGATGCTACTTTGGAAGAACTGAGGAAAAGGAGCAAATGGGAGAATGATGATTATGTGTGTCGCGGCATAATTCTCAATGGTATGTCTGATTCTTTATTTGATATTTACCAAAATGTTGAATCTGCTAAAGAACTATGGGATTCCTTGGAAGCCAAATATATGGCTGAGGATGCATCAAGTAAGAAGTTCCTTGTGAGTGATTTCACAAATTACAAAATGACTGATTCAAGACCAGTCATGGAACAATACAATGAACTTCTTGGAATACTTGGCAGATTTACACAACATAAAATGAACATGGATGAGACCATTCAGGTCTCGTGTGTCATTGACAAACTACCTCCTTCTTGGAAAGATTTCAAGCACACCTTGAAACATAAGAAGGAGGAGTTAACTCTTGTTGAGTTGGGCAGTCATTTGCGCATTGAGGAATCCCTCAGGGTGCATGAAAGTGATAAGCCAAAGAGAAACAATGTTGCTGGTTCATCTGTTGTCAATATGGTGGAGCATAACAACTCCACCAGGTACAATGACAACAAGGGCAAACGTAAGCATCAGGATAACACCAAAGCTAATCCTAACAAGAAGTCATCAGTGGCTTGTTGGAAGTGTGGGAAACCTGGACACTTCAAAAGGGATTGCAAAGGTGTTAGCATTGGCAACCAAGCTAATGGATCAGGCACAAAAGGTCAGAATATGTTTAATGTATCTCTCCAGATTTATTATGTTACATATGTATCTGAAGCTTACTTTGTGCAGGATGATGATGTTGCGTGGTGGGTTGACTCTGGAGCAACAGTACATGTGTGTAAAGATAGATGCTGGTTCAAGACTTATGAGTCAATGAATGATGGATCTATTCTTCACATGGGAAATGAGTCAACAGCCCTAGTGCATGGACGTGGTTGTGTAGATCTTAAATTTAGTTCTGGAAAGATTGTTTCTTTGTTTAATGTTTTGCATGTTCCTAATATTAGGAAGAACTTGGTTTCTAGTAGTGTTTTGAATAATTGTGGTTATAAACAAGTGATTGAATCTAATAAATTTGTTTTATCTAAACATGGTGTGTTTATTGGTTTGGCTATTTGAGTAATCAAATGTTCAGGGTTAATATTGATTCTAGTATAAATGTTGATTCTGTCCTGATGACTACCACTAAACTGAATGATTCATCACTATGGAATGCTAGACTAGGCCATGTCCACTATAAGAGGATGCAAGATATGTCTAAGGATGGGTTAATTCCAGCTTTTGACATGGACACTGATAAGTGTCAGACTTGTATGCTGAATAAAATTACTAAGAAACCATTTCAGGATGTAAAACGTGTAACTACAGTTTTGGAGCTAATCCATAGTGACCTATGTGATTTGCATGCTACTCCCTCATTAGGGAATAAGAAATACTTGGTAACATTTATTGATGATGCTTCAAGGTTTTGTTATGTCTATTTGTTACATACTAAGGATGAAGCATTAGATAAATTTAAAGTATTTAAAACTGAAGTTGAATTACAACAAGGAGTCCAAATCAAAAGATTTAGGACTGATAGGGGAGGTGAGTACATGAATACTCAGTATTTTCAGTCTGTTGGAATAATCCATGAAACAACTGCCCCCTATACTCCACAACAAAATGGTATATCAGAAAGGAAAAATAGAGTACTAAAAGAGATGGTTAACTCCATGTTGTCCTACTCAGGACTGAGTCAAGGGTTTTGGGGAGAAGCTATGTTAACAGCTTGCTATTTATTAAATAGGGTTCCTAATAAAAGGAACAGGATTACCCCTTATGAACTCTGGACTAAAAGGAAACCAAACTTGAACTATCTCAAAGTTTGGGGTTGTAGGGCTGTTGTAAGACTCCCTGATCCAAAGGTGAAAACCTTGGGTGAAAGAGGCATTGAATGCATCTTTGTTGGATATGCTGAGCATTCCAAGGCTTATAGGTTCTATGTTATTGAACCTAATGATTCAGTTTCAATAAACTCAATCATTGAATCAAAGGATGCTAACTTTAATGAGACTAGGTTCTCATCAGTCCCTAGACCAAGCCTTAGGACTCCTATAGGAGCTGAGGGCACTGGTGTTTCAGTGGAACCTGAAAGGGTCACTGATGAGGTTGTGGTTCAGCAACCTGAGCCTGAGCTTAGAAGAAGCACAAGGCATAGGACTCCAAGGAATTTTGGGCCTGAGTTTCAACTATACTTAGTTGAAGGTACAAGAGATGAGGTCTCTGACCAATTCTACTATTGCTTTAATGTTGAGGATGATCCCAAAACATTTGATGAAGCAATGAAGTCCCATGATGTTGCTTTCTGGAAAGAAGCAATCAATGGTGAGATGGATTCCATCATGGGCAACAACACTTGAGTGTTGGTTGATCTACCTCCAGGTTGTAATCCATTTGGTAACAAGTGGATTTTCAAAAGGAAAATGAAGGTAGATGGAACTGTTGAAAAGTTCAAGGCAAGGCTAGTCATTCAAGGCTTTAAACCAAAGTCAGGGATAGACTATTTTGATACTTATGCTCCAGTAGCACGTATCAGTACCATAAGAATGTTGATTGCTCTAGCAAGTATTCACAATCTGATTATTCATCAGATGGATGTGAAGACAGCATTCTTGAATGGTGACTTGGATGATGAGGTTTATATGAACCAACCTCAGGGCTTCATCATGCCTGGTCATGAAGGAAAGGTGTGTAAACTGATTAAGTCCTTATATGGACTGAAGCAGGCACCTAAGCAATGGCACCAGAAATTTGATGAAGTGGTTTTGTCTAATGGTTATTCACTTAACCAAGCTGACAAATGTGTATATAGCAAATTTGATGAATCTGGTAAAGGAGTCATCATTTGCCTATATGTTGATGACATGTTAATCTTTGGTACTGACCAAGCTAAGGTTGATCAGACAAAGGATTTTTTGTCGTCAAAGTTCTCCATGAAAGACATGGGGGAGGCTGATGTTATCTTGGCATAAGGATTAAACATGAAAGTGATGGTATTGTAATTTCTCAGTCTCATTACATTGAGAAGGTGCTGAAGAAATTCAATCACTTTGATTGTACTCCAGTGAGTACACCTATAGATACAAGTGAGAAACTGATGCCTAACAATGGTCAGGCTGTCTCCCAGCTTGAGTATTCTAGGGTGATTGGTTGCTTGATGTATGCCATGACTAGTACTAGGCCTGACATTGCATTTGCTGTGGGTAAACTGAGTAGGTATACTAGTAATCCTGGTACTCAGCATTGGAAAGCAATTCAGAGGGTACTGAAGTATTTGAAAGGAACAATGGATTATTGTTTGTCTTATACTGGATATCCTTCAGTGTTGGAAGGTTACACTGATGCAAGTTGGATCAGCAATACTGAGGATAATTCATCCACAAGTGGTTGGGTATTCCTTCTTGGTGGTGGTGCAATTTCTTGGGCATCCAAGAAGCAAACTTGCATTACTGGTTCAACAATGGAATCTGAATTTGTGGCTCTAGCAGCTGCTGGTAAAGAGGCTGAATGGTTGAGAAACTTGCTTCTTGAGATTCCATTGTGGGTCAAACCTATGGCACCCATTTCTATCCGTTGTGATAGTGCAGCTACACTGGCTAAGGCATATAGCCAGATGTACAATGGCAAGTCTAGACACCTAGGTGTTAGACATAGCATGATTCGTGAGTTGATCACGAATGGGGTGATTTCAATAGAGTTTGTGAGGTCTCAACAAAACTTAGCTGATCACTTGACGAAGGGATTGGCTAGAGACTTGGTTATAAAGTCTGGTAAAGGGATGGGTTTAAAAGTCCACTCTAGTCACTGAATGCTAGGACACCCAACTCCCTCCTGAGGAAACTTGGGAGCTGAGTTCAATGTGGAAAGCTGAACATTCAGGGGACTGAAGCACATGTTTTACATATCATCCCAAGGATGTGCTTGTACCTGCTGAAAGGAGGATGAAGTTATAAACTTCTTAATGGTTAATTTCTTTGAAAAAGTGCTTAAGCAGGAGCATGAACTAAAGAGGAACCACCTATGTAAATGTTGAGGTTTCGCCTCCTCAAGGAGCATGGACTTTGGCTCTTACAACATTTATGAATTGGATATGGACACATGGCTTGTATGGTGTCAAGAGCGTTTTAAGTGTTTGAAAACTTATGTGTATTTTATCTTCAGGTATTCAAAGTAGTTGAAGGGTTCAATTCTTAGAACACCCTGATTCTCGAATATTTGGAGTGATGTACTAAGATGAAAATTCAATCCTCAGGACATTTTCATTTATGCACTGGTTTTGTTAAAGTTGATTTTCATGCAAAAAGGAATTGTACTAAATTGGGGAGGATTGTTGGAAATTTAGTGCAATTGTGGGAACGGGTAATACTTGTAAATGGGTTTGGAGGTACGGAGTGTACACCCATTAAGTCCCTTACCTCCCTGGACTCAATATAGTGGTTGTGATATCAGTAGGAAGCTGCTCCTGGTCAGGAAGTTGCTCCTGGTCAGGAAGCTGCTCCTGGTCAGGAAGCTGCTCCTGGTCAGGAAGCTGCTCCTGGTTAGGACGTTGCTCCTGGTGATGCACAAAGTCTTTGTAACCTCTTTGACCAGTTAATGAGGGTTGAATATTGACTTGATGACCAGATTTCTGGTCATGTAACCACTATGCTTTATGAAGGTTATTATGAGATTAATAGGCCGATTAATGCTCTTAATACCTTTGACTAGGAGTTACATTCCTTAAAGGAATAGGATCACTATAAATAGTGATCATATTTTGCATGATGAAATACAGAAACAAGAAACACAGAAACGCATAGAGTTCTTGATTTGTGCCTAAAACAAGAACTAACTCTTGGTTTTATCCCAAGGAGGTATTCGTGTTAACCCAGGCATAGGGTCGAATAATCTTCTTTGGAAAGTGATTACACGACTCCAAGAGATATCCGGTAACCATTCATTGGTACGTAGTTAGGCTATTGATTATCTTCACCCTGTTGGAACGAAGTAAACCCCAACAATCACCACCACAAAAACCGCCACCTCCGAACCTCATCACCACCACCAACAACCGCCAGCCTCCACCTTTGAACGTCATCACCACCACCACTACAGCACCCTCTAATTTCTGATTGATAATTCTTCCTTAAACCCTCTAATTGATAATTCTATAAACAAGTTTGTGGTGATGGATTTACTTTATTTGTTAATTCAAGGTTTTTTTTCTTAATTATGTATATTAATTAAAAATTCGTTTTTATATAATTAAACTTCATTTTTATATAATTTCAGCGCGGGTAGCAGTAGGTAGCGGTAGGTGGCAGTAGGCAGCGTAGGTAGCGGTAGGTGGCAGCAGGCAGCAGTAGGCAACTATAGCAGCGGCAAGCAGCGAGAAGGTATATTTTATATAAAAAAAAGTTCGTTTGGTTTCTCCAGCGACATGTCATCGAGGATTTAAAAATGTTATTTTCTTGTGTTAAATTCAAATCCAAACACTCCTTATATATGATGCCTAACCGAAGAGAACACTTTATTTTGATATAAGTTGTTTTCCAATAGCTTATTCGTATAAGCTTATCATAACAGCTTTTTCTGATAAGCTTATCAGAATAAGCTTATCAGAATAAGCTGTTTGAAAACAGCTTATTCTGATAAGCTTATCAGGATAAGCTGGTTGAAAACAACTTATCTGAATAAGCTTACTAGAATAAGTTGTTTTCAACCAGCTTATTCTGATAAGCTTATCAGAACAAGCTGTTTGAAAACAACTTATCTTGATAAGCTTATCAGAATAAGCTGTTTGAAAATAGCTTATCCTGATAAGCTTATCATAATAAGCTGTTTGAAAACAGCTTATCCTGATAAGCTTATCAGGATAAGCTGTTTGAATTTCTACATGTTATGCTAATTGTACCTGTATACAGATGGCTGATGTTGCATGGGGACACGGCGGGGACGGTGGTGGCGAGGATCCTTCACGTCCACGTCCTCCATCATTTGGTTGCGGGGGTTGCTTCGTTAACCGAGGTAAGAATTTCTGGATTATTGTAATACAAATTTGATACACATATTGAACTTGTTTGCCTTGAACTTTTATGACTTTATCACTCACTTGATTTTGCAGGAAAAGGAAAGCAAAAGCCCAATTTGGGCAGGAGGAGAGCTGGCAGGGAGAATACCCGGGAGAAGACCCGTTGCCTGAAATTACTGGATGCGGTGGCCGCGAATCACAACCGGCCAGTCAAGATCGACTTTGTAAACACTAAAGATAACCTAGTTACACATGTCGACCCCTACGCAGAGCATTGGGGAAACTTATTCGGGGTGATCGTTAGGGATATACCTTTGTATTACCCTTCGTGGAACAAGGTCCCCGCAGGGCACAAGGCGGCGGCCAGGGAAGCTATTGAGGTAAGTTATCATTTTATGTTTATTTAATTATCATGTTCATTTATTTAATTGTGTATATTTATTTAAATTCGTTTTTTATTTATATCATATAAATAAATAAACAAATTAAAATAAATATATAAATTATATTTCTAACTCTGTTTTTAATGTGTTGTATTGTATATATTTATTTAAATTCGTTTATTTATTTATATCATATAAATAAATAAACGAATTTAAATAAATATATAAATTATATTTCTAACTCTGTTTTCAATGTGTTGTATTGTGTATATTTATTTAAATTTGTTTATTTATTTTATCATATAAATGAATAAACAAATTTAAATAAATATATAAATTATATTTTTAACTCTATTTTTAATGTGTTGTATTGTGTATATTTATTTAAATTTGTTTATTTATTTATATCATATAAATAAATAAAAAAATTTAAATAAATATATAAATTATATTTCTAACTCTGTTTTCAGTGTGTTGTATTGTGTATATTTATTTAAATTCGTTTATTTAATTATATCATATAAATAAATAAACAAATTTAAATAAATATATAAATTATATTTCTGACTCTATTTTCAATGTGTTGTATTTGATTGCAGAAAAAATACGATCTCGAGCCGCACAAGAGCACCCCTCGGTGGCAGAGTATTCATAATACCATTAATGCTCAGTTACAAAAAAAACATACAACACCAACAAGGCCACTCTAAAGAGAGATTACTATAAAAAAGACCCCGAGACTGGAGAATACGATGTGGCTCGAATTAGGCGGAACAGACCCGACGAGTACTCAGCTAAAGAGTGGGAAAAATAAATAACGTTTTGGACTGACCCTGGTAACAAGAAGCGATCCTTAACAAACAGCCAAAATCGGTCCAAGGCAACACTTCCCTCCCGGCATGGTTCTCGGTCGATCCCTCGCACTCGACAGCTCATGGTAATTATTATTTATTATTATTGATTTTACATTATTATTGTTTTTTTATTTTTTTTATTTTATTATTATTATTACTGATTTTACATTCATATATATCTGTTTATACATTTTGGTGTGTTAAGATTTGTCGTTTTTAATTAGATTGATCTTACTTGCGTGTGTATGTACAGAAAAAGGCGTCCGAAACCCAACAGGAGCCTTCAGAGATCGACATGTTCTATCGTTTGCACACGGATGAAAATGGTGTATTTGCAGATCAGAACGCTCTCCAGTTGTATGTAAGTATTCTTTTCAAAACACACTTTAATGAATAATTGATTAATAATCTAGCAACCCGACTAATATATTTACTATCTTGTGTTATTGTCACTACACAGGATCAGATGAGGGATCTAGAGGCGACGGGTGAGCACACCACTTCCGAGATCAACAGGATGGTACGAGGAGGCAAGTTTCGTGGCCACCATCCTGGCGTGGGTATGGTAATGTCGGGATACGCCAATTCTAGTCCGAGCTTTTCGTCACCCCCTGACACTCGTCGGGATGTTAATTTTCTAATGGGCATGCTGAGAGCCGACGGCAGGTATAAAGATCATTTTTCGAGATATGAGAGTGTTGGTGCCAGCGGGAGCGGGAGTTGCCCGGGTGATGATGCTGAGGATCGGGAGGGTAGCGAGGATGGTGGCGAGGATGGTGGCGATGACGCGAGCTAGTCATGTCATACATGTATTTGTTAGTATGGTACATTGTTTCTTTATGTTCATCTTGACTTGTTTCCCTATTATCCTAAATTAGAACGCTTGTTTCCCAAGTATCCTTAACTATCCGAACTTATTCCTAGTATCCTTGACTAAATTAGAACTTTATATTATATTTTGGTGCATGTTTGAACTTATTCCGCGTTTGTGTTGATTTGTATTCCAAGTTTACTTTATATGTGTCTTTTGGTGAGTAAATACAGGTTTTTGTTACAGGTTTTGGTAGATTTTTTCCGGAAAAATTCGTGAAAAAATCTGGAAAACGCTTGTTGTGCAGGCAATTTATAAAAAAAACCTACAAACGTTTCCCCAGCGACATGTCGCTGGAGAAACTTTGGAAAATTGTTGACAAGTCAAACACAAAGCGTTGACAAGTCAAACGTATCGAAAGTTTCCCCAGCGACACGTCGCTGGGGAAACACTGAGAAATAGTTGACAAGTCAACCACAAAGCGTTGACAAGTCAAACGTAAGGAAGGATTCCCCAGCGACATGTCACTGGAGAAACTTTCTAATTAGCTGAGAAGATTAAGTTTAACTTAATTTTTGCTGATTTAATAAAGATTTTCCCCAGCGACATGTCGCTGGCGAAACGTCTGCCACCGTGGCAATCTATTTTTTCAGGAAAAGTCTGTGGGGCCCGCGTGTCGCTGCGGTAAGTCGCTGGGGATACCTTTCTCATCGAGCGTACCCCAGCGAAATTTCCCCAGCGACATGTCGCTGGAGAAACGTATCCCCATCAAATTATCGCTGGGGAAAAGCCAAAAAAATCGTTGGGGAAGGAGTCGATTGTTTTAGTGTGTGCTTGGTTAGATGTTTTAGAGGGTGTTGTATGGTGATTATAATGAAAAGTAATGCTTGGTTTGTTATAAGTAATATTTTCATTATCTAAAAGTGAGTAATAACCCATTACTCACCAAATTGAGAGTATTGAAATTTGATTACTCACTTAGGAAAAAGATCCTCATATACCCTTAGTTTAGCATAGACTAAACCAACCAATCACAACCATCCATTTTTATCATGTAACAAAAAGAACTCATTTTTTTAAAAATTAAATATCTCACAAACCGTTCATCGTTACGTAAAACAAAACATATCATCGCGACGAGAATTAAATCATTTATCTATCGAGGGGCACATATACATACTTTCGACGAATTTTTTTTCGAATTTTTTTTAAGTCACGTCTGGAGAGAATCATATATGATTCGTCACGAAACATATATGATTCGTCACGAAACATATATGATTCTCAGAAAATCATAAATGATTCATATCACGAATCATATATGATTTTCTGAAAATCATATATGACTCGTGACGAATCATATATGATTCGTGACTAATCATATATGATTCGTGACGAATCATATATGATTCTCTCCAGACGTGACTTAAGAAAAAAAAGTCGAAAAAAAGTTCGTCGAAAGTATATACATGTGCCTATCGATAGATTGATGATTTAATTCTCGTCACAATTGTGTATTTTTTTTCGTTTGACGATTTACCGTTTGTGAGATATTTAATTTTTAAAAAAGTGGTGGGAAGTGGGTTTTTAAAAAAATGGGTGATTATGATTGGTTGGATATGTTTATGCTAATTTAAGTGTCTATATAGATATTAACTCTACCCACTTAACTACCTTTTATCCCCACCATTCTTCAACCTAAATTATAGCTAATTTATTTTTATTTTTCTTTGTCATTACTATGTTTAGGCAATATCTATTACTAACGTCAATTTCATATGCAATAACATTAATGACTATTAACATACATATTATGCCTGCACCAAAGATATACATATATATATATACAAGATCCTATATGTAAAACATGATAATGAGATTTTGTTTTCTTTAGACATTTTAACAAAATTTTACAAAAAATTGTATAAAAATATATAATTGTATTAATTTAAAAATAATTGTAACGACATAATAAATTTATATATTAAAATGTAATATACAGAACATCCACCGGCTAGTATATGTTGTATGTTGATGAAATTTCTTTCGATTTTGCTCGATGTAAATTGTTTAAACTTGATTGTTATTGTTTGTAATTGCTTTATTAAATATACATATGCATGTTTTTCATTCCTCTACTATTTTAACCAAGCAACATAATGCAATAATATCCTCATTGCATTCTTTAGCATATCCTTTGATTTTTCCTTTGCAATTCCCTTATTGAAACCAAGCATATTGAATATTTGGTACGTTGGTATGAATTATAAGGGGTATGGGTTTTGGGAAAATAACATTCCTCTGAGTATATTTTAAAATATTATGGTTAATATCGTTATTCTATAAGATCTTAAACATGCAAAGATCTTATTTAAGATCCAAATTATTTTTCTTTCTAGTATCGTAATATTATAAAATTTTAAAATCAAAGATCTTGACAACCATATTGTTAATGCAAAGTAATGCCCAAAAACATTATTATTGTTAACTAATCTTTCTTAGTTTTGATCACGACAAATTAAAAAGACATTTATCGTCAAATACAATCATCAGACGAATTATCTAACAAACATTATCATCATGGTAATAGTCATTTAAGTATTGCACTAACATATCTTATTCATGATTAGTGATCATAAAAGTTTACCTAAACTTACATTTTATCAAATGTGACAAAAGTTTTTTTTAATAAACTTTCTTTTTAAGAAATTTTCTTATTAGAATAGAAAATATAAATTTGAATATGACATATTCCAAATGCCATAGGAATATCATTTGAAGGTAAAAACTTACCTTAGATATTATTTCCCCACTAAAAGACAAAGGGGGCGGAGTCTATGACCACATATCCTTAAATACCTATGCGGTCCCTTAGTGATAAGGCACCGCAGGTACAATTAAGGAACCGCGCTCAGGGAGCCGTTGGATTTTGTCTCCTATAAATAGTGGATCAAATCTGCATTTTCCACAACCCTTTTTGGACACTCTTTCTGCTATCCTTTTCCTTTCTAATTCCTAATCATTTGTAAATGATCACTTAATGTGTTAAGTATGTTTACTTATGATTATCTCCTTGATCTCCTTCTTTACCTTGTCCAAAGTGAAGATCACTCACACACTTGTGATGTGATTAAAGATGAGGCCTTGATGAAGATCCTCTCCTAAAGATCTAGTCATGTCCATCATTTGTTTTATTTGAGTCTTGTGTAGATCTAACGTATTTGTAAATACATGGATCTAATATTGTGTAAATCCATTGTATATGTGTATACTTAGATTTATGTTGTGTAGATCCAAGTTAGATATGTATACTTTGAAATGTGTTTTATTGAGTTGTAATAGATATGAGTTGTGAGTTCTCACTAAACTTTAAAGTGATGTAGTTGTGTCTTGTGAAGTTCTCACTTAGCTTCAAAGTGAAGAGTTGTGAAGATTGGTTCTACCCTTCGATTAGATTTCGACATCTAGCCTTGTGTCATTAAATAGTTAAGTAGGCAACGTTGTGAAGTTTGGTTCTATCTTTCGATTAGAACTCGACATCTAGCCTTGTGTCGTTAAATGGTGAAGTGGGAGACGTTGTGTAGATTAGTCCTAGCTAAGATTAGGTCTAGGCATTTAGCTTACTGTCTGAAAATAATGTAAGCGATGTTGTAAGGTTTTCTCCGCCAAGAAGGGAGCTTATGGATATAGTGGAAATCTCGAGTAAGGTGTACTCGAGGAGTGGATTAGGAACGAAGATAGAGCTTCATTTCCGAGCCATTATAAATCTTAGTGTCTTCCTATTAGGTTGTTTCTTTCCTTACTCTTTACTTATTCTTACTATCATATCATTCACATATATTACTTGTCATTGTTAATGCATTAAAATTGAACCTAATCATTATGAAACTAGCTTTCAAGTAAAAGGTGTTTTTGAGACAAACCTAATTGAAAGGAATTTTAATTAGGACATAAACCAAAGAGAAACTATTAACCCACCCCCCCCCCCCCCCCCCCTCTTCTAGTTTCTACAATTGGTATTAGAGTGATGGTCACTCAAGATCTTTGAAGTATATTGTACTTTAAAACTTGAATCGATCCATTGTCTCCTCAAATTAGAAGGTTTCGTTGTACTAAAGTTTCTCTTTGGTCAAAACTTTTTTTTCATTGAAAATAGGCCTTTTAGTTAGTAATATTGCATCTCATCAAGATTAGTAGTACTTATACATTTTAGTATTACCTTTGAAATGTATCTACTAGTTTTCATCTTGCTTTGTGTAGGTACTCATGAACATTAATCACTTATGTGATTGTGGATTGAGTTGCTTACACTTGTAGAAGACTCGTCTTCTTTGATTCCCAACATCATTGAATGATGATGCCAAGATGGATGAGAGTGATACTAGTCCTTGAACACTTAGTAGACACTTTAGTCAATATTGAACTTTGAATTAGCTCCTTGAAGTCTTGGGGTGTTCTTTGCAGCTAAGGTACGTTCTCGTCCTTCCACACGCCCTATTGATCATTCTTTTGATCATTACTTGACTATATGGTTGTTCTTGGAATCCTTGCCTTGACATTTGTTTGTGGTTTGTGTTTCTATTCTCATATCCTCTCAAACCTTCATTGCTTGGATACTTGACTCACTTCAGAGATGTAGAGTGAGTTAGTAGTAGCTTAAAGTATCAAGCATGATATCCATGGTTTGCACCCTTACGGTTAGTAGGCCCTATATCATGTGTAATGTGTGCAATTGAGCTCATCTCTAGGATGATTGTTTAATCCCTTGAGATACCTAACTATTTCATAAGTTGTAGTTAGGATATTATACATTTGGAATTGAAATATTCTAAGGATGTTGTTATTGTAATCCTTAGCAATAATAATTGTCCGATCATGTTCTAGAGAAAGTGAATCTACATCTTTCTCATTGTTTTAAATAGCATTAAGACTAATACTGAAAATGTTCTTAATCTATTTTGTACAAAATTGCTTGATATAGTTCATTATCAAAGTCGTTTAAGCTTTCACCAGAAAGGCACGTCTTAAACCGCTATAAATGACATAATCTCTTCGTTTCCGCTACTTGATGTTTGTCACTTGGTTCTTGAGCATTGACCTTGGTCTTGATTCACTCCCCTTGAGCTCTCTGTATTTTGCTTTTTCGCTACGAGTATTCGTTTCTCCGTTTCGATCTCTTTCGGTCTCGATTCCACTCGTAATCATTCACTTAGGCATTATCACCTAGTATTGAAGTGGTCTAATGATTTCCAAATGGCTTGAGATATATTTTAAGTATTTTAGAAAAACTTGATTTTGAAAAATTCTTTGTGTTTCTTTGTTAAAAACATGTCACTGTCAGCGGATCCATAATTGTCACGGTGATAACCACGGTTCCTTATCGATAAGGCACCGCGGCCCCACGAGGTGACTAAATTAATTAGATTTTAATTAAAAACACTATTTCAAACAAACTCTCCCTTTTTCTCCATAGAAGGCGACGAGTTTCATCATTTTCACCATTGTTGAATCTTTAAAAGCTCCAATTTACTCAAGATTAATTGATTCCAAGTTGTGGGTTTCAGTCATCCCTCTTCTAAAATCAATTAATTGTAAGTACATTCATTTAATTTCTTCTATTTTCTTTTAGGGTTCTTATTTTCATAATTGAGGATTTTTTAAATTAATATTGAATTAGAACCTTGCTAGGAATGTGGGTTGACATAGTTATATTACTATGATTCCTTAGGTTCGAATTCATTGAGATTTCACTAAAACCCATTTATAGAACAATTCGAATTTTGGCTAAATATCTTTGGTTAAATGACGGAATTGATATGAACCCATGAACAAAATTGGTAATTGCATTGTTAATGCTTACCTAAAAATGTCTTTCAAAAACCTTTGCTCAAATTCATGATTGATTTTGCATTACTCATATGTATTAGTCAATGATGAATTGAGTTCATTGTGAACATGAGAATGACAAGGATTAACCCTTTGTTTATCAAGAAATTGACTAAACATACTCTAATGAATTTGATTTTTAAGTCATTATGTAACATTAGAGTAATTGGAACAATATTTGCTTTATTTTAGGTACTTGATCATGCATTTGGAAACTCATAAAGATCATGAGAAAACTAGAGAATACATTCCTAATCTTTCTTCTTCATGTCGATCTCGTTCCCTTCAAAATACTTTTCGATCTTTAGAGTCTAGTAGTTTTCATGAAGGACGCATTGTTCCTTCTAACTTTCTTGGAGTTGACTTCATTCGATTCATGTTCAAATCCATTGGCTTTGATTGCTTGCTTGACATTGATGAGCCAATCTTTCCTTCCTTCCTTCCTTTTGGAATTCTTTAGCTCATACACATTAATGTGCATCAATAATGGTATATCAATAAGATTTTCCATCAAGGGGATTGTATATACTCTTGAGGAATTTGGTGAAATTCTCAATGTTCTATACAAAGGTCAATGTAGGTTCACCGATACTTGGAGTATAAACTCTTTGGAATCGAACCCTATTGATGTGCATTACATGACAGAGCTACCCTCGGCTTCGGCCATTTCTTGTTCCATTGCTAAACCTCGTATACATCCTATTCTTGGTAAACTTGAAGGAGAAGTTCGTGCTCTCACTCCTTGGGAATTACTCACTAGCGATCTTAATAATTTTATGATCCCTTGGGCCGAAATCATTAGGGAAAATGCAATGTGTCTTGGTGGTGATCGCAACCATGTGCCTGCTTGTCTTGCACATATGTTGTATTGTGTTACAACTTCCACTCCACACAACCTTGCATTTTACATGGCTAGAAGAATAAAATTTGTTCTCGCCAGGTCTCACTCTAGTCTCCCTTTTGCTATGATTCTCTCACGTCTTCTTAGAAAACATTTCCTTGACTTTCCACCTTTAAATGGTTCATCATTTCACTTTGTGGATCGAGTTATGCTTCCCATTGAAGGAAACCTCTCACTTGAACCCAAGCATGATTCAAATAAAGATGGAAATGTCTTTCAAGACAATTCTCTCAACTCTAGCAACAATTTTTCATCTACCGTCTTGTCTTCTCTAAAAATTGATTGCGACTATGAATTCTATCTCAAGCATCGTCTCCAAGGAGATCTAAGAAGTGGATCAAGACAATGGAGAAATGTTAGTGAATGAAAGTGTGTTGAAGTATTGTTCATGGTTGTTACCACGTGTGTCTCTTGGACTTATTTATATTTCTTGTTCTTAGGATTTAGTGTTATCTAACTAATACTTTATGTTTGGATTGCTAGTTATATTAATCCTTATTCGTTCATGCTATCGATATTTCGATATGCATGACTTCGTGCATTTATGTGTTAGTTTGCTTTCTAGATTTTGGTTAATAGTCTACTTTGGCTTGACAAATCTTTGTAAAAATCTGGGCCTTTAAAATTTACTAGAATATCCTTTTTATGAGACCACTGTCCACGGATCCTTAAAGACTGGCAGTTCCTTAGTGATAAAGAACCGCAATCCTATTTAAGGATTTGCAGGCTCTGGTCTCGACAGAATCTTTGTTTTACAATATTTTCCCTAAATCTTTGTAAACATTGATAAAGTTTTTGCTAAAAGACCAGATTTTTCCTAAATTAGCCTACCTAAATTCATTGTTCCCCAAAGTGACTTTTAACTTATTACTTGTTTGGATAACCTCCTTCCCTTCTTAAAGCTCCCTTGATTAATCTTCTTCTCTATCCTTCAAACCTTCTTCTAAACCTTCTTCTAAACCTTGACACACAACCATGGTGTCCTCAAGATCATCAAATTCTTCCAAACAAACCTCATCCAAAAGAAACCTTAAGATGAAATTCAAGTTTCCTAAACTTGGTTCTCCGTCTTCTTACAAACCCAAGAGTGAAATTTCTCATATTTCCATATCTTCATCACTTTCACCACCTCTTGCTCCATGCAATACATGCTCAACTCATGGTACTAATCTCTTACATGGTTCTACTTCATCTTCATTCCAATCTAGGATGAATGAGTTGTTCTCACCTTTCACCCCACCAAATTCACCCATCTCACCCTTGAATACCATGCCTCCTCCTCTTCATCCTCCAACAAACACTCCAATTTTGGGTGTTCCTATTTCCCGCGTCTTGGGTGATCCATACTTGCTTGACTTTTTCATGCACAATGGAACCAATTGTCCTTGTTGCTTAAACAACTTCCACCTCATTGATATCCTTAGGTTGGAGATGATTGGGGCTCACATCAAGTTGCAAAGCTTCTTGTTGAACTTATTTGCTAATCATCCACCTCCTAGGAGATGAATGATGATTTTCTAAAAATAAATGTTTTCAAAAGAAAATCAAGCCAAGGAAGACTATCTATCAAGAACTAGTTTAGCTAACTTTGTAATAGTTAGTTTTTATTTATTTCCTTTTATTTCCTTTCCTTCATGAATTTTCATGAAGATGTGTTATAGATTTAGTTTTTGTGTGTTTTAACCTATGTACTCACACTAATTAACTTCAATTCATTTAAAATTGAACCTAAATCTATCACAATCTTTAAAACTTGACTAAAATTGAATCAAAATGTTATCTAAATATTTTGTCACCTTTTGTCAAGACACTCTTTGTGAGTGTGTTTCCTTTTGTGCAACCAAAGCATAATCTAGTGCTAAAAATGGTAAAAATCCAAGATTTGCATTTTTTTGAAAAAGTCTTAGTTTTTCTCAAAACCTTGTAAAATTGCATTTTCATGTCCACTGTATGCGGATCCCCAAAGTGTAATTTTTTGGATTTTTAATTTTAATAGTTGTGTGTTGTGATCGAACTCGATATTAGGGGATTGCACACAATACGTAAAGAGTTAATTTATTTAATAAATATATTTATTATATTTATTAATTTATTTAATAAATATATTTATTATATTTATTAAGTTAAATCGAGCTATAACTTTAACGATGGTTAAATAATTAAAAGTTAAGTATTAACGAACGTTGTGAAATAAATAGAAAGAGGAATAAATAGAAAGAAGAATGGAAGGTTTCGGAACACCCCTTAGGGGTGTTTGGGCCGTCGGCTACACCAAAGGGGAAGGGAGAGAAAACTTGCCTTATATTCCTTTCCGTGGGCTACAAGATAATTAGGCCTATATAAGGACCCCTTAGCCTTCATAATTCTTTACACCATAATCTTTCTTCTCCTTCTTTCTTGCGATCAACTACCAAACACAACCTTAGGGTTGTTTGGTTTGTTTGGTTTCTTTCTTGCAATCAACACCAAAGGAAAAACGCCCTTTTTAGGGTTCCTTTTATCCTTTGGTTTTGGTTTAGCAATAATATAGTCCTAGTCCCTCTCTAGGGTTGTTGGGTAGATTTTCCACTTGACGTTGAAAGCTCGGTTTATACGTGTTAGAATCATGGTTAGGTCGTTGTATTACGTGTGTACAAGAACGTAATATAGTCTTACTTTAGAACGTAATATAGTCTTACTTTAGACTATATCTTGGTGATAAGGTTTTATCGATATTTGGTGCTTCGTTCTTTATCTTGTGGATATTCGCATTAGCTAAAAGGTATGTAAACCTAATTCGATTAATCATAATTATGTTATTATGATCTTGTTAAATCGCTTCCGCTATATGTGTGCTTTGATCTTGTTTAGGGTTTTATATAACTGTTATGATGTTAATAAACCTTCACAAAGATAGCACGGTCCCTTATATATAAGGAATCACAGGTCCCTCTAAGGAACCACAGGTTCCTCTAAGGAACCGCGGACAGCAGGCCATTTTGGGCTCGTTTTTGGTCTTTCCTCTTTGACCACGGTGTTTTTCAAGATTCCTTGTTTACCAATTTTGGCTAAACATTCCTTCTAAACTTTTAATTTCATTTCAAATCTTTGCCTTGTCTACTTTCTTTAAATTCTTTCCATTTGGGAGTTCTTCTTCTCATCCCTCACAATGGCTGACTCTCCTAATCTTAACCTTGACATCTATTTGTCACAATCTTCTAAACCCAAAGCTTCTTCTTCTAAGCTTTCCAAGAAATCGAAAATCTCGGTTCGACCTATTTGGGTCAAGAAAAACAAGGATCATCATGATTCCTCTTCTTCCAAACCTTGCAAAACTTCTTTCTCTCCCATTGCGTATTGGAATGAGACTTTCTCAATTGATCCAATTACCAAAGACAGAGAAGTTCTTCCACCACCACCTAAACCTTGCAACATACCTTGTTTAAATGACCTATCTTCTTTCCCAAATCACACTAGGCATTGTTAAAACATCTCTTATCCATTATCTCCCTCTCCACCACCACTTCTCATCTTGATGGTCCTCCCCCATCCAACCACCTTGTTTTGCATCATGGAAGTTCGTGTGCTTGTTGTCGATTTCAACAAATTGAACTTGCTCATGTGTATGAAAAGGCTAAATTTTCTTGAATTTCTTCTCACTCGACCTCCTCTCAAAGTATTTGTTCCCGTGAACAAATCTTCGAATGATGCCTCGTCGTCTTATTTTTCCAATTAAAGCACACTTTGTGTTTTAGTTGTTTGAGTCCACTTAAGCAATCTTGGAGGATTATCACTACTAGTGTAGTTTATGCTTTTGTTGTTTATTTTCCTTATGTCTTGTGTTAAATATTCATATTGTGTGTATGAATGTTTCCCATGTTTGTTCCTTCATGTTTGTGTAATATGGATGTTATGTGTGTTACTCCCTTTTCCCATCAATTCGTTTTCACACATTGTTTAGAGTAGATCATGGTTAAAACTTACAATTGCTTTTGGGTGATTCTACCAATTCTAAGTTTCTAACCCTTTGACATACTATCACTTCAATTGGTTTGGATGTTTCTTTTCTACCTCTATTCCACCAATTGAACTTTGATTTTATCAAAACACCCTCCTTGACGTTCTTAGCAAATACTTACTTCTAATTTGAGATTTATTTTCTTTCTTCCTCTCAAGTTACTTAGTAGGTAGTGACTATATATACATTGGTGTTTCTTTTTTCTCTACTAACCTTTGTGTAGCATGTCACCTAAGCTCATTTTCTTGGTGCCCCAAGCAAGGGGGAGTAAGCACCAAGGGGGAGCTTCTTGCAAAGTCTGATTCTTCTCTTTCTCAAAGACTTTTGCATCCTTTTTGCTTCGACAAAGGGGAAGAAATAATAGTGATAAACTCGTTAATAATTCGAACAATTTTGGATTTTACATAAGAGAGTTTATAGTTTGTCGTAATCAAAAAGGGGGAGATTGTTAATGCAAAGTAATGCCTAAAAACATTATTAGTGTTAACTAATCTTTCTTAGTTTTCATCACGACAAATTAAAAAGACATTTATCGTCAAATACAATCATAAGACGAATTATCTAACAAACACTATCATCAAGGTAATAATCATTTAAGTATTGCAATCTTAATCATGATTAGTGATCATAAAAGTTATTAGACCTAAACTTACATTTTGTCAAATGTGGCAAAAGATTTTTTAATAAACTTTCTTTTCAAGAAAATGTTTTATTAAAATGGTAAATGTAAATTTGAATATGGCATATTTCAAATGCCATAGGAATATCCTTTGAAGGTAAAAACTTACCTCAGATATTATTTTCCCACTAAAAGACAAAAGGGAGCAGTTTATGACCACGGATCCTTAAATACCTATGCGGTCCCTTAGTGATAAGACACCGCAGGTACAATTAAGGAACCGCGCTTAAGGAGCCGTTGGCTTTTGTCTCCTATAAATAGTGGATCAAATCTGCATTTTCTACAACCCTTTTTGGACACTCTTTCTGCTATCCTTTTCCTTTCTAATTCCTAATCATTTGTAAATGATCACTTAATGTGTTAAGTATGTTTACTTATAATTATCTCCTTGATCTCCTTCTTTACCTTGTCCAAAAAGAAGATCACTCACACACTTGTGATGTGATTAAAGATGAAGCCTTGATGAAGATCATCTCCTAAAGATCTAGTCAGGTTCATCATTTGTTTTATTTGAGTCTTGTGTAGATCTAGTGTATCTGTGAATACATGGATCTAATCTTGTGTAAATCCATTGTATATGTGTATACTTGGATTTATGTTGTGTAGATCCAAGTTACATGTGTATACTTGGATATGTGTTTTATTCAGTTGTAATAGGTATGAGTTGTGAGTTCTCACTAAACTTTAAAGTGATGTAGTTGTGTCTTGTGAAGTTCCCACTTAGCTTCAAAGTGAAGAGTTGTGAGTTCTCACTAAACTATAAAGTGATGTGGTTGTGTCTTGTGAGTTCTCACTAAACTATAAAGTGATGTGGTTGTGTCTAGTGAGTTCTCACTAAACTTTAAAGTGATGTAGTTGTGTCTAGTGAAGTTCTCACTTAGCTTCAAAGTAAAGAGTTGTGAAGATTGGTTCTACCCTTCGATTAGAACTCGACATCTAGCATTGTGTCGTTAAATAGTGAAGTATATTTTACCGGGGAAATTGCCCCTTTACCCAAAAAAAAATAAATAAAAAAAAATAAATAGTGAAGTAGGCAACGTTGTGAAGATTGGTTCTACCTTTCGATTAGAACTCCACATCTAGCCTTGTGTCGTTAAATTGTGAAGTAGGCAACGTTGTGAAGATTGGTTCTATCTTTCGATTAGAACTCGACATCTAGCCTTGTGTCGTTAAATGGTGAAGTGGGCGACATTGTGTAGATTAGTCCTAGCTAAGATTAGGTCTCGACATTTAGCTTACTGTTGTAAAATAATGTAAGCGACGTTGTAAGGTTTTCTCCGCCAAGAAGGGAGCTTGTGGATATAGTGGAAATCTCGAGTAAGGTGTACTCGATGAGTGGAGTAGGAACGAAGATAGAGCTTCGTTGTCAAACCACTATAAATCTTGGTGTCTTCCTATTAGGTTGTTTCTTTCCTTACTCTTTACTTATTCTTACTATCATATCATTCACATCTATTACTTGTCATTGTTAATGCATTAGAATTGAACCTAATCATTATGAAACTAGCTTTCAAGTAAAAGGTATTTTTGAGACAAACCTAATTGAAAGGAATTTTAATTAGAACATAAATCGAAGAGAAACTATTCAACCCCCCCCCCCCCCCTCTAGTTTCTACACATACTATATGTGGCTAATTATGACTCAGATAATGATTTTATAATGACATTGCATGAGATAATAACGTGTAAAACCTCCTAAAAATGATGTCATGAGAGCATCCACTATAGAGGTCCAAGAATAAGTTTAAAATTTTTGAAGAGGTTTATATTTATTTCAACTATAGTGAGAATTTAGTTTATATCTAGGTGGCATGAAGAAGTCCTAAATCTTAGACTTTTTCAAAATCATAAAACATTAAATACATGTGTTATGTGAAAGAATTATAAAGATGTAAAGCTTTTATACCATAGTAAAATTAAGTTCAAAAAAATCAAAAAGTTTATAAAATGTAAAGGTGTCATGAAAAAAAAATTATAAACCTATATAAAAGTTAATCATAATGGATGCTCTGACACTAATTAATCATTGTAATAAATGTAGTAATAAGTAATAACATGTGAAATATATAGCCCTCGTGATCTTGTTTTTTTTAGAACGATAAATTTTAGTGATTAGTAGGTCGAGTCGTGCAATGACATCTAAGCGGTAGAATGTCTTCTTCGAACCCTTGCCTATTTATGTTAGATTCCTTATCCGCTTCACCTAAAAGGCACCTTGGCAGGTCTTGAACCCAAGACCTCCAAGAAACCTCCCCCAAAAACCACTTAGTGGAACTTTGGTGGACAACTGAGCTAAGCCAGTTGGTTCCTCGTGATCTTGTTAGTAACACCGTTTGCACCCTCTTAAAATTTTAACGGTGTTAAACCCAGAGACGGAGTTAGAAAGTTCGATTCGAGGGTCATGCTTTAATATATTTTATAAATTACATTACAAAATGATTTTTTTAAAAAGCTAAGATGTTATTAAAACACACTAAAAAGAATATACAAGAAAAACCATGAGCCAAAAAAGCCCAAAACCATAGAGAGAGAAAGAAAGAAACACAATAAAAACCATGGTTCTAAATAGCCCGCTATAGCTCGCCTTAAGGCGCGCTAAAGCTTGAGGCGCGGCCTCCACGCAACGCAATAGGTTGAGGCGCGCTACGACATGAGGTGCGATTATTTTTTGAATTCAACTTCAAAATATGAATATTATCACATGTAAAGAGATGTAAAGAGATGTAAAGAGAGTTTTCTAACTTCAGTTATTATGTAAAACACTTATCGTAAACTAAATATAAATATAACATTGAAAAAAGATAAAACAAACAAATATTTTTATATGGTGTGCCGCCATAAGCCACACTTTAAAAACGCTAAAGCTTCGCCTTAGCCGCTAAAGCGTGTAGCTTGGACATGCCGCTACGCCACGCTTCACGCTATTTATAACCATGATAAAAACTAATGTTGCCTATACAAATTAAAAGGTCTAGATATCCAAAGGTTCCAATTTGCAGTCCTCGGATGATGGCGAGCCGAAATCCACGTCTACGATAATATCTGAATAGAAGGAAAAATATCCACTTCCTTAATACTTTCGATAGAATCCAGAGAAGAGTTGATTAACTTATTTCTCCATTTCCATATTCCTCACAAAGTGCATTGAAAACCTGTATAACACCTTATTAATCTGAGAACAATCATTGAAATCAGAATTGCCTAAAGCAATATCTTTAATGGAGAACGATGAAAAAGACGTAGGAAAAGTCAAATGGCACCAACTCCATATTTTTCTCCAAATCGGCAACACTCGAGAACAACCAATTAAGCAGTGATGAATATCTTCGTTGTCATGCTCGCAAAAAGGACAGAGAGTAATCCAAAGACACTCCCCTAGAAACAAGGTTCATCCAAGTGGGGAGCCTATTCAACGAGGCTCTCCAAACACAAATATTAACCTTTCGGGGATCCACGTGTTCCAAGAATGGTGCTCACTAAGATTACAATCTGCCAGTCTTATAGACTGAATGATATTTAAGAGAGAACTAACCTTAAAGGTACTCGATGCGTCAAGAGACCAAGACCATTTATCAACACAATCTGTGTTGAGAGTCAAAGGACTGATTAAAGAGAGCAATTCTGAAAAATCATTACACGCCCTGCCGCGGGGTGGAGATCTCCAGTCCCAGTTCCCACCCCAAACACCGTTATCGATATGCCAACCTTGGTTTAAAAATGCGCGCATCATTGCGTAAATTGCACGCATCAATGTGTTGCATTCCAAATTTCGCATCAAGGTGCCTCTTGCAACGCCATCCCAGAATGCGTCCGTATTAACCCGTAATTTATCGCAATTGTATAATGCTAGCAATGGTAGCAATTGTCGCAATCTAGTACTTAGGTCATTTTTGTCAAATTTAACCTTCTAAAAGAGGCCTACATATTTTAACGGCTTTTTCAAATTAAGACTTGTTATAAAAATATCTAAAACAAACACAATAACAAAAATATAGTATCTTGCATTTTGCTAAGTATTTTTCGTGAAGCTTTACTATCGATTTATTTGTTTTACAAAAGATTATAGGATTAATTATTATATGCTAGTAACTTATTTTATAAATTTATTGCATTTACTTGGTACTTCAATAATTTTGTATTTTTTTATACTAAAAGCATCACGTCTAAATTGCGCTCGCAATCACATCACGCGTCACGCAATAGCTTTTTGAGACATTTAGCGCAATGAATTGTAAAACACAGTTTTAAACCAAGATGCCAACCATCAATAATTTTACAATCTTTGTTTGAGTTGAGAGCATAAAGCCTTGGGAATGAATCCATGAGCCTTGTGCCATTACCGCACCAAAGATCTTTTCAAAATAAAATATCGGGGCAGTTTGAGACTTTCAAACTGAATGAATTATAAAAAAAACCCCGAATATTCTCAATAATATATACTATAATCTTTTCGCTAAAAGGGTCACGTGACTCTTGTGACCGTCCTTTATCTCCAACACTGTTAAACCAATGTTTTGGAACAAGAACAAAAACAAGATTAAATATTATCGGATTGCATACAACATTTTAAACCGTAATTCTATGAACTTATTTTAATGGACATGTGCATTTTATATACATTTAGAAAAAATTAATACTTTTTTTGAAATATAAAATTATATCAAAAAATTTCGTATAGTTCTCGTACACCTATAAGACCTTCTAGATTGATTTGATCAAGTTATTCGGTTACCTATTCGGTTACCTATTTGACCATGGAAAAAATTATGTACTGTATTTGTAAATACTAAATATGCAAGAAAAAGTATATATAAAAATAATGAATATTTTATAATTTAAGTTTATTTGGATAATAAATTTTATTTGTATACAAAGACTAATCTCAACCTTTCATATCCATTTTAATTTAACGGATAAAATTAAACACAAAATATATTTTCACATCTTTTTTCAAACATTAATATCTCTTAAACCGTTAACGGTTATGCGAAAAAACATACGAAAAGTATTTAATTATCTTTCTATAAATATCATAACTACTACTATATAAAGCATTTGGAACCTTCTATTCTAAGCAAGGCTGAATTTTTCAGACATTTTTTCTCGTTAAAAAAATCAATGTCTTAATGCAATACTCAGATTATATATACCAGAGCTTTCAAACAGTTAGAGGTGGCAAATTTTGCCCATTTTGATACATATGGGCACTTTTTGCCCATTTCAAGAAAGGATGGGCACTTTTTACCCATTCTTTATAATGAATGGGCTAAACGGGCGCATATATAAGAAACTAAATGGGCTTAACGGGCGCACTTTTAAAATACAAATTAGTATACTCGACGAATATTTTTTATTATATTTTTTATTCTGGCTTTCAAACAAGTATTTCTATTTTTTATTTGTAGGTTTTTACATGTTTTTTTCCTTTTTAAGCTTGTGCCCGTTTAGCCTGCCCGTTTTGCCCGCCCGTTTCGCCCGTGCCCGTTTAACCCGCGCCCGTTTAGCCGGTCGTCCGTTTAGCCCGTTGCCCGTTTAGCCCGCCGCCCGTGCCCGCCTGCCCGCCCATTTTGACACCTCTACAAACAGTTACATTACCTACCTATAAAAAAACCGTCCTCATCACACTCTTGTCTTCACCAAAACCGTCCTAACCATCCTCGCCACCATCTTCCTCGCGACGTCCGTCGTCTTTGCCACTCACCAGCACATATACAACGGGAATCCGTCAGAAACCACCATCGGCTCACTATCACCGGTTTTTATTCCGGATATGGAGAGTTACCGCTTGCAAATCAATTTCGATTTTTTTGATTTGAATGTTATAAATGTTACTGTATTTATTCTGATTTTTTTGGCTTGTTGGGTAGTGTGGGTGAGGATAGGAAGGAGATAAGATGATAGTGGTTGATTTGATTTGGTAGATGTATGAGGGTGTCGAATCACATGCAAAGAGGTGGATTGAATTTTTTGATAAAGATCTCAGTTTCAGAGAAAAAGCAGGGGGAAGAAACAAGAAACTATGAAGGCTACGTGTTTATGTGAGTGAGTTTAGGGCAGTGTTTTAAAAACCGGTTCGCCCTGGCTGGTTGAATCGGTTGAACCCGTTGTGAGCCGGATTTTCTTTAAGAATCGAACCGGATTAAAGTGGCGGATTTCTGTCGACCCGGATCGAACCGGAGACGGCCGTTTCAGTACATATAAAAAAAATAGAATGATAAACATCAATTGATGTGACTGGACAAGCTCCATGCGTACTTGAATCATACTTCTTAATCCCGTTAAAGATCGATCGATCGATTCAAGAATGATGATGATTGGGTTCTGCGGGGATGAAAACGATGGTCATCATGTGTATCAGTGTATGTGATGATTAGTGGTGGAATAAAATGAGTGTGGGATCTCTATTAAATTAAAGGAGATGTAAAAAATGGAAGCTAATGGTGCCATGATGGGATCTTTGTTTAACAGGGTAGTCAAAGCATGAATAGAATAGTAAAAAAGTATTAGGCGATGTGAATTTTATTTAATTCTTTGGCAGTGCTTTAAATATGAGTTATGGTCATTGATATTTTTTGTTAGTTACGATGCATATTAAATCCATTTAGAAAATCGGGTTGATCCGGGTTTAACCGGGTTGACCCGGACTCGATGATTTGACCGAGTTGTTTTGAAAACCGGTTTTTAAAACATCGGTTTAGGGTAAACTTGATTTTTAGGTCCCTAAATCGTTCAACATGGACCGAGTACTGCACTTGGCTTATTTCGTAAGGAATGTGGGCTTCAACATATAAAATATTTGAAACGTTATCACTAGCTAACGGTGGATTTTGTTTTGGACCGTATATAGATTTGTTATATTAAACGAAGTTGGGTCAAACAAATTTATGCGGTTCGATGGAAATTTCAAAAAGTGTGGATAACTGCGTATATTGATAATTTAATTTTGTTGACGGGCCGATCACTACTTTAAACGATGATATATGGTGGGCTGGTTATTTTTGCAATTGAATTTGTAATGACCGATTATATATCCGAATGTTGCAAAAGTAGATAATTATTTGGTTTACGGGAGATGTTATTGGATTGAGCCGGGTATTTCGAGAGAACCAACTAGTAAAATATTTGACGAGTAAAATGCTTATGTGACCGGATTTTATTACTTTAGTGAGTCGTTTAAACGATGACATTCAAGCCGGGTATCCGTTTTCATAACATTTCTTCACAAACAACAAACACGATACATTACACTACAAATGATCCTTATCAGAAATTCACTTTCATTCCTAACGGCTATTATTCCGTTATGTGATCATGAAGATGATTTGATGCTACTTATATGGGGTTGTTTTATGTGTTACGTGAATTCGTTCGAAAAGATAGGGAGAAAAACATATCTTAAGTAGTAGTAATGGATAGGGAGAAAAATACTTTCATTTCTTGTGGAAGTATTTTGTTTCTAACACTACAACTTTGAAAGCAATGTGAGTCATGTAAAATCATACACATCATTAAAAATACTCTATGTTATTTTATTCAATCTTAAATTAATAAATCCTCACTATCAAATGTAAATAGCAAATTTTCGCTCGACGTGTTTGGATTGTCGCGGTGGGATGTTTTGGAATCGATTGATCGATCCACTTGGTCGATTCATTGCAATGACGGAGTGAATCGGTCGCCGATTACCTAAACTATTCGTAGCTACGCTCGAGTTGAGAAGTTAGAAAAGGACAAAAAAATAGTAGGGTTAGTGTGAAGAAAAGCCGCTTGTAGTTCGTTAGAGAGAAATACCTGAGGTGACCGGATTTTAGTGAGCTCGACCAAATTACTACTATGGTTAGCCTTAGATATTATATAATTGTGTTCATTGTAAAATGAATCAACCGCGAGTTATATGTGCGTATTAAATATTTTATGTGAGATGAATGAATTTGAAATGACATTTGTTAATAATAGTTCATTTTTGCGAATATCTTTTCAATTGTTGTATTGTTTTATATTTGGATGAAAAATGTTTGTTTGCCATAAAATTTAATCACACGGTATCATGTTGCATTGCGCTGGTACCATACTAGTGTTATATGATATACTTTTGATAAAAAAAATTCTTCGTTTTTTTACGTTTTCGAAAAACAAATAATTATTTTCGTTTAACACTTAACGGTTTAAAAGATATTTAAATTTTAAAAAAATAAATGAAAAATAAAATAATATTTAATCTTTATATGGATGGTGGGAAGTCTAAAACTATTTAATACGGAGTAACAAATACATGTTTTAAAGTAAAATTAATTTGCCTATTTGGTACTAGTCTCTTCAAACCCGAATGTCTAATCAGGTCTTGAAAATATAAAACCCAATTCTAATTTAATCGATTTTTCGACAAACCCCAATCAGCAATCGTTTTCAATAATGTGATCTGGTTCAGTTTCAAGAATTGCTTTGAAGCAAAGCCTGGTTTTGGGTCATTTGTGTTTGCACACCAGGTGTTTGTTATAATGTCTCAGTGAAACATTCTATTTTTTATTGGGTTTTCATTAGTTTAAGATTATTATTACTGTTTAGTGTTTAAGGTTATCTGTTAGTTGATCTTTGATACCTTAAGCCTAACCAAACTTTAATGGCACCCACCAGATGTAAGCTCCAAAAAACCAATGTCGGGGAGGAAGTTTTAGACTTGGTTATACCTTATATACACGATGTTGACGACCGAAACTCTGTTTCCTTAGTTTCTCCTAAGTTTTATGAGATTGATGGCATTACCCGTAAGCGCCTAACCGTTCACGTTCTTTACTACCCAAATCCAAACCCTGCCTCTTTAAGTAAAAGATTCCCTTTCATGGATGCGTTAACACTTAAAGGTGGTCCATCTTATATATTATATACATATCCTTATAATATCCAAATCACCCCGTGGATTAAACAATTAGCTCTCGAGTTTAGGTATTTGAAAGAACTTCATATCCGTCATCTGGTTATTCATGATGGAGATCTCGAGACATTGGCGAGAACACGTGGTAAGGATTTAAGGAGTTTGAAGATTAAGAAGTGTAGAGGGTTTTCCACAGATGGATTAATGCATGTCTCTAAGTATTGTAACCAACTAAGAACTTTGTGTTTGGATTGCTGTTATCAACTTGAAGTGAAAGATGGCATTTGGTTACATCAATTGGCATTGAATAGCACGGTTTTGGAAAGGTTGCATCTTACGTATGGGTATGGGGACATTTCTCTTGAAAAATATATTAAACTTCTTGCGAAAAACTGTTGTAACTCATTAATATCGTTGAAGATTGGAATGTGCTATCTAAGTAAACTAGGAGATGCATTTCGATATGCTTTTAGGTTGGAACATTTTAGTGGAATGATTTTTGACGAGGAGGAGAGTAAGTTTGTTAGTTTCCAGTTACCCCCAAGTATGTGTTCATTAAGTATAAAACATATGACAGTAACTCGATATTCAATAGTACTCCCTTTGTTGAATCATATAAGGAAATTGAAACTTACTGTTCGCCTATCGGATAACCCGTGCCAGTGTTTATTGTTTAAGAACTGTCCCAATTTGGAAGTTCTATATACCAAGGATGAATGTGGAGACAGGGGATTGCAGGTTATTGCTGAGTTTTGCAAGAAATTGCGCAAACTTACCCATATTGATGAAGACGAGAAAGGACTTGTGACCCACGTGGGACTGATTGCTCTGGTAAAAGGATGTACCAATTTGGAGTGTTTAGACGTTACACTCGGAGACATTTCAAACGAAGCTCTTGAGTGTCTTGGAATGCATTTGAAGAATCTCCGTAAATTCCGTATGCGCTTGGCTAAGAAAGATGGGACAACAAATCCGCCACTAGACAATGGGATTCGGGCTATGGTAATAGGTTGTAGCAAACTCGAGAAGCTAGATATCAGTCTCATGATGCTATCTATTTGTCTCTCACGCAGATGTAGGCATGGATGTAGGCATGGAGGATGGACGGACGTGGGTTTGGAATATATCGGGAAGTATGGTACTAATTTGAGGTCTTTGTCTCTTACTCGTATAGGAAATTCGGATGAAGGACTTATGAAGTTATCAGAAGGTTGCCCAAACCTAAGAAAGCTAAAACTGATAGGTTCTCCCTTTAGCGAGCAACTTGTTACCAGTTCTGTGTTCAATACACCTTCTCTAAGGTATGTTTGGTTTGACAACGCTAGTCGGCGGAGTCACACTGTTTTGGGTCTTATTCGTCCAGAGTTTCACCTTTGAACATTGGTATGTTGTTCGTCATTAACTTGCAAGTTATTGTTCTTTTCATATCAATATTAGTTTTTATTACTTTATGTTAATAAGAGTGTCTTACTTTGGGAGTTTTTGTAGTCTTGGAATATCTTTCAATCGGACGAGTTAGGTTTTTAATGAGTTTTCTGTTAATCTTTATTGACTCATAGGAAGGAGCAAGTCGAAAAGGAAGTTTCCAGCGAGTGACTAAATATAGGAAGAAAGGTAGAAGAGGAGATGGCTAAAATGAAGAGTACGCAAAAGAGAGAAGAGATTGTGATGATAGAAATGTTTAAACACAATGTTCGCATCTGGAATGACTTGTTTGTCAAGACTGATATTAGCTTATTTCGCCATAGGTTGTAGTAAAACTTGTTTGTGACTTGTAAAACTTTGACGCGTTTAGCATTGTATGATAAGCATGACTTGTTCTGTTGGTGGTTATCGAGATGAATTTGCAGAAATATTTGAACTGGTGTAGAAGCTCAAGTCTTGTATAGAAATGTAGAAGCTCAAGTCTTGTATAGAAATGTAGAAGCTCAAGTCTTGTATAATGAACAAAGCTTGTGGATCTTCGTCAAGCACATGAGCCTTGACCAACAGATATTAATCTATAATTTCGCCTGCTTGAAACGAGTAGTTTAACTTTGCGACAAGTTGCATTAAACTTGCTACATCAATTATAACATTGTACACTCCTAAATGCAGAATCGCGATTTTGATAACTGGACATGCACTTGTCCTAACCTCAAATAGAAAATTGCTCCAGTTTTTTTTTTTCTTTCCAATTTTACAAAATATATAAATTCATAAATATAAATCTTAAAAGAATATTTTATGTACAAGTATGCCAGAAAATGCATATGGACTATTTGTACGAAAAAAATTCTACCGTAACTGTCCGGCTGAAAAATTGTTACAGGAATCACATTGATTGCCTGGAGTACCCATCAATTACTTGACATCGTCGTTTTCCAACATCCACAACACCTGAGACATCCGAGGTCTCAACTGTGGGTCTCGGCGAATGCACAACGAGGCACAATGGGACATGCACCGAACTTCGGCCTCTGAGTAACTATCTTTTAACCGTGGGTCAATCAACTCAGCAATGGCAGTTTCTTCTAGCAATGGACGCGCCTGTCAATTAACATAACACAAAATTTAACATTAAAACCACAAAATAGGCAAAGAAAATATAAAACTAAACCGAGATACTTGAAACACGTACCCATTCAGTTAGATATTGCTGACCCTTTGGCCTGTTTATATCAACAGCTTTTCTTCCGGTAATGAGCTCAACCAACACCACACCAAACGAATACACATCTGCCTTTTCAGTGATTTCACCTGTTTGAGCATATTCCGGAGCCAAGTACCTACACAAACCGAAACATGTTGGTTTTTCTTCGGTTTCTTATAACTATTATCGTGTGTGTGTGTATAGATCCTCAAGTAAATTTACCCAAATGTGCCAATTATTCTCGTCTCGACACCAGTTTCACCGTCTGGTTGCCATCTCGCTAGCCCAAAATCTCCGACCTGTATCCAGAATGAGATCTCTTTCAGACTTCAAAAGTCAAAATGGACACTGTTTCTAGGAAAGACAGTTAAGTTAATACATACCAAAGCCTCGAAATCATGAGTTAAGAGAATGTTGTTTGGACGCATATCTCGATGAACTATACAACCTACTCTACATTCTTCATGAAGGTATCTTAGCCCTCGAGCAGCACCAGTCGCAATCTTTTGTCTCGCTGACCATTCCAATGGCCCGTGATCATACCCTGCATATCGATAATACACCTTCCATTAGTCACTGATCAACAACTTCAGACAATCAATAAGCGGCGATTTCGACCAATTTACTTATAAATGGAACTATTAGGATCATGTTTTGTCTATAATGGGTCAAACGGGTTAAAAATCAGCTTAGGAGAAAAGCGGTCAAAAGTCACCCAAAGTGTATTGTTAAGAAGCCAAAAAAACTTTTTTGTATATCGACTGTTGGAGTCATTAAAGGACATTTCTGTTGGTGTCGTCAACTGTTAAGAAGCCATGCTGTAGTCTTAAAGTCATTCTACTGATATCCGACCCTTTATTTTTCCAATATCGAAAAGAAACAAATAGATTTGTACCGTAAAGGTGTGCATCTAAGGATCGGTTGCAAATATATTCATAAACAAGCATCCGTCGACCATCCTCGACACAAAATCCAATCAGCATCACAACGTTACGATGCTGTGCACAGCTTAATACCTCAACTTCCGAAAAGAACTCGTTATCACCTTGCGAACTAGCAATCTTGTGCTGTTTAACAGCAACCATTCGTCCATCTTTCAGAACCCCTCGATGTACCGACCCAAACCCACCTTCTGCCAGGAAATTATCTCTAGAGAAACCGTCTGTAGCCTCTTCAAGCTCAATGAAACTGAACCATTTTGGGGGTGTCCCGAACACCGGTGCTTTGTGCTGACAGATTGTACAAAGTGGAGGGGATTTAGGCGGTAAGTGTCTTGTTACCGAAATCATTTCCTTCACGTTCTTGGGTGACTTTTCAAGTCTGTGGTCAAGCTCGGTGAATTTTACACGTAAGGCGTCCGAAATTGGATTCATCGACACTTTTTCATTTATAAGTTTTGAACCTTTTTCAAGGGACATTTTCGGGAATTCATCTGATGAAGTAAGAACATCCACCCTCCATGGTGAACATAAACTCGTTGATGGCGACGAACTTATGTTGTCACTATCGGAATCTGAATCTGTATCGAGAAACACATCTTTTTTTGTGTCATCCCAGTCATGATCCGCTACTAAAAAGGGCGAGAAGCCAAGATCGGAACTTGATAATGAACTTTTATGCTTGGTCGTAGTAGTGAAGGAAGAATGTTCGGGACTGCTTACTGGTGTCACGTTTGGGACTCTGGTTGTGTTCCAAACATTCTCATTAAAAGAATCTGGTTGTGTCTCTAAACATGAAGTTGGATTTTCTTGTTCTTTTGTTGGTGATCCGATCAAATTTAGGCGAAGTACTTTTGGCCGAGCCTTTTTCATAACAACGACGTTGCATTCTAGCTCATCGATGCATATTTTCGCCTCTTTTTTCAAATTCCTGTCACCAGAAAACATGAAAGCATCCACTTGATTCTTTATAATCATATTGCATCTTAAGCAGATCATATTAAACGTGTAAGAAAACAAACAGAGTTTTAAAAGTCTCCTAAATTTTATAATAATTTCAGTCGTTTTCCGTTCCTTTAGTGTAACCCGCATAAATCTTGCGGGTTGTTTCACTTAACAGTTAACACGCCCTTTTTTATCACTGATGGGCCATATGTATCGAGCTAAAAGATTTAACATGGTAAAAATTGCATGCGAGTCAGCTTGGCGCGTTTCAACCCACACTATAAAATGAAATGCCTTTTTATCCAAATATATTTTGACCCATTACCAAAACCGTATTCATTTGCCACCTCTAAATGGGTACTTACTTATCCAAAACAACCCATTGGGTTCGTGTTTTCTTTGCTTCCGCAGCCACTGCTCCACACATGTTGCCAGAAATGACCTTAATCTTCATCTTTATCTATGAGTATTCATCGAACACGAAGTAATTATTATACAAACAAAAACGAATCTCAAAAAGTGCAAGAAAATTAAGAGCTACACGACTCACCTTGTCTGAATCATACAGATTATGGAGTTGAAGCATCATCTGAGAACACGATTCGGTGATATCTTCCTTCTGATCCCTTACATCACCCGATAGAGATTTCCATTTTCCCGTCGTGCAATCGTTATTGAACTTTGAGAAATTCCATAACCTATTACCTAAGATAAGTCAACGTTAGCATTTTCGCTAAATGTATTTTGTTCACGGAAAACACCCACATTTACCTATATTGGTTTAAGAATCCTCTATTAAAATCCGAACTTATATCTATAAACACAAAACATAACCAGAAGTGCAATAACCCTATGATAATGATTCACTAACAATAAGACGCATTTAAGCTCTGAGACTGATAAACCCTAAAAAGTCACAATCAAAAGTCAAACTTATGAACCTAAAAACGAAACAGAAATTACACAAAGCTGTCAAAAGACTGATCACGGCAGGTCAAAATCAAAAGTCAAACTTGCACTTTTGCAATGTTAATGAGTATCCATGAGAACCTTTACTTAAGGGGTGTTTGTTTCGGCTTCTATAGCCGGCTTATGGCTTATTTGGTTTCTGGCTTATGATCATATGATCAATTTTTCTGGCTTATTATGGAAACTATCATGCTTATATAAGGTTCACAAGCAGAAAAGTTTCAAAATAAGCCACAAAAAGTTAGTTTAAGAAACATAAGCCCAAAACCAAATAAGCACGCTATATAAGCCGAAACCTTAAAAGGATTATATACGGTTCATAAGCCCAAAAAAAAGTTAGTTTAAGAAACATAACCCCAAAACCAAATAAGCAATAAGCATGCTATATAAGCCGAAACTTAAAAGGATTATATAAGGTTCATAAGCCGAAAAGTTTCAAAATAAGCCAAAAAAAGTTAGTTTAAGAAACATAAACCCAAAACCAAATAAGTCATAAGCACGCTATATAAGCCAAAACTTAAAAGGATTATATAAGATTCATAAGCCGAAAAGTCTCAAAATAAGCCACAAAAAGTTAGTTTAAGAAACATAAGCCCAAAACCAAATAAGCCATAAGCACAATACATAAGCCGAAACTTAAAAGGATTAAAATGGATTACTTGGAGTATGAGCAGGAATGATGACCAACAGCTTAGCACAATCACCAGGCTGAACAACATGTGTTAAAGCCCAAACCAAAGCATTTTTCGAAATATCTCGAGATGCTTGCACAGCAATAAGCACAACTCTATGATCTTTAGCTGAAACACTCTTTTGCCTCTTCATCATTTCCCAATAAGCCAAAACACAAATTTTTTACCAAAAGTAAGATGGAAAAAACACACACACTTCACCTTTCACTATGTGTGCCAGCCTAAAAACAGCAAAGATTTCAAATGTGGCCCAAAAACAGCAAGTTTTACCAAAATAAATACAATCAAGTTTTCCAAATTCACTATTTCTTCAAATCATCTAACACCCATTAAAAAATTATCCATTTCTTCAAAAAAAAAAAATTAAAAAAAAAGTACTAAAACATTCCAAAAATATCAAGAGACTCAATATTATCTAAGTCATCAAACACCCACAAAAATTATCCAACTTTTCATAATTTTCCAAAAAAAAAAATAATTACTAAAACTTTCCAAAAATAGCAAGAAACACTAAAAGCAAGATAAACCCAATTCTCAAAACTCAATATTTTCTCAAATTATCAAACACCCATATAAAATTCACCATTTCTTCATGATTTTCCAAAAAAAAAAAAAAACTTTCCAAAAATAACAAGAAACACTAAAATAAAGATAACCCAATTCCCAAAACTCAATATTTGTTAGAAAAATCTACTTTTCTAATAAATAAAATATAAAAAGCCAAAAAAAGAAAAAGTACTAAAACCTTCCAAAAATATCAAGAAAATACTAAAACCTTCCAAACACCACTTTTTTAATAAATAAAATATAAAAAAAAGCAAAAAAAAGGTACTAAAACCTTCCAAAAATACCAAGAAACACTAAAAGCAAGATAACCCAATTCCCAAAACTCAATAATTGTTAGAAAAAACTACTTTTCTAATAAATAAAATATAAAAAGCCAAATAAAAAAAAAGTACTAAAACCTTCCAAAAATATCAAGAAAACACTAAAAGCAAGATAACTCAATATTTGTTAAAAAAAACACTTTTTAAACAAATAAAATATAAAAAAAGCCAAAAAAAAAAAAGGTGGAAACTTTAAAACTTTTTTAACAAAATCAGAGCCCAAAAAGGTACACTTTTTAGTCAAGATTTTCACAAGAAATGCATGAAGAAACTATTTTATAAAACAAAAGCCTGCAAAAGCAACCTGATCATCACATTATTTGGCTCATATTAAAAGTGTTTATAAAACAACAAAAATGAAATGCCAAACGGTAAAAAAAAAAAATAAAGTACACAAAAGAGTTGAAGAGACAAGTTGTGGGTCCCACAAGTCTGAATATGATATACTAGAATTATTTAGTCAATCATTTATGGAATTGGAAAGGCTTGTTCTTTCTTTACTCTATTTGATGTTTAGTTGTTTACCATCATTATCGTATCGGACGAGATTCGAATATCAGTATTGATACCAGAAATAGAATTTTTGTGTTTTTTTAAGAATTTTTTGATTTGGTATCGGTTCCAATTAGTGGTACAAAATTTTAGTCTAATCTTATTTCGTAATATTCGAGACGAAATGCTCATCCCAATGGCTAATTTTTAAAACGACTCTAAATAATATTTTATTTGTTTTTCTAATTTATCAAATCAAAACTTTTTTAAATAACTCATACGACTTATATGACATATGCGACTTGTATAACTTATTTAAAAATTTTAAATACATTTTTTTATTTTATGCTAAATTGCATAGGTTGCTTAAGTCGTATTAATCGCACGAGGTATTTAGATAAATTTCGATTTAGTTGCTAAAAAACAAATGATGAGTGATGTTTGACCATTTCAAGAATTAGCAATTTTTTTAAATAATAGGTACACTCAACGGGTCGGCTTTGGGTATGGTTTTAATGAACTCATACCCGAACATGTTTATAATATCTATATTGGTATCCGCTTTAAAATTCGAATGGTACTTGATTAGTATTACTTATCAGGTTTTTAGATTTTCTTCGTGGTATCAAGCATTCATAATTAAATTTTAGTTTAGTATAATTGTACGTATAAAGTTAAAAAAACATTAGAAAACGACCAAAATACTCTAATATATTTTTAAAGTTTCAAGAAGATAAAAAAAAATACTAGTTTAATATCATGTCATGTGGTTTAAGGTATCGAATAAATCATGGTTTTTATTTTAAATTTACATATCCAATATCATGTCATGTAATTTAAGGTATCGAACAAATCATGATTTTTATTTTAAATTTACAAATTCAAATATACTTGTTCACAAACATTTTAATTTATACAAAATTCAACTAATATGAACATGTAGTTCGTTCAACAATATTCGTCTAACCTTTCGCACAATTTAAAACTTATATAAAATAACAATAGAAGCGGATACCAAATCGGATAAACAAGTATAAATACGAGTACGGGTAAACATGACGGATATTAATAGAACCCGTATACGAGAAAAAAGAACATTTCAACCCGAACTCGTATTTAAACTCGCCAACTCGACCCAAAGCCTCATCCATTTAATTCGAGTTTCAGTTTTCTCCATCGATTTCAAACGCTTTTAACAACCTTCTCAAGCGTCATAAAAAATAAAAGTGGCAATTCATGTCCACATGTCTAATTGGGCTATTTGGACATTTTTTTTTAAGAGAGGTGATTTGCACACTCTCAAAAGTTATTGGCACACTCAAATTATGTGTATTATGACATTTATACCCTTAATAATTATACATTCTATTAGGTGATTTAAGGGTATAAATGGCAAAACATCCAATATTTGGAGTGTGCCAATAACTTTTGAGAGTGTACAAATCACCTCTCTTTTTTTAATTAATGAACTAAATGATACTTTTATTTTAGTTGGACTATTTGGACAATATAAAAGTATAAGGTTAAATAAATGGGACAATATGTGATGAATATTTTTTGTTAATTAATTAATCTTGAGTATATTTGTTTCTCCTTTAATATTGTCGATTTGACTCAAATCCGTTTACCCCAAGTTCATTTGGTCCAAATATTAAAAATTGTCCGTTAGACCCACGTCTATAAACCAACGTCCGTTTAACCCATTATCTATACCCGTCTTCCTCATCATTTAGCCATCTATACAAAATACAAGTGGCCGACTATGATAACACGGTTGATACAAATTTTTGTTTGTTTTTAATTTTGTATGACGTTTATTATTTAATGAGCTTTTTTCCCTAGAATATTTTTTAAACGATGGTTGGTTTAAATCTTGGACACTAGTATGAAAAAGATTGTAATGTGTTGAATTTTATGTGTCTAGATGCTATAAACTGCATTATTGTTGTTACTAAAAATTAGAGGTGGTAAAACGGGCGGGTGAGCGGGCACGGACGGCGGATTAAACGGGCACAGGTAAAACGGACGAGCGAAACGGGCGGGCTAAACGTGCGCAAGCTAAAATAAGAAAAAAGAAACATATAAAAACATAGAATTAAAACATAAAAATACTTGTTTAAATGCAGAGAATATAAACTAAATATAAAACATCCACCGAGTAGCCTAATTAGTGTTTTACATGTGCGCCCATTAAGCCCATATGTTTCTTACATATGCGCCCGTTTAGCCCATTAATAATAAATAATGGGCAAAAAGTGCCCCATCCTTTTTTAAAAATGGGCAAAAAGTGCCCGTATTTATCAAAATGGGCAAGATTTGCCACCTCTACTAAAAACAAGACCATTCTATCTAATCATGATAAGAATGAGCGAAAAATCAAGTTGAACCGGTTTAATTAAAATGTATCGACTTTATTTAGTTTAGCTTCGGTTTGAGTTAGTTCGATTTACTTCAGGCCAAAACTGATAAAAACACACTTAAATCATATAAAGTGAAGCGAACGGACCAAACAGCTTTAATTTGGTTTGATTTAATTCAGTTTGATTCTCGATTCATGTTCCTTGAAACTTGGTTTTCAGTTCGATTTTGACTCGATGTCGGACCTTAAATCATGATATATAATTGCTTAAGATGAGTCGTAATAAGGCGCGTACTTTGTCAATGACGCGTCTTCGACTATAGGACTCAATCTTGGGGATAACTGAATCGTGCATGATTGTTTTATGTTCCAAGTTGAGTTGTGTTAATTGTTATTTTTTTCACATGTGATATTTGTGTATAAGTAGAGTATGCGTGAGTGATGAAGCTGATGGTTGATGATGATGACGATAATGAGTGCGATTTTAATGAACATGCAAGTTTTGTTTTCAACTCACTTATCCCTCTAAAAGGATTTGTTTTCTATGTTCCAAGGATATAGGTCGTGTATAAATCGCGTATGATTGTTCTATGTTTCAAAGATTTGCTTTTCTCGGTCTGGTTCAGTCTGAGCTCGATACTTAACTCTACAATAGCGTAATACCACATATAAACTTTTTGATTCTTCTAAAAGTTGATACTCGTGTTTTTTCGAAAAAAAACTTTTAAAATTTACGGCTTTACACTATTTAAAAAACTTTAAATTTTTTGTTTTTTACAAAACTGGAATTATTGATAAACATGGTTTACAAGTTTTTGTTTGTTTTTAATTTTTTATGACATTTATTATTTAATGAGCTTCATTTCCTAGAATATTATTGTGATGGTGAGCCTTGGAGGTTGGTTTAAATCTTGGACACTAGTATGAAAAAGATTTCAATATGTTGAATTTTATGTGTCTAGATGCTATAAATTGCATTATTGTTGTTACTAAAAACAAGACCATTTTATTTTGGATTTTTCTATCTTATGTTTTAAGGGCATATAATAAGAATGAGCAAAAAATCGAGTTAAGCCGGTTCAGTTGAAACCAAACCGATTTTATTCAGTTTAGTTTCAGTTTGAATCGGTCTAATTTTCTTTAGGTCAAAACTGATAAAAATTACACATGAACGTGAAGCAAACCGAATCATATAGTTTTAATTCGGTTTTGATTTGATTTGGTTAAATTTGGTTCAGTTCACGCGGTTCATGTTTTCTTCAAAATCGATTTTTGGTTTTATTTGATTTCGACTCAATCGATAGCCAACCCTAAATCATGATATATAATTGCTCAAGACTAGTCGTAATAAGGCGTGTACTTCTATTACACCTCGGTCGAATGAGCGCGTCCTCGACTATATAATATGAGAACTAGTTTTGGGGATAACTGAATAGTGTATGATTGTTTTATGTTCCAAGTTGAGTTGAGTTGTGTTAATTGTTATTTTCTTTATATGTGATATATTTGTGTATAAATAGAGTATGCGTAAGCGTAAGTGATGAAATCAAAACGATTCTAATGAACATGCAAAGTTTTAAACCCACTTATCCCTCTAAAGAGATTTGTTTTCTATGTTCCAAGGACATAGATCATGATAATCGCGTTCTATGTACCAGGGATTTGTTTCTCCCGGTTCGGTTTAGTTTTGGTCGGTCTGATTCCATCTGAGCTCGACACTCAGCCCTACAACAGCGTAAGGCTACCCACAACGCTACTAGGTCGCGACCTGGTTTTTTCGGCCGGCGACCTAGTGCGACCTATTTGTCACAACCCGACGACCTAGTGCGACCTAGTTTAATTTTTTTTTTTATATTTAATAAAAATAACATTTTATATTTAACAAAAATAACATTTTATTACAAAAAAAAAACTTTTTATTCCATACAACACGCATTACACTAAAAAAACATTACATAAACTAAAATACGAAACATTTGAAGTAAAGAGGGTATAATGCATTAACTAAAACTAACTCCAAAAATTGTCAAATTAATATATGTTGTGAGGAATTAAACAAAGCTCAATATATTAAAATTTGGAATTTTTTTATAAAGTTTATATAATTAAAACACGATTAAAACATATTAAATTTTAGAAAAAAATTTTTTTTAATAAAACACATAAACACAATACACAAACACATGAGACCGAATATGAAAATAGATCGTGCCTAAGGTCAAATTGTGTCCGACCGAGTCCGGCGACCGAATCGCCGTAACGCAGCGACTCGGTCGCGACCGACTGACGACCTAAAAAAATTCGGTGCGTTGCGGGTAGCCTAATACACCACATAGAAAATTTTCGTTCTTATAAAAGTTGATCCAAGACTCGTGTTTTTCCTCAATATGTTCACTTATCTAGGAGACACTGGTCATCACATAATTTATTTATTCATATCTAGGTACGTGAAATTAAAGGTATCACATTTGTCCAAGTTATTTAACTGTTGTGATTTCATGTTTAGTCATGATTATAGAGTTCACAACTTTGATGTAAACACATTTAATTATGTGATTTACATTTCGAAAACACAAAAAATATTCAAAATGATTATCGAGATATATCTCGTATGCATATGTATAGGGGTGTGATTCGGGTTGACCCGGTCGGGTTCGAGTTAACTCGGGTCGGGTCAAGTCGGGTTGAGAGCAAAAAAACATACCTAAACCCGAGTCTAACTAAAACTCGGGTCACTCGGGTTCGGGTCAACTCGGGTCGGGTCAACGTTTAAGGAAAATGTGTAAAAAGTGGCTTAATTAAGTACTAATACAATGTAAAAAGTGTAATTTTAGTCGGGTCAAGTCGGGTTGGTCGGGTTCAGATCAAGTCGGATTAAGGGTAAAAAATATATAACCCAAACCCGAGCCTACTTAGAACTCGGGTCAATTCGGGTCAACCCGAATTGACCCGAATACACTTTTAGACCCCAGTGACCCGACTCGAATATGATTATTCGGGTTCGGGTCGGGTCAACTTTTTCGACACCTCTACATATAGACACATGGTATACACAAATCCGCTAGGAAATATTTAAATTTTAATGAATCAATCTCTTGGACACAAATGTGATTTTTTCTGTTCAGGTAATACGGGAAGAGTGACCTTTTTCGACTCAAACATGCAATGTCTCACTAGGTTAATCCCGGGACGTTTCCAAATCTTTCCTGCCACTCTAAATATACATAACTAACGAGTTTTGAACCTTTAACCTCTTATTTGAAAACAAAGAAACATCAACTATATCATTTGATCACGGGTTACACGATTATATAACTAACCAGTACCAAATGGCCTATTAGTAACATTTTTAGCTTCGAAAAGTCAAAAGTTTATATCTCGCTGTAAATATACATTTGCGACTTTGCGAGTGCTCACAAAAAGATCAAAATGGTTCCAAGATTAGTCCGATAAGGTCACGTTCATATGTATTAAAAAGGGCAAATAGTATAAAAAACTACTCATCTTATGTTAAAATTCAATTAAAGATACTCAACTTTTTTTTTTCTCAATTTAAGGTACCATTTTTTTTCTTGTAGCAATGTTGGGATAATAACAAATTTAAAGGTTATATATTAACGACCGTTTACTTTATTATTGCATCGCTAGTCCTTTATATTAACGACACTTTATAATAACCTTAAATTCGGATTTTACAGTTTTAATTTAGACATTTTTCTATCTTTTTCGTTTGATTTTTACCGTTTTCACTCGGTTTTTAATCGTCTTAGTCCGTTTTTTTCGTTTGATTATAAACAAACGAAAACGATAAAAATTAGACGAAAAAGATGAAAAACGGTCTAAAACTGTAATAAACAAATTTTAAGTTTATTATAAAGTGTTATTAATGTAAAGGACTAATGATGCAATAATAAAGTAAACGGTCGTTAATATATAACCTTTAAGTTTGTTATTATCCCAACATTGCAACAAGAAAAAAGTTGGTACCTTAAATTGAGGAAAAAAAAAATTGAGTACCTTTAATCGAATTTTAACATAAGATGGGTACCTTTTTATGCTATTTGTCCTATTAAAAAGGTTAGCTCACTCAAAGTTGGTCAGAGCATCAGGTCCGAACCAAACTGTATTGACTAAGATCAATTCTGATCAAGGTGTATTAGATATTATTGACAAGATTTTAGTAATCGAATCAAATTAGACGATCAGATCGCATATGGAAATGATCCAACTTCTGGATCAAAGACTGGACCGTAATTGTTTGGTTCAGTCAAGATCAATTAAGTCAAATTCGTTTTTTCGATCTAATCTAAATCGATGATCTAAATACTCACCCTATCTCCAATTAATCGAAACCGGAAAAACCACATGGATTTATCCGTTTACACTAGTATAAAACTCATCCTATTCAAATTCCCACTATATATATTTAACTCATTCATATTTTACGTGGTTTTAAAGTCAATGTAACATGTGTCATTTAATGAACTTATATCGTTTTGTCATTGGATCCTATCTTTTCCTTAAAAAAATATCGCACATTGTATTTGTTTATTTTTTAACGGCAGTTTAGTCCAGCGGAATATCTTGCGTGCCACCGAGGCAATAAGTCTCTCGACCCAAGTTTGAATCATCTCACGAGGAGAATATCAACCTCCATGCTAGCCATCAGTTTCCCATTAAGGGGCTTCAAAGCATTGCGATGGAATTCAAACCCGACTGTCGATTCTGGGAAAATCCCCCACATGGGGAATGACAAAAGTCGAACCCCTAACCTCCCCCACACAGAGACTATAACCAAATGCATCCATTCAACTAAGCTAGACTTCATTTGCACATTGTATTTGTTTATTTACCTAATTAGCTATCCACATATCGAAATGCGAAGCGAATGAAGTAGAATATTCGAACCTATAGTTTGAAGCACTAGTTTTTTTTCCTCAACTCAGAATGATACACAAAAACGTAATAAAAATATCGTGGTTATAAATAGCGTACTCTATAACGGGGTATAACGTGAAGCTTGGCCTCAACGTTATGAAACAAAATAAAACGTCGTCTTTAGGCGTACCGTAAAAAAAGCGGCATAAAACGTGATATATTGCGCTATAGCACGTAGCGTGACGCTTTTTCTTACATCTTTTTGCAGGTTTATACAAATTAGGCTTGTTTACTCATTTTGGGCTACTTAGTAGACTTTGGCGTATGAATTATACTATAGAAATAAATCTTTGAGTAACTATTAGTCGATTTTCTTTTAAATTTGAATTAAAGTATTGCTATATTTTGAAAATTCGCTATATAAATATTAATTTAAACATATTTTTTACCGCTATATATCACGATTCAGAAAACGCCACAGCTTAATTGTAGCTTCTGTAACTTAAAACATGACAATATCATTACGTTACGCTTCATGCTATTTACATCCTTATAAAATATACTCCTTCCTTTCATCCTAAAATTATTATCTTTTATTTACTTTTCGATATTTTTTCTCTAACATTAATTTTAAATATTTTTATTATATTATATATTATTTAATAAAATTATAGCAAAAATAATATATTTAAAAATAAATCAACTCGTATATTTTTGTATTAACACAAACCAAAATAAACCACTACTAAGTGACTTAGTGATAAGATAATTGACTGACAAATAAAAGGTCAGAGGTCTCACTATGTGTGTACAGTTGTTGGTGGTCACGGATGTTCACCTGTGACAACTTCGAGTTATTTATAAGATAGTCGCTTTATAATTAATCGGCTTACAATGTCGAGTCAAAAACTCTGATAAACAACACAAACAAAAAAGACGGAAAAAATAATTGTTTTAAAGAATGGTTAATGAGAAAAAGACAATTTTAATATAAACCATATAACAGCTTAATTCTTTATTGTTTTAGAGTAAATTGTAAAAATCGTTCTTAAAGTATGATCAAAATGCATGTTTTGTCCTAAACGTTATGAAAGTGCAAAAATCATCTCTATTTGAAAATTTTAATGCAAGTATCGTCCTTAATGAGGATATTGCTTGGGACGAAACACGCAAAATGGCCAAAACATGTGGGACGAAATATGCAAGATAACAAAACTTAAAGGATAAAAATTTGCAAAATAGTTTGGTTTTGGGACGATATTAGCACTTTCGAAATATTTGGGACAAAACTTACAAAATGACCAAACTTCAGAGACGATTTATGCAATTCTCTCTTGTTTTTAGGAGTAAAATGCAAGTTTGCTCCCTGTGGTTTGCCAAAATTGCAGGTTTACTTCCCAACTTCCAAAAAGTGCAGGCGGCCTCCCGGAGGACGAAGGTAAGTAGCAACCAACCTCCTTGGACCTAACCTCTGTTAATTTTTTTGTTAACTTTGTTTTTTTCAAGGGTAATTACGTCTTTCTTTTGTATATGTCTAGTTTCTGTTTATTGCACATTTACTCCCTTGCTAACACTCAAATACTTATTCCTCACTAACACTTTGTCAAACCACATGCATAAGATCAAAACCCCCTTCCCTAAAAACACATAAGCCCTAATTCATTCCAACTATTATTTACATTCAAATCATCAAAAAAGTCATTTCTATAGAAGAAATCCGCCATGGTCAGCTTAAAATTATCTGACATAACCTCTTTAACCGTTTTTTTTCCAGCTATCCTTAACGGGGCACGTCCACTCTTTCATTTCTTTAACAAAGCATTTTTTCATCCTCACTTCATGCCAAATTTGTTTCAAAGAAAAAACAACCGAGAATTATGCCCTTAGTTCCTCAAAAATTTCGAGAAATATCCAATTGCCACGAAGCTTCCATTCATTACTAGCTGTTATCAATTAAGAGATGATGGTATATCACTACACGTATCTGATTTTTGCATTTGATCATGATGCCATGAACCTTGGAATCCCTCTTTGAGACTACGTACCAAAAATTTCGAGAAATATCCAATTGCCACGAACCTTGGAATCGACATTTTATCATCTTTTATTAGGTTAGCTGTATTTACTTATCTCATTATTGTCTTTGAAAATACCAAATTTATAATACGCAATTCCAAGTTGCTAAGTTTGAAAAGCTTTAAAACCGTAACAGTAGCCTTGTTTCCGAGAAGGTTTGTGCAAAATCTCTTTGCGAGCTTCATGGTCCTGAGTTTTATCTCCTTTTTGGTCAATTTCTGATATACATCTTCCATTTTTTAACGTTGATGTTTTTTCATTCGGCATTGTGATGTGGGAACTTCTTACCGGTGATGAACCATATGCAGACTTGCCTTATGGGGCTATAATTGGTAAGTCACACAACGATGTATACCTTTGTGATGACTCTGTCTATATGTATTGACATGTGTATCTATCGTATTTAACTTTCATATTGATGATCAGGTGGGATAGTGAACAACACACTAAGACCTGCAGTTCCAGAATGTGTTTCTATTATGAAACGGTTGGTGCAACTGTGCAAGTATGGGTTAAAAAAGAAGAGTTATAACCAAGTGAATCAGGTAAGCCCATGGACCCAAGCCGGGTATAATATATTTAATACGAGAATTGACAAATTTACCCCCACAAAAAAATTGTCTTTTAACGATAGTTAGGTCTAGGGAGGTTGATTGCTACTTACCTTCGTCCTCTGGGAGGCCGCCTGCACTTTTTAGAAGTTAAGGAGCAAACCTGTAATTTTGACAAACCACAGAGAGTAAACTTGCATTTTACTCTGTTTTTATTTGCAAAATAGCAATGACCATCAACGGTAAGCAATATTTGTGAATAATATTGGGTTTTTGTACAAAAACGTTTGAAAACACAGTTGTATGTCTATCTAGTCATAAGTGTAAAACAATTTTTAAATGTTCAACGTTTATAAATGATACTTTATGTAGCGTTAATATTTCTTAAAAAAATTACTTGTTATTTATCAAACGCGTTTTAAAGATAGTAACACTCGAGACTCACAAATAACCGATTTTAAATGCTTCACGTTAAACACACCTTAACGTGCTACATTGAATTTTTTTCGCGAGTTTTTGAGAATAACGTGTAAGAAATCACGAAATTATTTTTGTAACAAGACAAAATAAGCATCGGTTAATATTGATAATACAAGAAGTCAAATATCTACAACTTCTCATACCACTATCGTGTTCATATGAATTCGACAACAAGTTCACATAAAATTTAGTGACATAATTAAATGTCTTTTTCTTTATAAGGTTATATGAATTTCTTTTAGAAAATATTGGATGTGAATGTGTAAAAGTGACGTCTAATATAGTAGATTAAATATTTTCTAAAACGCCAAACAAACAATCGACGAATTAAGTGGTCGCCTCATCGTGGAATAGTTATGTAATGATTTCTAATATATTTTAATTATTATTTTTTTTTTAAATTGATCTTAAAACACGAGATATAAGCAATGTGGTGTGGTAGAGAAAAATAGTGTCATAACTGATACGTAAGTTATAACATCAGAATGTTATAGCACCACAAAATGAAGGATAACAGTAAACCATAGAAAAGTGATGCCATAATTTTTTTTATTTAAAACTTAAATTAAGTATATACTAAATAAAAATACATTTTATTCATAAAAAACATTATATAAAAAAAATACAAGAAATTATAAATATTAGAAAAAAAACATATAAACTAAAATCAATTAGACATAACGAGCCCGGATCATTTCTTTTTTCGCCTCAATAATTTCCACGTCGATTGGTGACATTTTGCTTGTGTCGATTTGTTGCACCCTCATATCCGACTCGAATTGTTGAGACGCCATTAGTTTCATTCGAGTATTTGTCTCGGCCTCGATGATATCCATTTTAGCCTTGCGATCCAACTCGCATTGTTGTTCCATCATTGTTTTAAACATTTCCGGGTTTGAACCGGAACTAGCGGACGGGTCGAGTTGGTTGAACGTTGACTCTTTGGAACCCGATGTGCGCCTTTCGAACGTGGCACCGCGTCGGGTCCGAACATTTTGGGTTCGTCTTCGGGAGTGGGGCGTAGACGATTTCGTCTTGCTTGGGCCGAGTCGGGATCTTTCCACTTGTATTTGTCTTTCAAAAATTTCCAAGCACTTTTGTGCTTAAAATTCAAACACGTAGCGTTTCTAAATGCGATTTTGACCCGAGTTAAAAACCCCTCGTTGTCCTTCCTGCTTACCGCGGCCAATTCATCATAAATGTTATTAAACTTAATCGAAAGCTAATTCAACGGAGTCCATTTTCCGGTCAAGAAATAAGAAAATGAGAGTTTATAAAATATATTGGGAGTGCTATAAAAAATGGGATATGAATGGTTTTATAGAGATTTAAGAGGTTAAATTTTAAAAATATGGGTTTTTTAAAATTATAGCGCTTACATTTAAGTCCCCAACGGATAGTCTTAAAAAAAAAAAAAAGCGAGTTTGGTTGGCTGGGAAGTACGGCGCGACGCCTTACAGCGCCATGACCGGTGTGGTGCGCCGAGAAAAATGTCGCGTTAAATGGTACGGCGCCACCCACCCGCCAACCGTACCCTTGGTTATTAAAATAAAAACAAGTCGTCAATACGTCGTCAAATAAAAAAAACCGATGTAACAAAAATTTAAAGAAAAAACCTTGATCATCAATGCGTTCAGTCTAATATAAAATCCGGGATTACATGTGATCGAGCAACATGGATCCGTAGTATAAAATGTTGTCAAGCATTCTAAATGTTTATAAAACCCGTTACGACTTAAAATAAAACATTTCATGAAACGTACGATGACAACTTTTTAATCCGGGCCCGTCACTAGTTTGCATTGTCTTGTGTTGTGTTCTATAATTTACATCGACTAAAACAAGATATGTCACATGCTATGTCTTGCATCTTGTATGCGATCGACATAGTTGGTAGTCAGACAATTACACATAACGTGGGATTAGTCGCAACGAATCGAACGTATTTTGGCCCGGTGTATAGTCTATTATTTTTTTATTTTTGGGTATCGGTCATGTTTCATCTTACCGTTTTAAGTACAACCTGTTATTATGCATTGTTGCACTGGATCAGACCGACGAACCAGATCAGACAAGACTGATCCAAAACTGTACCGAATAATTATGCTCGACCTTTGCCCGGAGTTTTGAACTGAATCGATTTTTTACCAGATCTAGTCTGATCCTAGTCGTAAGGTTTGGGGTTTTTAACCCATGATAACCATAGCTAAAAGTATTAGCTAGTGTTATAGAGTATTAGAGTCGTTGTAATGGCTCATCTAGGCCAAATTTAGTCAACGTTCGCTATAATCTTTAACCATCTTGTTGACTTAATTGTCATATTTATTTATCTATACCCGTGTTTAGAATCTGAGTTGATCTAGCTGGTTGAGCCGGTTATATCATGACTTGATCAGGTGACCGGACACCAGTTTTGAAAGCAAGACCCTGTTAAACCATCGGTAAAACTAGTTGAGTCGTGACCGGTGACCTGCTAGCTCGATCAAACTAATTAAAAAAAATCAGTTCTAAAACATTGATTTATATGGTTAACTTGTTATCAGCAAACAAGATGTACATAGGTGGGGATTCGGTAAAAAAATACACGGACTTAAAATAATTTCGCTAAATATCATTTTTTTAAGTACTTATTGTGTGGCTAAAAAAGTATGTATTGTATACAGAGTGAAAGAGGTGCATGCATACTGCACCACATTAACCTACTCGTACAGTCAATTGGCATGACCTCATTCCATTGAGTACACCAAAAAAAAATAATAAAAATTAAATTTAAAATATTTTATTATTTCTAAATCATTTAAAGTCGACTTTTTTTAATATCATATAAAAATAATCCTAAAAAATCATTTTCGTTTATGTCGTGGGAGTTGTTTTCTTGTCTTGAATGGTGAACAACTTAAATCCTATAATTACGGATTATTATTTTAATCAAAGTATCTTTATGACGACTTTATGTATTGATTCATTTTATTAGAAAAATTACATTTTTTTTATTTTATATTTTTTTATCTCATTGTCTCTTATTGTTATAAGGGTTTTGCTAACAAATGTCACTCGTAAATAATAAATGAACACAAACTTTCTTAATTAAATTACAAATAAGTTAAGGGTGCCCAATGGGCAGAGGTTAGGGGTAATAAATGAACACAAATTTTCTAAATATACATTAAAATATATTAAATACACATTAATTCTAATGAAAATGATGTTTATATAATAGTATAATAATTTTTTTTTTTTTTTTTTTTTTTTTTTTTTTTTTTTTTTTTTTTTTTTTTTTTTTTTTTTTTTTTTTTTTTTTTTGGTAACCGTGATTTCCGACTCATTGGCCGACTAATCCACGGGGTTTGAGCCCACCGCCACACAAATAGTATAATAATTTATGAGTTTATTTAATGCGTATTTAATGCATTTGAATGTATATTTGAAAAATTTGTGTTAATTTATTGTTCATTAACCTCTGCCCAATGGGCATTGCTTAGCAAAACCCATAGATTAAATACACTTAACTTATAGTAAAAATGATGTTTATATATACTAGTTTATTTAATATGTATTTAATACATTTTAATATTAATTTAGAAAATTTATGTTTATTTATTGTCGATTAACATCTGCCTAGTAGACATTAGTTAGCAAAACCCATTTTATAATTTACTTTTATTAGTCGCTAGATATACTTACCGAATAAACCAACTTTTTATTTTTAATAACAAAACTAATTTCATTAATAAAATAAACACAATAATTAGAAATATTATTTTTACTACATTATAAAGGGTGTATCTCTTTGGTTGAAAGTTGAAATGTTGAAAGTTGAAAGGTGGGTCTTACTAAAATGTTGAAAAATATTGATTATTCCTTGTGATTAGCCCTAATACACACACGTACACAAACTTTAATCTCTCTCTAAACCCTAATACACAAAAAAAAAAGACATACTTTGTAGTGTGGAAATTATTTCAATCGCTTTTGATAGTGACCACAGTATCGTATATCGTTAATTATCGTTGCTAGAAAATCCCGCTGCTATACGCGGGTACTCGTCTAGTATAACACAAAAACACTCAATAAATTGATTGATTTTTCACACTTATTATGTCACTTGTTCACACTTTAAAATATGTGAATTTGAAAAGTTCACCCTTTTTATTAGTGTTTTTAGTGTTAACAAATTGAGTGTAACAAATAACATCACACTTTTAAATGCGAAGATTTTATATACTTCACACATTTATGTATGAACTTTTTAAAATTTCGCACTTTTATTTGTGAACTTTTTGATATTTCACATTTTTTAATACTTCACATTTGTAAGTATAAATATTTTACAAATAAATTCACACTTTTAAAGTGCGAAGAAAAAAATACAAACAAACTCTAGGTTTGTTATAGTGAAAATACAATACGAAATTAAAAAAAAAAAATATGATACGATTTCACCGACTGTATGTGATACGAAAGACTCCAACTTATCAAGTCAAATATCAACTTTTTTCTATTATTTTACCTAACTAATGATTAGGTCACGAAATTGATATATTTGGCCTTATGCATTCAAGTAAGTTTAAGAAATGAGAAATATGTGTTTTTGTGTTTAATGACGTTAACCAAAGAATAATTGATATCACAAAATCTGTTTTGAGTAGGCTTGAGCAGGGCAGACTTAAAATCAATTTGAATTGGACTTGACTGAATTAAACCGGATCAAACAATTTTGGTCAGGTTCTCGGTCTGAGATTTTGGACGAATTCAATCATTGGTCTGGTCGGTCCGTTCCAGTCCGGTTCGGTTTTACCAAAATCTCGTCGATTTGATCTAATTGGACCAGACCTAACCGAGGAACGAACCGGATCGGACCAACCTAGACCGGACTGGATCATTTCGGTCTGAGGTTTCGAACCATTTCTGCTACTGCTAACTGCTTATGTTAACTACTTTATGCTTCTATTGTTTTCTGCTACTGTTACTGTTAGTGTACCAAACACACCCCATATCGAATTTATAGCAGTCAAAGACTGTCCAGTCGAGTTCAAAGCTAATTCATTGAACACGACTACTGCGAGCAAACTTGTTATCGTTTAATACGTTTTATGAAGAGAAACTGTATAAATAAGCGATTAAAACATGTTTACGAAAACTGAGTATTTTTAGCATGATTTGTAAGTTTTCGATAAATTTGACCCTCGTTGACCATCTTTAACCGCCTTTAAACATGCTTCACTGATTATTTGACTGACCAACAGAAAAATTCGTAGCTCCGTAGCGCTTAGGCGACAATTAACAGTCTTGTAGGCCTCGATATTTATGTAAAATTCCATCTGAAGTTTTGGACCAGTGTATTATTTTCCCCATTGAATGGTAACAAACATTTCAGAAAAAAACATTAATGTACTTGTATACATTTGACCATTATACTCTTTGGACCACCGTACATAGATTTATGCTTTGTAGGGTAACACAAGGGTAAAACATTTACAGTACATTATTGTGTTTGTATCAGAATACTAGAATAGCATGTTAACAGTTATTGAAATTTACTGGGGATTTAGACATTTTCATTTCAAATTTACATTTAGATGTATAAATCAGATTTAAATTCAAAGCTTATTAATAAACAAACAATACCTAACTCTATACGTAAAAGTTAGTCGATTTAAAAGCAGATACTAACGGACCTGCATTAATACTTACGTCGCGGAAACAGTCTAGTTTATGAACCTTGATCAACACTACCTAAAAGTATTAGCTAGCGTTATAAGCTAGTTAGGTCAAATTAGTCAACATTCGCTTATTTACTTATAATAAAACAAACCGTTAGTAGAATAAGAAAATAATAATTTTTATCTCTACTACTTATAAAGGAAAAACTCCAAAACCTTTGAATGTTGAAAAATGACTTAATTATAGAATTGTTGAAAAATTAAATGCATAGAAGTTGGATATTAATTGTGGAATTATTGAAAAATTAAATGCACATAAGTTGGATAAAATAGAAAATATTGAAAAATTAAACCATAAATAATTGCATAAGTTACCGAGTCACGGGTTCCACAACCCAAATTAATTCGGTCGAGTAACTTGGTCACGGGTTCCACCACCGGGTCAACCCGGTCGAGTAATCGGGTCATAGATCGACCATCAAACCAACCCGATTGAGTCACCGGGTAACGGGTTCGGCCATCGGGCCAATCTTTTCGAATCACGGGTTCGACCATCGGGTTAACCCGATCGAGTCACCGGGTAACGGGTTCGACCACCGGGTCAATCCTGTCGAGCCACCGGGTCACTGGCTTCGACCACCGGGTCAATCCTATCGAGTCACTGGGTCACGGGTTCAACCACCGGGACACGAGTTCGACCACCGAGTCAATCTGATCGAGTCAATGGGAATGGGCTCGCCTACCGGTTCAACCCGGACGAGTCACCGGGTTACCGATTCAACCATCGGGTCAATTAATAAATTATTAACTATCTATCGCTAGGCAATTATTGGGTCACGAGTTCGACCATCGAATCAATTAGCATATCATTAATTATATGTGTTTAGATAATTCTGCTGCTATGCACGGGTAATCGTCTAGTTGGTTAACATGTTTTGACACATCATCATGTGAATGTTTTATTTGTAAAACTTAGGGCCCTAAAACTTATGTAGTTTTATCATTTTTCTAATCTTAAATTCTTTTGCTGACTTAATTGTTAATTTATTTATTTTATGGGCCAAGCTATACAGACCCCCCCTAAAATACTTGATGTACCCTCTCTTTTCTGATTTTTTTTTATTTTTTTATTTTTTTTTTTAATTTTTATAATTTTGAGATTGTTATAAAACTGTGAAACGAAAAACATGAAATCGAAAAAATAAAGTCTGACTAGTCAAAACTGTTAAAATGTTAAAAAAACGCGGAACAGAAACTGATAAAAACACTGTCCAGAAAATGACAGGAGACAAAAAGTACATGAATAATGTACTTTTTGTACCTTTTTTGTGGGGTAGGGGGTACCAATAGGGGTACCCTTATTTTATATGTATGTTAACTTGTTTCTGTAAATTATGTTTGGCAACAAGCAAAATGGAGCGTTTTGGAGCAGTAAGCGACAAACGGTAAGTAATTTAACCAAAAAGCTTGTTTGGTAATGAAGCGACAAGCGTTTTGTAGAGTTTAGATTATACACAACTACTCCAAATTAAAATGCTTCTTTTTGAAGCGTTTGCAAGCAAGATGAAGCGTTTTGGTTAAAATTTACATATACGCCCTCATAATTACATTAATTTAATATGCTTATGCCCATTTTCGTAAATTTACAGTTTATAGCATCTGCTTACTGCTACGTTTACCAAACACTTTTTTAGCAAAGTGTTTCTGCTTACAGCTTACTGCTAGCTGCTTCTGCTTACTGCTTACTGCTTATACTTCTGCTACTGCTTACTACTTCGTGTCACCAAACATACCCTAAGATGTACGTGACAGAGTGAAAGAGGTGCATGCATACTGCACCACATTAACCTACTCGTACAGTCAATTAGTATGACATCATTTCATCAATATAAAAATACAAAATCGTAAATATCAAAATCAAAATATTTTAAGTTGACTCTTCTTTTATTACTATTTAAGTAATCGTAAAAGTTCGTTAAATATCATTTTCGTTTATGTCGTGAGAGTTTTCTTGTCTTTAATGGTGAACAACTTAGCATAACTTTAGATACCTAGTGTTCATATTTTCGATCCGATTTGAACCAAACCTGCCCGAGCATACTCGGGTCAGGTTATTCGGATTAAAATTTCAGTTCGGGTTAGTCGGGTCAACCCGAGTAACCCGAATTCGAAATCGAGGGTATAATATTTATGTCTAATTCGGGTTCGGGTCAACCCGATTGACCCGAATATTTTTTATTTATTTTTAAATTAAATTAAATATAAATTATATTAAAAAATTAAAAATATGTAAGAATTTACCCGAATTCGGGTTGACCCGAACCCGACTAGACATAAGCCGACTAAACCCGACCTGAATAGACCCTAACCCGAGTTTAAATCGGATCGAGTTAAGGTAAATTATTTTTAGCTTTGATCCGAATTTAACTCGATTCGATTAACTGAAACCCAACCAACCAGACTCGATTCTCACACCTACCTATAATTACGGATTGATTATTTTTTTAATCAAAGTATCTTTATGACGACTTTATGTATTGATTCCTTTTAAGCTTAACGTTTATAGTGTAACGAAATGCTAGCAAGCTCCAACTTATCGAGTCAAATATCAACTTTTTTCTATTATTGTACCTAACTAATGATTAGGTCAAAACTTATGACTCTTTACATGAAATAGATATATTTGGTTTTATGCATTCGGGGCGGACTCACATAAAAATCGGATCCATTTTAAAATCACGAAGTGAAAAAAATAAAATTAAAATTGTCATTTTTTTAGTTCGTGCAACATCCAAATTTTTTTTGCTACTTTAGTTTCTTACACTGTAACTGTAGTTGATTTAAAATTTTGTGTGCAACCTCCCGTTTAAAATTTTAGGTACGCCCCTGTTTTTATTAGAGTAACTTTAAAAAATGAGAATAATGTGTCTTTGTGCTATCGTTTAATATGTTTTATGAAGAGAAACTGTATAAAATGATAGCGTATTTATTAAGGTTGCAAAAATCACGAATCAATAATCGGGCGTGATGGACTAATTTGTAATTTGTAATCGGTTTAAGCGCGATTAATCGATGACTAATTGGATTTTAATTTTTATGAAGTTTTGAATAATTTTGATGAGTTTTGTGTATTTATGGCAAAAATTTTCTTTAAAACCAGCTGATAATAGATATAAACGATTAACATAAGTGATTTTAACATATTTACGAACGTTTTTAGTATTTTTAACAAAATTTACAGGTTTCAACAAGTTTTACCACCGGTAAGCATCTTTAACCGACGATTATTTGACCGATTAATCGGCTACGGAAAAGATTTGTAGCCTGTAAGGCGACAAATAAAAGTCTTGTAGGCCTCGGTATTTATATGTAAAATTCCATCTGAAGTTTTGGACCAGTGTATTATTTTCCCAATTGAATGGTAACAAACATTTCAGAAGAAAACATTAATGTACTTGTATGCATTTGACCATTATACTCTTTGGACCACCATACTGTCCATACATATATTTATGCTTTGTAGGGTAAAACAATTACTGAACATTTTTCTGTATGAGAATAGTATCTTCAACAATTATTGTTACACATATCTTTTTTACAATGTTTCAAAACTCCGATTGACCCGATCGGTAGAACTATAAACCGATAGGATGATTGGACGCCGGTTTTGAACGAAAAACCAGATTGAATTTGTTGAATTGTGACTTGATGATTTGACCAAGTCACTTAAAAACCTTGCCTTTTTAGCGTAAGTTTTCTCAAGACAAAACAGCATACAAATGTGACACTTGGTACTAACTTTTTATTTAATTAGAAAAAAAGTACTAACTTTTTATTAAACTTTCCTTCGACTTAAAATATGTAACGTTGTGTATAACCAGGGACGGAACGAGAAAAGTTTTCGCGAGTGCTTGGAACTCCGTGGATATTTATTTAGTTATAGAACACGGACCGGAGTGAGGAATCAGCCTAGCCTACTCTAGATATTGCAGTTCGGTATGTGGTTCGTTTTTTCCTTTGTTTTCGGTCATCGGTTGGTCTGGTCTTACATTGAGAGTTATTTTGGACCATCCATCTTCATCTCATATAATAGATAAAATTAAAAGTATTTTATTATTTAATTTATTTTTATAATTTAAATATCCTATAAACCGTTAAGTGTTAAACTAAAAAAAATATACAATCATGACGAGCATTTAATTACCTTTTCTACAGATACGCACTATGATATATTTTTTAAGAAAAAAAATTGTTTTTTTTCGTTTTTAAAATTTACGTAAAATATCATATATGATAAAGTTTTTCATCATATATGATAAAGTGTCTTATCATATATGATATTAGTGATAGATTACAAAATATTATTGAATCATATATGATATTGATATATATCATATATGATAAGTTACATCATATATGATACTGGTGTTACTATCATATATGATATATATAGTATCATATATGATAAATTTCGGTAATAAAAAAAACGTGAGAAAAACGTTTTTTTTTATCGAAAGTATATCATATAGCATATCCGTGGAAAGATAATTAAATGCCCGTCGTGATGATATAATTTTTTTTTCGCATAACGATTAACGGTTTAAGAGATATTAATGTTTGAAAAAAAAGGGAAAATGGTTTTTTGATTTAATTTTATTCATTGGATTAATATGAATATGAAGGATGAAGATTAGTGTTTTGGTATCTAAATGAATTTTTGTTAACTTTTTTTTTTTCATTTTAGTAGGTTTAGTTTAATTTATTTTTTCACAAATTTAACACTAATATAAATACAAACTTAATGAGTAATTTGTTAGCTAAAAAAAATTGTCACTCAATACTTACCGACGTATTACACAAGTACCATGCTAATTAATTTTAAACTATTTTATCTTACCGGAGATTGCATTTATCTCTTATTGGGCTATAAGAAAAATGTCTTAACAAACACACACATATTGGGCTTTGAGAAAATCAGAAAATATGTTGCCCCTCAAATTCGTGAGGCTCTGTGCGCCAGCTCAGCCTTCACTGGCTCAAATCCAAGCCTGATTATTATTATAAAATATATTAAGTGTAAAATTTAATTCATGTTAAGATAAAAACAAGCTTATAATATTTACGCCAATCTTTCAAGAAAAAAAGCTTCTTCTGATTTAATTTTGTGTTACGATTAAACTGTTATCTTATAAATTAATATTTTTGGTTCCAAAATTATTATCGTCTATTAATTTTTTCAGTTTTTTTTTGCAATTTTAAAATAAATTTAAAGTCAGTCAATTCATATATTTTTTTTATTAAATATTACTTCCCTCGTCCCTAAACAAATATCCGTTATTGACTTTCGAGGTCAATCTTTTTTATTTTTAACCTTAAATCATTTTGTTTTTGCTAAGTAACATTTAATAAAAATTATATCAATGAAAATATATCTAAAACACAATGTATTCATATAATTTACATAAAGTATTACATAACACAAACAAAATAATTTAAGTTTAAAGTTGTAGAAAATGACATCAAGTATAATATTTATTTAGAGACAAAGAGAGTATATAACATAAATAAAAATATTTATAATAAAAAAAATAATTTTTTAACAAAATAATAAGCTATTGTTTTAGAAAGAATGATTAAATAAATAGGAAGTTTATTAAAACTACCACTTCTTTTTTTAATTTTCACTTTATACCTCTCTAAAATTAGTAATTGTCATAAAAATATGAAATAAATATACATTATTATAAAAATAATGTGTCATGTCAAAACTGTTAAACCGATAAGAAAATAATAATAAATAATAAAAAAAAATTAAAAAGAAATCTTGTATACCTTTTGCTACTTTTCTTGTAACCAGCTAACATACTTTTCTTAAAGGACCGGTTTACACTAACTTTTTTTTAAAAAGCACACACGCGGCCCTCGCTCATGGTTATAAGACGGTTAACCTCCTCCCTGTAACGGTCAGTTATTTCCGGTGACCACCACCACCACCATGACGAAAACAACGACTGCACCGGAATTAAAAAGAGAGAACTGTAAACGCACCAAACACGACTCCTTATTCTCAAACTGGAAGGTAACTACAGTAACTTTTATTAAACTCCACTTTTTTTATCAAACTAGATCTACATCTTATTTTTCAACTTTTATAATTTATTTATTTTTATTTATTTTTCAATTAGTTAGTTAGTTAGTTAGCTAGGATATAGTTTTATGTTTTAATGTAACAGTAATGAAGATTTTGAGGTGAAACTGATTTGAATTACTTATGGAACATCTTTTTTAAATGTTTTAGATTTTTTTTATTTAAGTACTCCACAAAAGGTGAAGATCGGCGGAACACCTTAACCCGGGTGCCTTTGGCACCGGCACAAGGAATAGCTCCGGCAACTCTCCTGGCCCAGAGGAGCAACACTTGGAGTGAGACGAGCCGAGACTCGACCCGACCCTCGATCTCTTATTCCACAAAGTCTCTCCAGTGTGCCCATAGGTATTGCGGAGGCGGGTACCTATTTGAAACAAATGCCGAATTGAACTTGGGTCATTTGACTCAAGCACAAGAGCTCCACCCATTCGACTAATGCTCCAATGGTTTTTTTATTTAAATACTAATAAGATCTTCCATAATTTACAATTCAATTTTTTCACAAATGTTTTGTTTATTTTTGGAAATGAAATACTACAATGGAACAGTGATTTCAAACATGACAAATAGCAATCAACTTGAAAAAAATAGTTCATCGCCAATTCACTAAAATGGGACTACGTTTCCTCCATAACTAGAGTGTAGCGTACTTCCTCCGTTCCTTGCACGGTAGGTTGACTTTTTTTTTTTTTTTTTTTTTTTAGAACGGCAAATGTTAGTGGTTAGTGGGTCGAGTCGTGCAATGACATCCAAGCGGAAGAATGTCTTCTTCGAACCCTCGCCTAGTTATGTTAGACTCCTTATCCGCTTCACCTGAAAGGCCCTTGGCAGGTCTTGAACACAAGACCTCCACGACACCTCCCCAAGGAAACCACTTAGTGGAACTTTGGTGGCCAACTGAGCTAAGCCAGTTGGTTGCACAGTAGGTTGACTTATCGATGGGGTTTGATCCCAAAGTTGGCGTGGCCACTTCATAGTTTTTTGCACCTAGCAGAAATTGAACTTTGAGACCTCACACCTTTTAGTGTGATAGTTGCAAGCCCATTTACCAATATGCGTACCCACATGGGAGCCAGGTGTGGCACGGGCTACACCCGATTTTAGTTCACAAAGGGTAAATTTATTATATAATAGATCTTTTCTCGATACGTGCAACACCCATTTTTGGATAATGAGAGTCAACTTTATTACTAATAATCATAAAAAAAATTCATGCAACACCCCATTATTAATTTTGGGTCCGCCTTATGCCACCCCTGACACTGAGTAGTTTCCTTATGACGCTGTTTTTTTAGAATGGCACCACACTTGAAATCCGACTCCCTGAGTAAAACCATCCAAATGAGCAGGCACCTGGACTAAACTACTAGGAGAGATCCGCGAAGGGAAACCCCTAGAACTCACGGTTTCGTACTAGGAGGAAAATTCGGATTTGTTGTCTTAAAACAGCATGAAAATCCATGGGAAACCATTGAAACTTTCTTAACCCAAACACTCCTTCAAGTTCAGATGCATTCTTAATTCTCCATTTATTCATTCTATGATTATTATCCCAACTTAAACCCCGACGGGATGGGGTGTAGGCACGTTTATTGGAGCAGTTGGGAAGAACACCGACCTCTTTGTTTTTTCAGTCCTTAGATAAAGGTGCTTGGTCAGCCATGTTCCTACGTAGCCTCTCGTTATTCCCATGATTCCCTGTTGCATCTATTCTCTGCAACCGTCGGTTCAGATCTATCTCGGGTATCGATCAACGAAATAGACCTCCTTCCTTCACTTTTGTCGTTGTCTTCCAATTCCAATAGCCCCAATAAGTGAGTGTTACGCCAGAAAAGAGAGGCTGACATCTTTTCTTATCTATCTATTTTCGTAAATTTACTTTCGCCACTACAAGCATTTTGGAACTCCTTTCTATTTCTTTGTTGCCAAATGTAATAAACTACTGCTGACAAGATGATTCTGTTAACGATGCTCCAAATAGTATTCTAAAACGGCTAAGAGGATAAGTAATCAGCAACACTCTGTAATGTACTGCCCACGCCTTGAACCTTTCCTTTACTCTTCAGTTTTAACAATACCATTAAGGCATATGAGCACTGAAAGATAACCGACCATGACTGTCTACGCAACTTTTACAAGATAAAGGGTACTTTAATTCAACTCCTTTCTGCCATACAAGAATCTAGTCTTGAGTCATTTATTTTGGTCGATAGCTAACCAGATAATAAAAGCTTCCTAGGATTAAACTGTAAGAACCAAACCAAATGATCCCAAGCAACCTTAGTCCCACTATCTCTCGAGCTCAACCAATCAGTCTTAGTGGAGAACTTCATTATTCTATTAGCACCATCCACCTAGAAAACACTCTTTCTTTTGATCGTTTAGCATAGGAACAGGACACGTAGAAGATTAGGAAACAACTCTGCCCACTCACTTGGCCATCTGCAACCTCCATTACAAATCGTATAAGCTACCTTATTATCATCTCGTAACCTGATCTCATACACAGCTCTTTTAGGTACAAAACTATTAATTGGACTATGACTAAATTGTGTGTTAGTGCAGTATCTATTGTCTTTTTAAATTAGAAAATGTTGGACAGGTGATGAGTTATTCATTAAACTGCGTCTTGGAATTATGATATGACATGACTTGATTGTAGGACTAGAAGTAGAATTTTGAAGGGATGTTAGGGTGAGTATCTGGCTTTTTGTTTGTATAAGTTTGGTCTATTCGTAGTTTGGGTTCTTGTTAGAAGTGTTTGTAGCTAAAGTTCCATGTATAAGAGATCTGCTTCATGCCTGTAGACGCATGCCACTCCAAGTTACTTTATTTCTTTCTCAGTTAGTTCACTTTGCTTATTTCACTGCGTCTTACATGATGGAGGACTGCCGGCGTGTAGGATCGATCCAATGGTTTTGTTTATAATCATAATATATCCTGCTTATCTGCTTTAAGAATAATCAGGGACCAATCTGCTTTTATTAAACTCTTATTTACTATAAAATAAGCACAAATGTAGTTTAATCCAAACACTTTAAACTGCTTAGATGCTAAAAAAAGCAGATAAGCACTTAAATAACCAATCCCAGACACCCTCTTTGTTGCATACTATTTTCATCCAAACAACACCTAAATTTCAGTTTGCCGTACTTCATACGCCTAACATTGCAGCTAATTTCTTTCTATCTTATCTGTAATTGTTTTCTGATTGTATGTGTGTATGTTAATTTGCAGATCCTTATCGGGGCTTCTGATTGGGAGGATTATCTATTGAACAAAGAAGGTGCAGAGAGATACAGGACTCAGAATATCCCGAACTGTTCTTCTTGTGCAGGGGTTTATGAGCTCGGGATAGTTGTTTCACTCTCACGAATGAGTGGAAAGACTAGTAGTAAAATTACTTCCAAAAGCATAATTCCTGTTTATCTTGGACAAGCTGATAATGTTAGGACCAGGCTTCAGCAGTATGGCCGTGATGGTGCTCATCTGGAGAATGGTTTGTCAAATGGTGAGCAACTTGACCGTAAAGTACTTGGATTGTTCTCTGACATATTCTCGTATGGATTTGCCATTGCGTTTAGATGGGCTCCGGTAAGAAGATATTCTGATTCTAACTTTCTTTTTCGTATTTTTGAAGGTCAAATGTCAGAAAGAGAAACATATGGAACTTTCACTTTTTCTGCATAATCTGAGCTTTTCTTTTACGTGAATAGTCTTTTAACGATAACGTCATTTCTTTTGAAGAATTTAGTTCGTAACCTGTGAAAATTATTAAGGAAAATGTGAATAAGAAAAAAAAGAACTTTCACTTTTATGCAAATAACCATTTAAGAAACTTCGGTTGATTTTACAGATGGAAAGTAAGAAGGATGCTGAGAAAACAGAAACCCAACTTTTGAAAACCTTCGATTATGCATGGAATAGAGAAATGAATGGGGTGCGTCGCCCAGACGATATTCATCGAAAGCTCGATGCTGCTTCAGGGACAAAAAGGGTACCAATGGTATTTAAGAAACTTCACGTCTTCCGCCCCAAGAAGGTTGGTCTGACTATTAAACGTTGTGACTCACCTGTGTCGGAGAACGGATCTAGCTTCTATACCAAGCAAAAAGACACAAATATCCTCTTTAGGATCTTCAAGTTCGGTCGATCACGGCCTACATTAGTATCAAAAGAGTTCGACATAAACAACACTGATTCCACCGTATGTGGTGTGGCCTTGGGTCACGGGTCTGTATGTATAAAGCCTCCGGTTGAAGGAAGAAAGAGATGTGTTGACCACAAAGGGATGAAAGTCAACGCAGTCGTCAAACCTACTTTACATACAAACACAGAGGTCACTCCTCATCTTACGTGTGGGGTCACTCTGGACGATGCTTCTGTATGTACAAGAGTTCCAGTTTTAGGGGAAAAAAGATGTGAGGATCATAAAGGGATGAGATCAAATAGGCGCATTCAATCTGGTTTAAATTCAGAAACCGGCACAATTTGTGATAGGGAAAAGAGTTGTGAAGAACTCAAGCGGATAGAGGTTGATGGGAAAGGTTCATTGAGTTGTGCAGCCAATACACGTAATGGTGCATCTTGTAAACGGAAACCACGTAAAGGTAGCACGTTTTGCTGGCAGCATGAGGCGACTAAGACTCTATAGTAATACTCGAGGATTGGGTGAGATCATACTGAATATCATTCATCGAAAGCCATCAAATATACTCCTGCGATAGACACGTATACATACAAAAGATACAAGCCATATGATTTATTTTATGCTGATATTCAAAGTAATCTGTTGTGTTAGTTTTCTGTTTGTTCCCATTGCAATAAACTGCGTTGGCGTCTGTTGTAAACTCTTATTCTTGTTGTTATTCATGTTCACCGCTCGCAGGGCCTATTTCATATAACCACTGCGTTACACAGAATTGGTATTCCATGTAAAACATGTGCTGATATACATTTCGTATGGTTCGCTTTTTGTGTTGAACAAACCATATGGAATGTATATTTGACATGCGCTTATAATTCAGGCCACTAGATCCATGCAAAACCTTTAACGATAAACCGCATAAACTGATGAAGAATATTCCAGAAAACATGGCACACATATTGCTGCAACTGCGACTCTGCAAGTGAGTGCAGCTTTTCTATCGATTCCATTAGTCTTTCAGGTTTGAAAGGTTGGTTGGGTTCGGGTCAATGCTGAAAATACCATGCCCAAACCCGGGCCTATTCGAATTCGTGTTATCAAAGTTCGGTCCATGTCAACTCGGAACGGGTTCATTTGAATTTGGATCAGCCCGAAAATCAGTAAAATGTATTAAAGTTGTCTTTTGTAAACGTTTAAATAGTATTTGTAGAATTATATAAAAAAGTTAAAAAAAGTCAGTTATTCAGTTCGACCCGATCTTTACAACAAAATGCACAATGTTCTCGGCTATTGGCACATTTATATTTTAACTTTATCAATGTGTATCATGTGTATTAAGCTCACATATTATATACAACAAGATATTAATAAGAAATCCACAAGCCATTATTCAAAAATAAATACTTTATACACATTAAATAAAAGTTAAAAACGGTTAAATTACATCAATAAAAGTAATGGCGTAAAAGTAAATGTATTAACCTGTAACACTCCTACATTGATAGCCCATTAAAAGTATTAAAGCCCATTTTAAAACGGAGTATTTCACTATTCATAAGCCTTGTTTTTTGTTTTTCACTATATAAACAGGATTCTCGATCACAGTATTTTCTATCTCTCTCTTGCCATAACTTCCGACTGCTAGCTCCGATCAACCTCTTCACCAACATCTTTATGTCCTTCATTATGTTGTATACCGTATGCAAACTTAATAACACATAATACCCGTTACTAAAGTTTTTTTTAACGGAAATTTAATTAAAATAAACTAGCAACAAGCTAGAAATTACAATGAGTCCACTCAACAAATTTTGAGCATTGCAACGAAAAATCATAAATAAAATAGATTATCTGAACTCTTTTGCTGTGCAGATAATCTATTGTGTATCATAACATTATAACGTGTAACAGTCGTAAAATAGATTTGAAAAGAAAAATACCATGAACAAGATTTTACCTAAAAGAACATAACTTATAAAGAGAAAACCATCCAATTAATATTTTAGTCTGAATAATATGCAATCAAACCAAAAGATAGAGTGCCTTCAGCTTCCACCGCCAACCCTCACCCTGCCATATGCTTGGGCCAGCAAGTACGAGCAGGCTCATTAAAGATTAACGCCACCACGATTACTGTAAGTACGAGCAGGCTCATTAAAGATTCCTTCAGTCATATATACACTACAATCTCATTACTTAAGTAGTTGTTTATCATTTAAGATTTTAAGGCATCAAATGAATATGTGTTAGACTACTAGCGTTAGAATATGTAAACCCCATGAATAAATATTGTATTATTGATGTAAATTTACAGTGATACATAGAATATTCTAGAAACCCTAATCTTACAAGTTGGGCTTGAGCCAATTTAGCCATATAAGGGCAGTGTATATAGCAGTGGGTAAAAAAGGTAATTGGGAGCGATAGCCGCCATCATACCCAATCACAACCATTTATTGGACGATAAAATACGTAGTAAGTCTTTATAGGAACCTTTTGGGACGAACTAACAACCACCATCATACCCGATCGCCATGGTCAGTAAGTAGACTTGAGCTGCTTGCTAGTTTTATATAGAATTTCTGCTGTTAAAAAAAAAACTTGAGTTGTTATGTCCCATGGAAGATCTTTAAAATACACATGGAAACTCCTGACTATATGTACAATTAGAAAAAATGTTAAGGCCTCATTATTGGTAAACATAAAATTTATGAATTTTGAATGTATGTTGTTTGTTCAGTCTTTTGGCTTGCGGAATTTATGGTTGATAAGATGTGTGATATGCTTGAAAAACATGGTATAACAAAATACGAAATGAGGAAAGAAGGGACATTGCGTTACTAGCAAATGTCCAAAGTCCAAACGTTTGTTGTCAACGGTGATAAAAGAAGCATCGTCATAGCAGCGCCAAAGGTTACTAAAATAGCTCAGAGCCTCTAAGTACTCGATCTAGTCTAATATAGAAATTTGTGGTTTAGGGCATTCCTTAGGTATCAAAGGCGACGTTTGCTCTTTCTCTTCTGTAGGCTATATAAACACATAGAATGGTCATTTTACACCTTTCTCTCATTATAATTTGGCAAATTGCATTCAAGTTTATTTTCTTTAAGTTCACATATGCTAATATAGAAATGGGATAATTCATGAAGAATCTAAGAGTGTAAAGTCATCTCGAGAGACTGAGTTCCTTGTTTCTCTAAGCCATGTTTTCATAACTCTAACAAACTCATCTTCTTGAATAAACTCATCGCCTGAGACGTCAAATTGCCATAGGACTTTTCCTGTACATTAAAGTTTTATTAGCCCAATAACCTATGTAGCCGTCTTTCTCTAAGGAAAATAAAAGCCCAAAAAAAGATTGTGATATTAAGACTCGACAATATCACATTTTTAAACGTAGAAAAAATACTAAGAAAAGTCCATATGAACAAGGGCAAGGCATCATTATTTTCTATTTTTTTATATTTTTAATCTAACGGATGTATAGCCCATATGGCACCAGAAATGCTATGACTCACAACTGGTGTCATAGAATTTCTGGTGACATAGTTTATTTTGCTGACGTGACATTATTTTTTAGTTATGACACCGTACCTATGACACGACGAATTCCTTTGCTCTTATATTATGTTAGTTGATAAGAAGCAACTTTTCCTACTTGCAAAGACTTTACTTGTTGTCATCATATTGGTTGTTTGCATTTCTAAGATGTTTTGGTAATTATATAGCTTGGAATAAATTACGTAACACCCTTCTTTATATAGTAGTAATTTCAAACCAAAGAAAGACGTTTTAGATAATCACGTTTCTAGAATTCTAGACCAATAAAAGCTGCTTTATAACTATCAGATACGTCAAATTATGCTGCGGTCATGATATGAGTTTTGTTGAAAGGTATTTTTTCAATTCAGCATCTTCTTCGTAGTTCGTACCGTTAGTATAGAAAGTTCCCAATAATGGAACAAACTTGCACCGAAAATACCGGTCTGACGAGACCAAAAAACACATTTGATCCTTTTGAAACATAGCTTTGTGCAAGTGCTATCAAATATTGACACACCACTATTAAACATAGTCTTCCCCAAGTTTTACTCGTGCATGGCAAGAACCCATATTGAGGTTCACATGTATCCTTAGATTCTACCATAAAACCCGATCAAAATCACTAACAAAATACTGATATAAGTCCCTTTTTTCGCGTGCACTTTTGGTTTTGGTCGTTGAGATCAAGAGGATATAAAACCTGTTTAGTATAGCTAACACTATATCGATCTTTTAGAATCTCCTTTGGGTATTTTTAGAGGTTCGATAAAGGGTATGATACGTGTTGACATGATTTATTTACGTATATGTTTGGTCATGACTTTATAAACTTTTATGTCGCAACTCTTAACAATAAAGATTTATATGTTGAACTTGTACTTCCAGTTCCCTAGATCTGCACATATGGCTGCAAGTGAGTGCAACTTTTCTATGGAATTTATTCGAGCTTGACCTCAACTAAATCAAATTTCATCGAGTCCAGTACATATAACATGGGCCAAAATATACAATAAAACATTATAATAATTATATTATAACTATAATAAAAGATGGGAATTTACGTAATTAAAAAAAAAAACCGACCCTCAGAGATGACTTTTTACGGTTTTCTATTGGTTAAAAAAGGAAAAAAAAAATCCTTAACATCTATATGTTCCATCCTCCATTCTTATTTCGTCAATAAAACCGCCGTCACATATTCTTTTTCATAATTGATTTAAAAAAAACTTGATTTTTAATGATTTTGTGTTGAAGTTGTTTGATGTAAGTAATACTAATTTTCGGATATGTTTTTTTTGGATGTGCTTTCCAGAAATGGAGAACCAAAACACACACACAAACCACACCGTTTGATTCATGAAACCACAAACAAAATCCATGATTTAGACTTATATAATTAGGGTTACGGCTATGCATATTAATTGGCGATTTGGCATTCTTTGATGGTTTAATTGAGGTGCTTTTGATTTGTGCGGATTCTATATGTGATGATGATGAACTTTTGTTCAGTTTGTTGCTTAATTGGGTCTCAGGTAATCATTACAATCGATTTCTCATTCTATTATCTTAATTTTAGGGTTGTCAATATGATTTGGGTATTTGTTGATATATTGTATTTTTTTATGGATTTCTTACATATGATAATAAGCAACGGTGGTGTGGCAAGGATTCAAGATAGCGGGTACACCCTCATTCAAGAAACCAGGTATGAAACAAAATAATACGATCATTGTGGTTGTTTTTTATATTTATGTTGCTTATTTTGGAGGTGTTAATCTGATTTTTAGGTATTTGTGTGATGTTGTTGCTGCAGAAATGAAATTTGAAGGAATTGATATACCGAGTACGAGTATGAAACGGGTATGAGATATTAGAGGTGCGTTTGTTAAAACAACTTCTGTTAGCTTTACTTATGCGATTTTAAAAATAAAGGCTAATATTGTTTTATGGGTGTTTCGTGTAGCGTTTAGAAAGTGACTCTGTCATATAGGAAACTTAAGATGAAGATATTAGCTTTAACGCAAAAGTGTTAACGAATTTTGTATTAAATTTGTGACATCTGATTATTTAGTTATTAAGTTATAATGGTGTTCATAGCGTGCACTTTTGTTTGAGGCAATCATACGCTGAATAATGAGTGCACGGTGTTCCCCTTCAAAAATTTCAGCTGCAAGAGAGAAATTAAAAGCATCAATAGTCCGCAGTCGCGACTTGGAACCATAGCCACTTGGTAAACTATTTTCTGAATATAAAAATATTACAACGAAAAAAGATTATATCTTAGTAAATCTGTTTTGGCTTAAGCTTAGTTGGATTTGGTATCATCACTGGATGAGAATGTTGTTTTATCTTCTTCTCATAAGGCTTTTGAATCGTTTTCAAACGTTCCAAAAGCTATTCCGTTTGAGAATTCGAATGTTGTTCGTTCGGTGATGGAACTTTGTGCACAAGGTGCGTTTATTCCACCTGATAGCAATCTGTTTCAAATTTCTCTATGCACATTTTGAGCAACTGTCGAAACTGATATATGATTTAAAAAATACCGTCTTAAAGGTGTACCAAGTTTGTGAAGAATAGGTTGTGGTTGTAGGCCATGTATAGGTTATTTTCAGAAGTAATGGTTTTTAAGGATCATTGAATCAGTTTTTGCACCACATTGGTGAACCGAGCGTGTCACTTTCATTTAGTTCACGTCAAAAGGCAGGATGTCGAGGAAAATAGCAGGGGAAGTGGGGGATTAGGAAATAATTAAAAGTTGACCCAGACTGGATTACCCCAAAAAAAGACAACATTATGTACATATAACTGAAAATTGGTTAATGAGATTTGTTTAAAACATAGTAAATAAGCACAAAGCAGATTTTGCTTTTGCATATAGCTATTTCATCCGCATGTTTATAAATGTGCAAATAATACAGTTCTTAGTTTGACCTTTTTCCATGTTCACATTGCAGGAAATGACTCTTGATGAGTATGAGAAAGTGCTATAAGAGAAAAGAAAAGTGTTGGCGGCTCAGAAGAGCGGGGAATGAAAGGTTGTGGTGGACAAGATTTTGGCGGACATGCATTTCCCTTGTGAAGAAAAAGAACAAAGAGTGGTACAGTTATGAGTTCAACATGGTAGTGAAAGTAAACGAGCTATTCATGACTGTTGAAGCAAATTTCCGGGGAAGCTTCTGTTGGTTTATATAGTTCATAACAATTATTCAAAACCCTAATATGGATTAAAGAACGCATAGCGGAAGCGATTAACAAGATCAATTAGTTTAACACAATTATATTAATAAAGATTAGGGTTACATACCTTTATCCTAGTAAGATCCACAAGACGACGGAACGGACGGCAACTAGGGTTTATCACGAACACCACCAAGAATATAATCTAAAGGAAGATTATATCACGCTCTTGTACACACGTAATACAACGAGTTAACCGTGAGTCTAGCACGAACAAATCGAGCTTCAACGCTTATGGAGTATCTACCCAATAACCCTAGAGAGGGATTAGGACTAGATATTAAGCTAAATTGAAAACCAACCGAAACCCTAATTGGTGAGGGTGTGGCCGGCGATCAAGAGAAGAGAAGGAGAGAGATGGGTGAAAAATTATGAAGGCTTTAGGTGTTTATATAGGCTTGACAAAACTTGGTCTCCAAGTAAAACACCAATTAGGAAAGAAAATCTTTCCTCCTTCCTTTTTCCCTCCTTAGGCCGACGCCCCATAAGGCCCATCTAGGGCTTCCGGAACTTTTCCGTTTTCCTTCTTTTAGCTTCTATTTAATTCCATAATGGTCGTTATAACTTAACTTTTATTTATCAACGATCGTTAGTTAAGCTTTGGTTTGATTTAATAAATATATATAAAATATATTTAATAAATAAATTAACTCTTTACGTTATGTGTGCAATCCCGTGATCCCGAGTTCGATCCTATCTCACGACTATTAATTTTAAGTCCATAAACTTTCAGCTCCCACTTGGACAAAATTCTAATATCGTGATCACATTGACTAGCGTCTAGTTACACTAGCAATGTCACTAGTACAAACCGGGTAAGGTCTCCTGGACAAGAACCTTTTAATGATTACATCATTATTATTATCCTTTCATTTCAAATACATTGTTAATAAGGATATGGATCTCAGTCATTCCTTCATTAACTATTCTGTTTCTCGTTTACGGATATAGCAAGATTACCAAAACACATTTGGGTGTGGCCACACAAACATCTTACTACTCCCCCGAGGGGCCCAGTTGTATTTATACTTCAAAATAAATTTTGAAGGAAACGAATCCCATTTCGACTACAAGCAAAACACATGAACTTCGCAACACTTCTGAAAATAACCCTTATGACTACCAGTTACGTTTAGCGTTAGGTTACCTTACAGAAATGCACTACATTCAATGCAGTTTTCTGGTATCTCAGGTCTAAGGATAACTATTTATGATTTACTTAATGACAAAGATCCATAAAGTAAAATCACATAGTTGGGATAAGTCCAATATTTGATCCATCAAATATCATCCAAAATTGACCAATATACTTTCAAGTATACTCTGTCACTATTTTGAATTGTCTTAGTTTAATAATACTCCCATATTATTAATCGACAACGGACATTTAGAAACATCAAAATGCTCATGGATTAAAACATGTAAAATAGGACACAAAATTAAATAACAGAAAAATAAATGAAACCCAATCTTTATTTCATCAATTTAATAATGTCTTACATCCTTTATCCAAATACTAATCAACAGATTTATTGCATGAATTCGCTAGCTAGTTGCAGCCCAATTGCCTTGGCATGCTTAACTACCTTTGGCCTAGATAAAGCCTTAGTAAAAGGATCAGCTACGTTATCATCTGTGTGAACTTTTATCAATTTTATTTCTCGAGCTTCCACTTGTTCTCGAACGTAGTGATATCTATGTTTAAAGTGTCTGGCGCCCTTCATGACTCCAGGGTCATTGGCGAATATTATTGCCGCAGAATTATCGCAATATATATCAATAGGTTCTTTAATTGAAGGCATCACTCCAAGATCTCCAATAAACTTCCTAATCCAAACAGTTTCCATTGCAGCTTCTGAAGCGGCCATGTACTCAGATTGAGTCGCATGCATAGAAATGGTTTCCTGCTTACTGCTCTTCCAGTCAACTGCTCCTCCATTGATGACAAACACGTAACCCGTCTGAGACTTCGTATCGTCTTTATCACATTGCCAGGACGCATCACAGAACCCTGTTACATTCAGTTCTGTGTCTGGTTTACCCCCGAATACCAAAAACATATCTTTCGTACTCCTCAAATACTTCAGAATATGTTTAACAGCAGTCCAGTGGAACTTTCCTGGATTCTGTTGGTATCTACTGACTAAGTTCTGAGCAAACGCCACATCAGGCCTTGTACATCTTACAGCATACATAATAGATCCTACTGCCGAAGCATAAGGCACCTTCTTCATGTAAGCCACCTCTTCAGGTGATGATGCATCTTTCTCATGACTTAACTCATGCTTAACCTCCATCGGTAAGAAACCTTTCTTAGAGTTATGCATGTTGTATTTCTTCAATATCTTATCAATATAAGCATCTTGACTAAGACCAATTAACCGTCTACTCCTATCTCGATAGATTTTAATTCCCAGAATATATGCAGCATCTCCCAAATCTTTCATAGAAAAACATTTACCAAGATAATCCTTAACTTCCTTAAGTCTTGGAATGTTACTTCCCATGATCAATATGTCATCGACATAAAGAATTAGGAACACTACATTACTCCCACTAGCTTTGTGGTATACACATGGCTCATCACGATTTTGAATAAATCCGAACTTTTTGATTTCTTCATCAAATCGCTTATTCCATTGACGTGATGCTTGCTTCAAACCATAAATAGATCTTTGAAGTTTGCACACGCGCTTTGGATATTTAGGATCAACGTACCCTTCTGGTTGTTGCATATAGATATCTTCATCTAAGCGACCGTTCAAGAAGGCAGTTTTAACATCCATTTGCCGTATCTCATAGTCATAGTATGCTGCTATAGCTATGAGAATCCTAATAGCTCGTAAGTCTGCTACAGGAGAAAATGTCTCCTCGTAGTCTATGCCAAAAGTTTGAGTAAAACCTTTAGCCACTAAACGTGCTTTGTAGGATTGTACATCACCATCCATGTCAGTTTTCTTCTTATAGATCCACCTATTTTTCACTACTTTAGCATTTTTAGGTGCGTCTACAAGAATCCAAACATCATTGATTTCCATGGATTTCATTTCCTCATTCATCGCAACTATCCATTTTGCGGATCGATAGTTAGCAGGTTCACCATGATCCCCTACTTCCTCCTCATCATCCTCTATGTAAAGACATAGTTTGTCCGGCGCACGTATAGTCCTTTGAGACCTACGCGGAGGAATTAATTCCGGCGGAACACTCAGACTTTCTGGTTCTACAGGAATTTCATCGCTAGTATTTTCAGAAGGCAATGTATCTTCTTGAATTTCTTCAAGATCAAAATTTCTCCCACTGAATTCTTGATTTACAAGATCATTTTCAAGGAAGTCTCCATACCGAGCCACAACTACATTGTTCTCAGCCGGATAATAGAAGTAGTAACCCATAGTTTCCTTAGGGTAACCTACAAAGATACATTTCACTGAGCGTTGTTGAAGTTTATCTCCAGAGTCACGTTTCACATACGCCTCACAACCCCAGACTTTTAAATAAGACAAATATGGCTTCTTGCCATGCCATAGTTCATATGGTGTCTTATCTACCTTCTTTGTGGGAACCATATTTAGAATACGAACAGCAGATTCAAGAGCATAATCCCAAAAAGATAATGGTAAAGTTGTAAGATTAAACATAGATCGTACCATATCCAATAATGTACGATTTCTCCTTTCGGATACACCATTTTGTTGTGGAGTATACGGAGAAGTAAGTTTCTGAACAATTCCATTCTTACTTAAATAATCTTTAAACTCTTGACTTAAATATTCACCACCACGGTCAGAACGAAGAGCTTTAATCTTCTTTCCTAATTGTAACTCTACTTCTGCCTTAAACGTCTTGAATGTTTCAAATACCTCATGTTTATGCTTAAGTAAATAAACACAACCATAACGGCTATAATCATCCGTAAACGTTAAGAAGTAGCTAGCACCTTTCCTTGACACATGTCTAAGTGGTCCACACACATCAGTATGTATCAAACCAAGTAGTTCAGTAGCCCTTTCAATATTGCTATTAAAAGGTTTCTTGGTCATCTTTCCAGAGATACAAGATTCACATTTATCAAATGATTCATCATTGATACTTTCCAAAAGCCCATCACGTTGCAGCTTTTGTATGCGAGTCTTCCCAATATGGGCAAGCCTACAATGCCAAAGATAAGAAGAGTTCTTGTCTAACTTTCTCTTCTTATTCATGCTAAAAACAGAATTATTTTTTCTCTTGGAATTTTCATCATGCATGTTAATTTCAAAAACACCATTCACAGAAATTGCATCAAAATAGAATAGACCATCTTTGAAAACAGAAATTCTATTATTATCAATCGTGTGAGTAAATCCAAGATCCAACATACAAGAAAAGGAAATAACACCCCTAACAATTGTAGGTGCATAATGACAATTATTTAAAAACAGTACTAAACCCGAAGGTAAAACTAATTTAAATATTCCTATAGCTTCAACCGGTGCTTGTGTGCCATTGCCCACTTGCAGAGATTGTTCCCCATAGGATAGTCTCCTCTTCAACTCAAATCCCTGCAGGGTATTACAAATGTTAATACCACATCCCGTATCATATACCCAGGAGTTTGATTTGTATGAAAGATTAAATAACTCTATCATAAATAAGTTACCTGAAGATGGTGCTGCAGCAACTTGCTCAGCCTTCTTCTTGTGTTCTGCCATTTCATGGAGATAGAGAGAGCAATTCCTCTTCCAGTGTCCAGTCATCTTGCAGTAGTGGCAAGTCTCATCTTTCTGAGATTTCTTAGCAAAGTTCTGCTTCGGCTTAGATGTAGTCGCAACTTGCTTGCTCTTATCAGCCTTGCCTTTGCCTTTCTGCTTCTTATTCCCTTGCGGTTTAGGTTTAGACACTCTACCCTTTTGTACATAAAGTACTTGAGGCGTAGCAGTGGATGCCTTATCTTTCAAACCCTTTTCGAAGTCAATGAGCATTGCATGCAAATCATTCACTGTCTTCCCCGTGCAATGCATATTATAGTTACGAACAAAATCACCGAAGTCCTTATTAAGGGACCTATTGATCAAGTTAATAGCCATATTATGATCGAAGGGTTGTCCTAGTGCGATGAGTTGTTCCATATAACCTCTCATCTCCAAGTTATGTGCACTTACGGACTTTCCAGGAGCTTGCTTGCAGCTATGTAGAGCATCAACTAGATCAAAGATCTCTACAGCCTGTGGCGTTTCATACACTGCCTTAAGTTCCTCAAGCATTGCCTGAGGTGGAAATAGCTCATACTTCCTTTGAAGTGCTGGAGCCATTCTCCCTAACATTACAGCAGCCACCTCATGGTGCTTCTTAACGTTAGCGGCGTGTTGAAGCCTTTCCGCATCAGATGCTCCTTCAGCAAGATCCTCCGGAAAAGGAGTTTCCAAGATATTGATAGTACCCGTTGCTCTCAGAACAATTCTTAGTGAGCGGTACCAATCATTGAAATTCGGGCCAGTAAGTTCAGGCCGTTCAAAGAAAGCTTTGAACGCCGAGCTTATTGTCAGATTACTTTCGGGTTGAGCCATTTCTACAGAAATAAGTTCAAACATTAGTATTTTTGATAATACAATTCAAGAAAATAAAATTACCCCGATAATAAAACCATAGTATTTCCTTGAAAAACTAGAACCCATATTGACATAGATTCATCACATCAGTTGATCTGCTAGTGACAAATGTATTCAACATAGTAACTTGTCGAACAATAACTGCCTAAATCAAATTGCAATTTCTAGATATGTTAGGGATTTACATTGCCAAAATCATTTGCATTGTAAACATGTTTTATCCCTACTTTATGCCTTAAGTTTCCAGTTCTCACTGAGTAACTTAATTAAGTCGACTAATCTAAAGAACGTAAAACCTTCATGTGCAATCTTATTTAGTCATGAAGTTTTCTCTCCATTACAACATCGTCCGATATCTTATATGACGACAATTGTAACTTCAAGTGTTCGTCAATTAGAGGGCATATGACTTAAATTTAGGGTATAGATTTTGGTGTCAAAATCATGTACGGAGAAGCATGCATACATCTCCATAACATAAGTTTAATAAAACGTTTAGTAACCTTTTTGGTGAGACTAAAAGTTCATCATATACTTGCAAGTTGAGGTATTGGTTAAACCAATTAAAGATTTTACACACAACTAAATTCACACCGTACTTTTTCTAGAACGTTAGTTATAGCACAAAGCAATAACTTTATTCATTGTGTTTCGGATGTGAATTAATGTAGTTAAATCAACCTTAAAGAATTGTACCAATAACAACCGTAGGTAATTCCAATTTTGACGCACAGGCGAGCCGGGAATTTGGTCAGCGTAAAAGCATAGCACCTCCTTCCTTAACCGGGTACATGACCAGCGGTGCGTTATACCCACTTTATAGTTTGCCAAAATTGAGTAGGCCGTTTGCTATTGCAATTTTAATCAACGCAAATCATATGTATTTTACATCTCAAAACAATTCATTAATTTTGATAAGATTTAGTCCATATTATTTTTCTTGGAAAAAATTACCCTTGTTTACAACATACAATAAAAAAAAACGTATGAAAACAAGTAGTACAAAAAAAACTAAATCAAATAGCCACATGCAAACCAATTTATTCAAAGAACATCAAATCTAGGGTTTTTATAAACATAAAAAGTCTTCCCTAATTTTAAAACTTTGAATCAAATAAAGCAAATAGCAATCAAAATTATATGATCCGTAAAAAACATGCATGTTCATTACGGATCTCCCACATTCTCTTAACAATTAAAAACTACGGATCGTAACCACACATGACATAACAATTAATTCATGCAAAACATCTAAAGTCAATTACCATGTAATTTTAGGGTTTACAAAAAAATTTTTTTTTTTTTATAAAAAATTCGACATAAGTCGATTTTAATAATAATAAAAAACAAAACCCTAATTTTTCATAAAACCTAAAAAACAACATGTAATTTTTAACACAAATCATTATTAGTTAAAAAACTTTAGATCTTGATAATTATAATCATGTTAAAACGGCTCTCGATGCCACTGTTGGTTTATATAGTTCATAACAATTATTCAAAACCCTAATATGGATCAAAGAACGCATAGCGGAAGCGATTAACAAGATCAATTAGTTTAACACAATTATATTAATCAAGATTAGGGTTACATACCTTTATCCTAGCAAGATCCACAAGACGACAGAACGGACGGCAACTAGGGTTTATCACGAACACCACCAAGAATATAATCTAAAGGAAGATTATATCACGCTCTTGTACACACGTAATACAACGAGTTAACCGTGAGTCTAGCACGAACAAACCGAGCTTCAACGCTTATGGAGTATCTACCCAATAACCCTAGAGAGGGATTAGGACTAGATATTAAGCTAAATTGAAAACTAACCGAAACCATAATTGGTGAGGGTGTGGCCGGCGATCAAGAGAAGAGAAGGAGAGAGATGGGTGAAAAATTATGAAGGCTTTAGGTGTTTATATAGGCTTGACAAAACTTGGTCTCCAAGTAAAACACCAATTAGGAAAGAAAATCTTTCCTCCTTCCTTTTTCCCTCCTTAGGCCGACGCCCCATAAGGCCCATCTAGGGCTTCCGGAACTTTTCCGTTTTCCTTCTTTTAGCTTCTATTTAATTCCATAATGGTCGTTATAACTTAACTTTTATTTATCAACGATCGTTAGTTAAGCTTTGGTTTGATTTAATAAATATATATAAAATATATTTAATAAATAAATTAACTCTTTACGTTATGTGTGCAATCCCGTGATCCCGAGTTCGATCCTATCTCACGACTATTAATTTTAAGTCCATAAACTTTCAGCTTCCTCAGCCCTTATCCTTCGCGTATCTTAAGGCTACTCCTTCTAATGAAGCCCTAGCTTGCTCCTTCGGAGTATCTTGTGGCTACTCCTTCCTTGTGAAGCTCTAGCTCCCTTCTTCAGAGTTCCTTAGTCTAGCCCTCAGTCACTTAGGCTGAAATAAGAAAGAACACCGTTAGCTCGCCTCAGGGTTTGAATCCGAGACCATCTCCGGCGTGAGAGTAAGTATGTGGTTCTAGTGAGAGATAATTCTAGAGAGAGAGTAAGTAGTGAAGTGTGTGTGTGAAAACTTAACCTTTGTTCCTGGAGGAACCTCCCCTTTTATACTACTTGGAGGTGGCTCCAAGACACACGAATTGTGGAGTCAAGGTTGTCTTGTAGGAGCAGCGCCTAAATAGCTGATGAGCACCAGGTCTGTCCTTCATGGTTAGACTTGTCCTCATGCTCCTCTAGTACTCGTCGTTGTCCAGGCGCCTGCACTATTCGTACATTATTGTACTGTGTAGGCTAGGCGTAATCGTCCTCTTCCGATGGAGGCTATGCTCCATGTGCATATACTAGCCTTGCCTGGGTCTAGCCTTGTCTGGGGCTAGCATTGTCTGGGCTAGCATTGTCTGGGGCTAGCATTGTCTGGGGATAACATTGTCTGGGGATAGCATTATCTGGGGCTAGCATTGTCTGGGGCTAGCATTGTCTGGGCTAGCATTTGCTATTGTCTCTGGACCTAGAGTGATCTTCATCACCCTAGCTACTCCAGTGAGCTGTTCTGGCTTAGATAGTTTTGCTCATAGAGCATTAGGGATTAGCTGTATTTGTCTCACCTTAAGCATGGGGGTGAGACTATACCTCATCATGTCCCCCAGTCTAGTATCAACTTATTTCTATCAGTTGATGCTAGACTCAGAGTAAGAATACATTTTCCTCGCTCTTGGTGATTCTTCGAGACTTTCCCTGGGGAATCTTTAAATCTTCGTCCTCTCTAGCGAAAAAAGCTAAAAAGAAAAAAGAGAAAAATATGTGTATTCCTCTTTTCTATTTTTTTCTCTTTTTTTTGTTTTTTTTTTTGTTTTTTTGTTTTTTTTCGTCTTTTTCTTTCCTATGATGAGACATCTATGTCAGTTTGGTTTTACCTTGGTGGGCCCCCAAACCCATTTAATCTTTTTACACCCTATAAATATCCCTTCAACCTAAACCCTCACACATATAGCTTCCCAAACCATCACCTAATCCCCTTTTTTGTCTTCATTCGGAGGTCTTGCTCCGGCTTCGCCCCCTCTCGCCTGGCGGTGTCTTTTTTTTCTGTTTGTTTGATCAAGATTTCGAATCTTGACTCGTCCGGCGGCAGTGCTCGTCCGGCGGAGGTGCTCGTCCGGAGGTGAGATTCCGGATCTGAGGGTTGTTTGGAGGTGGGAGGTTCTCGTCCGGAGGTAGGGTTTTCCTCCAGTGTTAGGGATCGTTCAATTGAGGGACTCATCCGGTTGAAGAACTCATCCAGTTTGATAGCTTCGTCCGGTTTGAAAGTCTAGTCCTGTACCAAGGTTTTCTTCCGGTGTTGGGATTCGTCCGGTGGTTTCGTCTGATATTGCTGGTCCGGTTAGTGGACCCATCCGGTATTGCTGCTAGCCCGGCTGTTGGCTCATCCGGTTCTTCCTCCACCGGTTTGTGTTGCTCGTCCGGCTGTAGTTCTCGTCCGGTCTGTAGGATTCGTCCAATATTGCTGCTAGCCCGTTGTTGGCTCATCCGGTTCTTTCTCCACCGGTTTGTGTTGCTCATCAGGGCGTAGTTCTCGTCCGGTCTGTAGGATTCGTCCGGTTGAGGGTCTCGTCCAGTTTGCTCCCATAGTGAAGAAGTTTCGTTCGGCTCTTGTTTGTTCCGGCTTTCTTCCGGTTTGCTCCTTCGGTGAAGGAGTTTAGCCCGGTTTGCTCCTTCGGTGGTGCTGTTTGCTCGTCCAGTTTCGGTTTCATCTTGCTGTTTCGACAAGAAAACTCCTCGTAGGTTATGTGTTCGTTCCTTTTTCTCTTTATTTATGGCTAAAAAGGATATGCACCTTCATACTTCTGAGTTAGGCAATAGGGAGTTTAAAGACTTAGTTATTAAGTATAAAATCCCTTTGAGTTTGCACCCTCGTTTGCCTGATTCCAACTTTTGGATGATAAACCTTCCTGCCGGGGATACTGCTATTGGCATTTACCATAAGATTTTTGATTTATCGGGCGTTAGGATCCCTTTCTCCACCTTCCTTCTAGATGTTATTAGACATTATAAGGTTCATATATCCCAACTGGTTCCCTTGGGTTTATGCAAGGTCACCACTTTCGAGGTTCTTTGCCGTAGCCTGGATATAGAGCCCACAGTTACATTATTTCGGGTATTTTTAACGCTTTCCAAGCAAGGGGATTGGTTCTCCTTTGCCAAGCGTAGGGGTGACTTGTCAGTTATGGAAGATCCTAAGACTTCCCTTTAGGAGTGGAAGAACAAGTTTTTCTTGGTAGACCGTACGGCTATTCCTTTCCATATGCCTTGGAGGCATCCAGATTCTCATATTACGGACAAGGTTCCTACACGGTTTAATCAGGATCATGTGAATCGACTGAGTTCTCATGTTATTAGGATCCATGACATTCCTGAGGGAATGTTGGTCCGTTCTGGTATTAGCAGAGTGTGGTGTGACTCCTCGTGTGATCCGGTTATTAGACATCGTGATGTCACCGGTACGAGGGGCTTCCTTTACTTGATACATTCTTGTTTAGCCCCCTTTTTTCTTCCACTACTTTTGTCTATATCTAACCCTTGCTTCTTTTTTGCAGTTATGAGTATATTTGATTTTCTTCGCTTACCCGTTCTGAAGGAAGTTGTTGTTGTAGCTGAGCCTCATGAGCAGGATACGTCTATCTTGCAGCGAGTTGCTGCTCGCACTACGGTGCCTGCGCCTGCTGGTGCCAGCATTCCTCCTGCTACTGATGAGGAGATTGCTGCTACTCATCCAGATCCTCAGGTCCTCCAGAAGGCTAAGGGTGCTGCGAAGCGCAAAGCCTCTACTTCAGCAGACGCCCCTACCGGAGGAGCTAAGAAGACCAAGGCACGTAAGGAGCGGGCTGGTGCAGGGTCTAGTGATCAAATAGCTGAGGGTGAGTATGAGTTAGCTATTGATGATGATGACGATGTCGATCATGATGTCGCGGCTGATGATCTTGATGATGTGATCGAGCAGTCTGGTTGTGTTTCTCCTGGTGAGTTTTTAACCGTTATACCCCTTCGATCTTTTGACTCAGGGACTGGACTAGATGTGTCTTATCCTCCTATTGTTCTTCCAGGCAGGGAAGTTCCTGCTACCTTTAGTGCTGAGGTGTCAGGAGTCCGTGAGGTGTCGACTAGGGCTAGTTCTCATGTGTCTCATGGTAAATTTTTGTCATTGGACTCCCTTTTTATGCATGTAATCTCTTATTTGACTTTATTTTCTTTGGGTTTTGCAGGTACTACTGATGACACACATCTTTCTGCTGGGGCAGCCGCTCAGGTGCCTTCTACTGACCTAGCTGATCCTGATGCTCATGTTGCTATGGATGATCATGCTGATATTGACGAGGATGACCATCAGGGTGGTGCTGACCACCATGATGACTTAGTTCTTGGTGAAGATGATGTTGAGGATGATACCGCTCTTCCTGATAGCGTAGCTCATGGTGAAGCTACTACTGGTGAGTTTCATAGGGGAGATTGCTCATCACAGGCTGAGGCGTGTCGCTTGTCCTACCCTTATGATGAGGATGCTGTTCCTATTCCTCCATGTACTCGAGAGGACTGGGAGAAGAGGCATATTGTTGACTTTGGTATTTGTTCAGATGAGGTGTTTCAGAATCCTCAGGTTTGCACGAGTATGCGGGATCACATTCCTACCTCAGCCGAGAATTACCAGACATCACAGCTCTCCTCACGCCAGCTGGTGGAGCAGATGAGTGTGCTTCAGTGTCAGATGATGTCTCGCGGGAACGAGTTATCAAACCGATACATAGTTCTTGAGAGGGACCATAAGCAGCTCCTTACTAGGTACAAGCATTTGGGAAACATTCTTTCTGAGAGAGCTGCTTCTCTTAGGCGTCAGTATCAGCTTACCAGACGTGCTGAAGAGTCAACTAAGGGTATGAGTCAGGGTCTTGCTGATCAGGAGAAGAAGTTAAAGAGGTACAGGTCAGAGAGGTATACTCTTAGAGCTGAGGTGAGAAGTCTTAAGGGTGAGCTTGTGACTGCTAGATCATAACATGCCGCTAAGGTGAAAGACTTGGATCATCTGCTGACTCTCCGTGATAATGACATACTTTCGAAGAATGACACGATTGTTGATATGGATGTGCGGCTTCGATCGGTTCAGGATGGGGTCACTTCCTTTTTTCAGTCTAGTTTTGAGCCGTTGATTAGAGGTTTTCTTGGTAGTTCGGAGTTCAACCAAGAGTTTGCCCGAGTGTTGGATTTAGCTGTTAGCACTGGCCTTGAGCGAGGTTTGCGTATAGAAAGGTCTGAGGAGAAATTTAAGGATATTTCTCAAAGGGTTGAGAAATTTATCCCTGACGCGAAGGCTCAGCTTGCTGCTGCTTCAGAAGCTTTCCCTGGTTGTCGCTTCCCCTTTTTTGGTAAGGTGAAGCGGAGTGCTGATGCTACTCTTTCAGAGATTGCTCATATTAGGCCTGATCCAGTGGATCCTCCTAGCCGGTCTCCCGTTGTTCCAGCTCCTCCAACCTTCGGCCATACTGTTTCCTACCGCCAGAAGAAGAAGTCATCAAGACCAGGATCCTCTTCAGCTGTTTGATGTAGCATGTGCTTTGTACTTTGCTTTTATTTGTATTGTTAGCCCTCCCTGTTTTGGGCTTTTGAGTACTTTATATTTCTCTATATGCTACCATGACTTTGTTGTCAATTTTCCATCGTATGTATGATGGCCCCTTAGGTGCATGTACGCTTCATTATCTTATTTAGAGTGATTCATGCTTTACTTTGTTGTAGTTTATTTAGATAGTGTCTAAATTTTTATGCCTCTAACGTATTTTGTTAGTCGTTGTCCTTTATGCTTGGCCGACGACGCGTTAGCCTTATTGAGCTAGGGTTGAGGTGTATCACGTGTGACTTATATTCATTGCCTAGTATCTTCACAAGTACCTGTGAGGATATTTCAGCTTTCCTTATCCAGTTTAGCGTGCTACTTCCCATTTACTCCCTATTTGGTGAAACTCAATTATTTGTTCGTGTGGTATAGGTGTAACATTTGCCTTGTAGGCTCATGCTACTCCTCCTTCCAAGTGTAGCTACTCACCGGAGGGTAATTTTTACGTGAGAAGAGTAGGAAGGCTTGTTCCTATTCTTCTACGGAGTCAATTTGCAAAGGTTGCTCAGCCTAACCATCATGGTATTAGTTTCACCATGGGGAACTAATTGTCAGGCGTTACCCTCTACAGCTGGAGGTAGCGAACTATCCATTGCCGTGTGCTTTGTTTTATAGCTCAGTTTTTAAGTGTATAGTCTTAAGAGAAAATATGAGGAAAATTTTGTTTCATTCATATCACTTAGAGAAGAAACAATACATTAGTTCTGGCTATAGTCATCTCTGGAGCGAGGCTACACTTTGAAAATTGCTCCTCCGGAGGAAATACATAATAACTTGCTAACATAGTTTTGTGCTCTACATGTAGCACTTCCTTAGGTTGATGGCATGCCAGGTCCTAGGTATCTCTTTCCCTTCCATGGTGCTTAACTTGTAGGCTCCGCTCTGGAAAGCTTTGATGACTTTGTAAGGTCCTTCCCTGTTGGGCCCGAGCTTGCTTGTGTTCTCTACCCTTGAGGCCTCATTCTTTTTAAGGACAAACTCTCCTACTTTGAATTGCACATGTCGCACCCTTTTGTTGTAGTACTTCTCCACCTTATGTTTGTACCTGGCCTCTCTGATAGCTGCTATCTCTCTTCGCTCTTCTAGCAGGTCTAGGTTCAGGCGGAGTTCCCTGTCATTGGTTGCTTCATCTATGCTGGAGACTCTATGTGTTGGCATGCCAATCTTTGCTGGGATGACCGCTTCAGTTCCGTAGGTTAGGCTAAAAGGCGTTTCTCCATTGCTGGTCTTTTTCATTGTCCGGTGCGCCCATAACACGTTGGGAACTTCTTCAACCCACGCTGACTTCCCTTTCTCAAGTATTTTCTTGATTCCTTCTAGCAAGCTTCGGTTTTCCCTTTCCACTGCTCCATTCCCTTGTGGGTGGTACACTAAGGTGGAGACTAGCTTGATTTTCAGCTTCTCGGCCCACTTTTTGAGGGGGTCGTTGATGAATTGAGTTCTGTTGTCTGTGATGATAGTGGCTGGGATCCCAAACCTACACACAATGTTATCCCACACAAAGTTTAGTACCTGCTTCCCAGTGATGGTTGCTACTGGTTTTGCTTCCATCTATTTTGTGAAATAGTCGATTGCCACTATCAAGAATTTCACTTTTCTAGGTCCCAATGGGAGAGGTCCGACTATGTCCATTCCCCACTTCATGAATGGCCATGCTGACGTCACTGAGATCATGTCTGCCTTGGGTAGCTTGGGTACGGAAGCATGTGCCTGACAGTTTTCACATGCCTAGATGAGCTTTCTAGCATCCCTATGCATAGAGGGCCAGTGGTATCCCAAGTTCATGGCCTTAGCTACTACTTGCTTAGTTCCATCATGCATCCCACACGAGCCCATGTGAACTTCTCTCATGACATAATCAGCTTGCAGCGGCCCGACACACCTCATCAATGGCACTAGGTAAGATTTCTTGTAGTGACCTAGCTTCCACCAGGTCTTCTGGTAACTTTCCCGTCTCCAAGTAATCCCTGATAGGAGTCATCTATGTTGGGCCTTCCTCTTCAACCACCATGTTTACTTCTTGCGTTTCAACTGAGCGCTCATTTAGCACTTATACTAGCACTTCTTTGGATAGGTGATCGAATTGTACTGCAGCTAGCTTGCTAAGAGCGTCTGCCTTCCTATTCTCGGCTCTCGGGATGTGGGATATCCGGAATCTGTTGAATGTGTCGGCCAATTCTAGGACTTTCCCTAAGTACTTTATCATCTTCTCCCCTCTAGCTTCGTATGAGCCCTCTACCTGACTAGCTACCAACTTGGAGTCCACGAAGGCATGTATGTCCTTTACTCGCATTTCGGTTGCTATTCGCAGCCAAGCTAACAATGCTTCATATTCTGCTTCATTATTTGAGTTGGGGAAGTTTAGCCTGAGTGCGTAGGAGTACTCTACATCGTCTGGGGCGATCAGGATGAGCCCTGCCCCTGATCCTCCACTATTTGATGCTCCATCGGTATACAACCTCCATGCTCTCGGGCCTAGAGTTAGGTCTTCCTTGGAGTTGGAGGACTTTGGGATGTCTTCCACCGTGGTGTTGGAGCCGCTGCTGGGACCAGCGCTCTCTCCACTGGTGACTCTGCTAGGAAGTCTGCTAGTACCTGCCCCTTTACGGCTACCCTTGGTATGTAAGTTATGTCGTATGTCCCTAGATCAACAGACTATTTTGTGAGTCTCCCTGACGCTTCAGATTTGCTCAACACTTGCTTGATTGGGCTATCAGTTATGACTTTTATTGGGTGAGCCTGAAAATACCTCCTCAGCCGCCTGGCAGCGTGGACCAAGGCTAGGGTGAGTTTCTCAATTAGAGCATAATTTACTTCTGCTCCTTGCATGGACCTGCTGACATAGTGGATAGGCATCTGCTTTCCCTGACTTTCTGCAAGGAGGACTGCACTTACGGCTTCCTCAGCGGCTGATAGGTACATCATCAAGGTTTCTCCCTTCCTCGGGGTGGTGAGTGTAGGTAGTTGTGACACTAGCTCTTTCATTTCTTGAAATGCTGCTTCTATAGCCTCTGTCCACTTGAAATCCTTCTTGTAGGTGCATTTCTTTAGGGTGTCAAGGAAGGGTAAGGATCGTTCGGCCGACTTGGACAAGAAACGGTTCAATGCTGCCAGCTTCCCGCTGAGGGATTGCATTTGCTTCAGGGTCTTGGGTGAAGACATGTCTGTGACTGCTTACGTCTTCTCAGGGTTAGCCCGTATTCCTTCCGAGGTAACTATGTAGCCCAATAACTTTCCTTCTTCCACTCCAAAAGAGCACTTTTTGGGATTGAGCTTCATGTTTATCCTCCTGAGGGTGGAAAAGGTTTGCTCCACGTCTCTAATGATGTCTTGCTCGGTCCGGCTTTTGATTACCATGTCATCTACATATGCTTCGAGGTTTACGCCGATCTGATCCTTGAAGGCAGAGTCGACTAACCTTTGGTATGTAGCCCCCGCATTCTTAAGACCGAACGGCATCTTGGTGTAGCAAAAGACTCATTCTTCTGTGTGAAAGGCTGTATTTTCTTCGTCTTTCTTGCTCATCTGGATCTGATCATATCCCTTGTAAGCATCCAAGAAGCTCTTGTATTTGTATCCTAACAAAGATTCAATCTTCCAGTCAATCTCTGGTAGAGGGTACAAGTCTTTAGGGCAGGCTTTGTTAAGATCCTTGTAATCAATGCACATTCTCCAACTTCCGTCGACTTTCTTTACTAGGACTGGGTTAGCGACCCATGAGGGGTATCACACTCGTTTCACGATCCCAGCCTTGAGCCACTCATTGACCTCGTCTATGACTACCTTCCTTCTATCCGGTGCCAGACTTCGCTTCTTCTGTACCTTAGGCTCAATGTCAGGATAGGTGTCTAGGCGATGCTCTGTGATTGCTCGGGGTATGCCCGTCATATCGGCTGGTGTCCATGCAAAAACATCAGCATTGTTCTTGAGAGTCCTTATGAGTGCTATTCGACATTCTGGGGAGAGGTTTCCTCCTATGGTGACTAGCTGGTCAGGGTAGTCATCGTTCACCACTATCTTTTCATCAGGCTTTAGTTTGGGTCCTGACCTTGGCCTAGATGGCTTCATCCTCTTAGTGGGTTGTGGTTCTTCCTCCTCCCTTTGCTCTATGGGCTCCTTCCCTGGCCTTCTGGTGTAGGTTTCATCTAGTGGTGGTGGGGGAGGAGCACCGTGGGCTAGCCTTCCCGAAGCACCCCTCTGGGCTAGCTCTTCTGTGCGAGCTCTCAGAACTCGATTGCGCCTCTTCCATGAGTCTGCATTCTTTCAAGGTCTCTCTGCTTGTGATCAAAGTCAATATCCCACTTGACGTTGGGAATTTAACCATTGAGTGTATGGTGGAGGCTACAACTCCTAAGCTTCTCAATCCCGTTCTCCCGAGCAAAGCATTGTACGGTGAGGGACTTTTGACTATAGCGAATTCCATCATCACCGTTCTGGTTCTCCCGTATTCTCCCATCGTGACTTCTAGGTCAATGAAGCCTAGACGGTAATGAACTTCACCTGAGAAGCCCACCAGAGGTATCCTAGATTCTCTTAGCCTTGACCTTGTTTGGTAGCTTAGGTTTTTGAAGCAATGCTCGTACATTATTTCTGACGAGGAGCCCCCGTCAACATATACTCTTCTTACCACGTATCCTTCGATCATGGCATCCACTATCACTGGGCAATCCCTCAGCTGATAGCGCGGTACCGACGGGAATGTTATGGAGTTGTCCATCCAATTCTCTACTCTCTCATAAGGTCTCTTCCGGTATCCTTGAGATCTCATCATGTTTATGATCTTTTCCTTCCCTTTGGCTGGTCCTTTGTCTTTCTGGAATCCTTGCCTGATATCTTTCACCAAGTGTGCTAGTCTCCCTGAGGCTACTGCTTCTTCAATTCGCTTTTTGAGGTTAAAGCAATTGTTCGTGTCGTGACCCCGATCTTGGTGAAAGTCACAGAACTTGTTCATGTTTCTCTTTTTGGGAGTTCCTACCATGGGAGGTGGGGGTGGGAAATTCATGTTTTCCGTGGTTAGGATTTCTTTTGGAGTCTTTGTCAATAGTGTGAACACTTCCTTCCTAGCGTAGGGAGGACATGTCCCGATGTCCCTTCCTTGGCTCCTCCTTTGGTTTCTGTTCCTAGATCCACCTAGGTTCCCTGTCCAGCAAGATTTGTTATTCCCCCTATCCCATTGTGGAGCCTTGACAATGGCTGTGGTGTCAGCAGCTGTCTCTCCCCTGATAAAGGCTCAGACTCTTTCCCACATCTCATCCACTGCTTTTGGGATCTTATCGTTGATTTTCTTGGCTAGTTCTGGGTGTCCATGCACGTGCATGAATGCCGAAATCCTTAGCACCGGGGGCACACCCTTGACGTGTGAGCTTTCAGCTTTGAAGCGATCCATGAATGCCTGGAGGCTCTAATTAGGCTTCTGTTTGATCCCATGTATCTCGGTGGGATCTTTATCATATCGTTTCTGCTGCGAGAACTCCTCTAAAAACTTGCTACTCAATTCTTCGAACCCATCTACACTTTTGGGTCTAGGCTATCGAACCAGTTCCTTGCTGAGCCACTTAAAGTCTGATGAAACATCTTGCACCACACTGGCATGGGCCACTCTTCTTGTTCAGCAGCATCAGAGAAGATACTGAGGTGATCTTCTGGGTCTTTGTTTCCCTCATAGACACGGACATTAGCAGGGAGCTTGGCTCGCCTATGATATCTGAAACGCGTGATCAGAGAGGTGAAAGGCATGGGCTTAAGCCGCCTATATGGTGTGCTCAAATCCTCCGAATCACTATCCGACCTTGTGTCATACCCGGACTCTGAGCTCTCCTTCCTATGGGAAGACCTAGCTGATCGTGACTTGGTCCTAGCACTCCTGGCTCTGCTCATCCTATTGAAGTGATGTGACTTAGTGATAGATTTCCTGCGTGAAGGACTTCTATGACGTCTTCGAGCAGACCTCGACCGACCTTGTTTTCCAGACTTGGACGAGCTGTCTGAGGAGTATCCTCTTCCTTCCCTCACCGAGGGGCTTCCACGCGATTTTCCTAACCCTATCTCTTCAGTCTCCTTGTTGAAAAGCTTTCGGGGAGTCATCTTCTCACGATTTTGCTCATCAATTTCCTTCATCATAGTTTTTAGTGTTTCAATGTGTTGTTTGACATACGCTGGGGTGAGGCGTCCCTGATCAGGTCTGGGAAGAGGAGGGGTTACCTCCGGAGGAGCCCTCTCGCTCCCAGGTGTCCCCGAGTTCAGGCTTAGGCCTAGCCCCAGTGTAGGACCTTGGTCACCGTCTTCCATTACTTAGTTTTTTGGTAGATTGGTATTCCTGCTCCCACGGATGGCGCCATATGTTGAAGAAAATTTCCGGGGAAGCTTCCTCAGCCCTTATCCTTCGGGTATCTTAAGGCTACTCCTTCTAATGAAGCCCTAGCTTTCTCCTTCGGAGTATCTTGTGGCTACTCCTTCCTTGTGAAGCTCTGGCTCCCTTCTTCAGAGTTCCTTAGTCTAGCCCTCAGTTACTTAGGCTGAAATAAGAAAGAACACCGTTAGCTCGCCTCGGGGTTTGAATCCGAGACCAACTCCGGCGTGAGAGTAAGTATGTGGTTCTAGTAAGAGATAATTCTAGAGAGAGAGAGAGAGAGAGAGAGTAAGTAGTGAAGTGTGTGTGTGAAAACTTAACCTTTGTTCCTGGAGGAACCTCCCCTTTTATACTACTTGGAGGTGGCTCCAAGACACACGAATTATGGAGTCAAGGTTGTCTTGTAAGAGCAGCGCCTAAATAGCTGATGAGCACCAGGTCTGTCCTTCATGGTCAGACTTGTCCTCATGCTCCTCTAGTACTCGTCGTGGTCCAGGCGCCTGCACCATTCCTACATTATTGTACTGTGTAGGCTAGGTATAATCGTCCTTCTTTCGATGGAGGCTATGCTCCATGTGCATATACTAGCCTTGCCTGGGTCTAGCCTTGTCTGGGGCTAGCATTGTCTGGGGCTAGCATTGTCTGGGGCTAGCATTGTCTGGGGCTAGCATTGTCTGGGCTAGCATTTGCTATTGTCTCTGGACCTAGAGTGATCTTCATGACCCTAGCTACTCCAGTGAGCTGTTCTGGCTTAGATAGTTTTGCTCATGGAGCATTAGGGATTAGCTGTATTTGTCTCACCTTAAGCATGGGGGTGAGACTATACCTCATCAATGACAAACAGAGATCACACATATAAAAGGATACTTGGAGGCCATATAATGTTCCAAGTTTTATGAGATTTGAAGGAGCGGGAAGTGTTGGTATAGACGTGAACTTCTTACACTTCTTTCTATGGAATGCAATAAACGTTGGTGAAACATCTTTTCTGGGTCCTAAATGGATAACCAGGACATTTCAGCAAAGGCAACGGTGAGACAGTTAAACGTCATGCACGCGGCACGACCTCGGTCTAATGTCCGTACGTAAATGTGGTCTGTGCCCAGTGCAAAAAATGCACGCCGAAATGTTATGGATGGTTGTTCGCAGGAGTACATTGGATGGATTCATGAGGTAAAATAAGTGTCGCTGTAAATATTTCCAAGGGTGGCTGCGACTGACTATGTTGCTGCTGCGTTTTCTGCATGGGATATGATCCGAATGATCTGAGATTATGAGATGAGGATAAGTAATCTCCTACTTGAATGTGGTTAACAATATGGTTACAATTTAAGGTAATTATGTTTTATCGCTTTTTAGTCTGATATAATAAAGTGTATTTAAGTTGGAGTATATGAATTCTGTTTTGTTTTAGGATATATAAAAAAGGTAAGTTGAAAATATTTTACGCTGATTTTCCAAAAAGTAAGTTTCAACTTTCTTTTATTAATTTCAAATTTTTTGATAAGAGTTTTGGTTTATTAGGATTAAGATCGTTGTGTGTTTGTTTTTAGATGTATTGTAAAAATGGGAAAAAAATTAATTATGTGAATGTGTTTACCTCGAGGGGTTTTGGAAAATTAATGGGGTGTTTTAGCGGAAGTCAGATGGCATGAAGACGTCTAGAGTGCTATACTGCTATAGGAGAATAAATCACCAAAATTTAAGTGCTCGGGGAGGCATTTTCCAAGTTACTATATAAGTATGGTTTACATGCTATGAAAAATGTTATTTTGACGTCTTTTTAGGCTCTTAGTTTTTTGGGATTGTTTATTGGAATTTTTTAGTCGCTATAAAGATTAAAGACGTACTTACCAAACGCATTTTAGTGGCAGTTCATTGCGATGAGGGAAGACTGGATGACTGCACGAGTGGTGGGACTAACCGGAACCTACTGAAGTTGACAAGTTGTACTCGGTTCTATCGTGGTGTGCGGACATGGAACCCACTCATCTGATTTTCTCATTGTTTTTTTATTCAGGTCTCATATTAAAAAAATAAACAACAGGTATGCAAATTTATGCTTTAAGAACCATTGCACATTTTCTTCGATTTACGTTTCTGAACTTGAGCATGTAAAAGCGAACCCTTAGTTGTAGCGAGTATCTGAAAAGAGAAGAAAAAAAGACCCGATTGAATTGTAAAATTGTTTTTAGTGGGTGTTTGGGATTGTTTAGTTTCTGGATTCTGTGTTTACTTTTAAGCATTTAAGCACTAGCTGTTTTTTGTTGTTTAATTCTCAGATTTATATGTTGGGGTTTAGATGGTTTAATAAACAAATGCTTATATATATGTGTACATTCGTTTACACCTACATATAGCTGAGAAACAAATGGATATGTCGACGAAGTCTTCACGAACGAACTCGGACATCAAGGCTGGGGCAATGGAGTGGGCGAGATAGTTGTCTCAGCATGTCCAAGACTTCACCTGCTCCCGCGGCAACGCACGGGTCTCAAATCCTTGTTATTATAAAATACATCATTGTTACAAGCAAAAAGACAAAAATACATTTTATATAAAACCCACTTTAGCATATAAAAGAGAAAATATTTACATTGTTGGTCCACAGTTAATCGTTTTAGTCTTGTCGGGTTGGAAGGTTGGTCAGGTTCGAGTTAATTCGAGTCGGGTCAATGCTGAAAATACCATGCCTGCCAAGACCCGGTCAATGCTGATCGGATCCATTGGGTTCTGACCGGTTTGAATAACAATAAAATGTTATAAAATCCCCTATTTGTATACGTTTAAATAAAAATTTATAAATATCAGTATATAAAAAGGTTAAAAAAATCTGTTAAGTGGTTGAACTCGAGTTAAAATGCACAACGTTCTCGCTAATTGACACATTTATATTTTAACTCCGTCAACGCGTATCATGTGTTATTAAGCTCACATATTGCATACAACATAATATTAATAGTTAATCTGAATTAATCGGTACTAATACTTAGTAATAAATACTTTCACGTAAAAATTTCGTTCATAATATTAGTTTTACTTAAATCCGAATTAACAAAATTAAGCACGACAAAATTTTTATATGTACATACAAAAAGTCAAAGATTAAAAATAAATTTGATTTACTGTAAACTACACATACAATTATAACTTGTAATATAATAGAAAAACCACCAAAAATATGTCCCACGGGGTAATGCAAAGAGTATTAATATTTGTGTGATTCAAAACAAAACTTAAAACAAGCATTAATTAATAGAGTATTTAATAAGAAGAAGAAAAAACAAGTATATGAGCAACAGATAAGATTTTTTTTATCTATTTTATCATAACCTGATTGTAAGGTAAAAGATATTTCAAGTTTTAAAAGCATTATTATTTCTACTCCTACCGATGTGGGAAGTGGTATCTGAAGTTGATAAGAAACAACTTTTCCTACTGCGGCAACATACAAATTACAATGTAACAGTGAATATTGATTTAGATGCAAAGACTTGATTTAGGTGATTTTTGATAACAAATTAAATGACTTAACTGAAGAAAAAAAAAATGAATTTATTAAGTCATTGAAAAATTGTTTGTTTGTAACTTAATAAATTAAGATGTCTAAAAATATTAAGTAATAAAATTAAAGTTGTCTGGTGGATTAAGTGATCTGTTAATTAAACGTGACTTAATTAAAAAATTAACCGAACAACTTAGTTGTTATCATATTAATTTTTTGCATTTCTAAGTTGTTTTGATAATTTAACTTGAGATTGAAATAAACATAACACCTTTCTTTTTACCATGTCGGGTTGGAAAGATTGTTAGTCATGTTGGGATGAAAAGGTTGGTCAGGTTCGAATCAATTCGGGTCAGATCAATGCTGAAAATACCATGTCAAAACTCGAGCCAATCCGAATTCTGTTACCAAAGTTCGGTCCGGGTCAACACGAATCGGATCCATTTGAGTTCAAATCAGCCCGAATATCAATAAATGTAGTAATAAAATTGTCTATTTGTATATGTTTATATAGAAATTTATAAAGATTATATAAGAAAAAGTTAAAAAAACGTTATTCGGTTCGACCTGAACCCGATTTAAAATGCACAATGTTCTTAGCTATTGACGCATTTGTATTTTAACTTCATCAACACTTATCATGTGTTATCAAGCTCGCATATTGTGCACTAACTTTAAACAACATCAACTTCAACATTCATGTCAGTCATACAAAGTTTAATCTTTTATCCACCAAATATCTATATAAATCGATATCAATACTTAATGAAAACTTTTACATAAAAGCTTCTTCATAATTGTTAGTTGTATATGAATTTACAAAATTAACCACAAGCAAATTTTTATATGTTCGTACAAGAAACCAAAAATTGAAAACAAATTTTAATTTATGTATAAACCTTGTACGTAAACAGAAATTATAACTACTAAAATAACGACAAAACTACCGGTGGATGCCCCAGTTCCAACGTGAAAAAATTGATATTTGTGTGACATTTATGTTAAAACTTATTTAACATTTCGTAAAAATAAAAAATAGACATCAAATAATAGATAAGAATTTTTTATCTTTCATTCAAGTGCCTGATTGCTAGCTAAAAGCTCTTTCTAACTATAAAGGCGTTATTATTTGTACCTCCTACCGATGTGGAAGTGGTAGTAGATTATGGAAGTTGATTCATAAGAGCAAGGCGTTGGTATAAAGGATCTTCACGAACATGTTATAGGAGTTTGTTGTCTTTGAAGGATTTTTTGTCACTTTTATATTCTTCATTAAGCGTGATGGATATGCAGAAGGAACAAGATGTTATGAATATAGAAGAATTTGTTCCAAGAATGGACATTTCCGAAGGGTTTTGTAAATAGTATGGGGACATTACCCTAAATGCTCTCTGAAAGGGTTAACCAATCACTCCTAGGGACGAGATTCATGAATTCTCTATGGATTTTGAGGGAGAGGGTTTACCATTGTATGCCTTGAACATAACTATTAATGTGGTTAATTTGGCTTTGGACAAATGAATATCAAAAGAATTTGACATAAATAACACTGATGCTACTGTATGTGGTGTGGCCTTGGGTCACGGGTCTATATGTATAAAGCCTCCGGCTGAAGGAAGAAAGAGATGTGTTGACCACAAAGGGATGAAATTCAATGCAGTTGTAAAGCCTAATTTACATACAAACACAGAGGACATCCCTCATTTTATGTGTGGGGTCACTCTAGACGATGCTTCTATATGTACAAGAGTTCCAGTTTTAGGGAAAAAACTATGTGAGGATCATAAAGGGATAAGATTAAATAGGCACATTCAATGTGGTGTAAATTCAGAAATCGGCTCAATTTGTGATAAGGAAAAGAGTTGTGAAGAACTCGAGCGGATAGAGGTTGATGGGAAAGGTTCATTGAGTTGTGCAGCCAATACACGTAATGGTTCATCTTGTAAACGGAAACCACGTAAAGATAGCAAGTTTTGCTGGCAGCATGAGGCAACTAAGACTCTATAGTAATACTCGAGGATTGGTTGAGATCATACTGAATACCTTTCATCGAAAACATCAAATATACTCATGCGATAGACACGTATACATACAAAAGATACAAGCCATGTGATCTATTTTTTTACCGATATTCAAAATAATATGTTGTTGTGTTAGTTTTCTGTTTGTTCCTATTGCAATAAACTGCGTTGGCGTCTGTTGTACACTCTTATTCTAGTTGTTATACATGTTCTTAGTCAATGAAATGGTTTACGGTTTGGTGTTCCCTTACATAGTATAGGTATTCCATATGACCATTGCGTTACATAGAATAGGTATTCCATGTAAAACATGTGCTGATATACATTTCGTATGGTTCGTTTTTTGTGTTGAACAAAGTATATGGAATGTATATTTGACACGAGCTTATAATTCAGGTCTTCAATCCACTAGATCCATGCAAAACTTTAATGATAAACCACATAAAGTGATGAACAATATTCCAGAAAACATGCCACACATATTGCTGCAACTGCAACTCTGCAAGTGAGTACATCTTTTCTGTCGATTCCATTAGTCATGTCGGGTTGGAAAGGTTGGTTGGGTTCGGGTCAATGCTGAAAACACCATTCCCAAACCCGGGCCTATTCGAATTCGTGTTACCAAAGTTCGTTCCGAGTCAACTCAGATCGGATCCATTTGAATTCGGATCAGCCCGAAAATCAGTAAAATGTATTAAAGTTGTCTATTTGTAAACGTTTAATAGAAATTTGTAGAATTATATAAAAAAGTTAAAAAAAACCCAGTTATTCAGTTCGACCCGATCTTTACAACAAAATGCACAATGTTCTCGGCTATTGACACATTTATATAGTAACTATATCGACGTGTATCATATGTATTAAGCTCACATATTATATACAACAACATATCAATAAATAACTTTAAACCTAAAATTTTAATCTTTCATACATAGAATATCTTTATAAAATATAAATCCATATTAATACATAATGGATAAATAATTTTTTCGGAAGAAAAAAACAAACTGTTAAAGATCAAATAAATAACATGAATATTCAGATTATCCCACAACAACCTCCATTTTGTGATATTTATTTAAAGATTCAAAGTACAAAACAGAAAACATAAAGATTTGTCCACAAATGAGTGTTAATCATACGAATACAAAAGAAATAGTGAGATCGTCCCAAATAGGTTGATCCGATCTCCCTCACATACAATGATCACTCAATCACACACGTTACAAGATGAATAACTAACTCCCAGGTCAAGATCTTGATCTTGAAGAGAGAGAGGGAGGGAGAAAGGAGAGAGCAGCCAACGGCTGTGTGTGTTTTATATGATTGATAACCTTAGCTTTGTGAGAAAGCTAGGGTTACTCGAGAGTCACCAACGGTTCCAAAAGCCCACCAAACTTTGAGAGCCCATCAAGACGAAAAGAAACCCAAAAGAAAACAAGTGAACATAACACCAAGGCCCATCAATATAAACCTGTTACAACAACCAAAAACAACACAAATATTAACAAAGGAAAATTTCCAAAATAACACCCTTCCTCAATCTGAGAAAAGAGAGAGCAATATCAACTAATTCACCCAAACTAGTAGAAACATGATCATTAAGAGGAAGACGTTCTCTAATCTGTTTAACTATTTGATAAATGCCACAAACAATATCAACTTTCTTATTATCAAGAATTAACTGTGTTTTAAAATATCAAGAACATGATCTGAAGGGCGTGACCAAGTCTACAATGCCAGGTATATCTAGTCAAATAACACACATATTAACACTAGGATTCTCAAACGCTATACCATGGTTTCCATCAACATAATATAAACCACCAGACTGTCTACCAGTCCCCAAAAGTTTCTCTGCTTTCAAATCGTGATCAAGAATGTAACATTTGTGTTCATCAAAAGCAATCACTAATTTACTATCCCTTGCTACTTTATGAACTAACATTAAACTGGCACAATATTGAGGAACAACCAACACGTCAAATAAAGTCAAGTAACTAGTTAACGGCATATTCCCAATTTTAGTTATAAAAGCCTTAGTACCATTAGGATGAGAAACCTTAATTCTCAAATGAGAAATATCTATAACATTGACAAATTTTTTATCAGAATAAGTCATGTGTTGATTTTCTCTAGAATCAGTAATCAAACCATTAGTAACAAGTTTAGAATGAATTATACAATTAGAAAAAAAAACCTCTCAAAGTTTTTATGAAATATAGAACTAGTATTCAAAACAGTTTCTGCCAATTCGGCATGAACGTTTTTCCCATTAATAGAATTATCTTTGAAAAGAGCAATCAAAGTAGATAATTTCTCATATGAGAAACCAGAAGATCTACTAGAACCAACAAAATGATTAGACTTATTACTCTGGGTGTTATTATTCTTAAAGTTCACAGTAGGTTTCTTTTTACCAAAATCAGCAAGATATCCAATTAGCTTAAAACATCTGTCAATGGTATGACCATTGAAACCATAATTCTCACAAACAAGAGTAGGTTTCCCAGCAACCCTTTTAGTCCAATTGTCATTAGGTTGAGGTCCATTATTAAATCTAGGTCCATTACCAGAAGTTTGAGACTTTTGGAAATTCCTTTTGTTAGGAAGACTAGCACTAAAAGCAGAATTTTGAGCTCTTGAAGCAACATTAGAACTGCTACAAGAGGCAACAACCTGATAGGTGTGTAAACACCCATCCTTTTACCACTTAATTCTGGCTAAAACAAGACCAAAAACACGTATTTAATATCATTTGTTTGGAATTATGCGTGGTTTTTGTGTTTATTGTGTTTTCAGAGCTAACCGGATGAATATTAAAGAAAAGATGGGATTGCACAGGTTTTATCAAGGAAAAATACTAAAGACGAAGCCTATTGTCCAAGAGATGCAAAAGATTTGAAGTCAATGGGCCTATTTGAAGATTTATCGAAGAAAGGGACCAAAGATGGAAGATTTACAAATGTCGAAGAAACTCAAGTCTATTTAACGAAGAAATTAAAAGACGAGTTGGATTTAATCGTCGACAAATCCCGAATCAGAATAAAAAACATCAACTTTTCTGAAAAGACGAGAAGACAAGAAGAAAGGGATGAAGCCCACTCACCAACCAACCACTAGGACTATAAAAGGATTTTTCCTTCACATTTTTAGGGAGTTAGCCTTTTATTTTTCTTTCCCAGGTTTCTTTGGTTCGTTTCATCACCAACACCATTAGGGTGTTTGGTGATTTTTCATTTTTCCTTCAATCTTGTAAGTGTTTGATCATTACTATTGTTAACTTTTACATTAATCTTTCAATCCAATCTTTCTATTCATCTTGTTCATCTCCTTTTCTATTCAAAGTTTTCAAGTTCTTGTTTGATTAATTTTAAGCTTTTGAAAGTTGTTGATTTAGTGTTTTTATTGTTGGGATTTGTTACTTATGATATTTAAATGATTATTGGTTAATTTGGCAAAACCTTTTTGAGTATTTTGGTGATTAGATTGATCTTAAAAACGTTTTTCGCTGCTACTGTTACTGTACTTCACCAGTTTTTCCGAATAGCACTTTTTCTTATTCTCTTACTCGGAATGTTTAGACTTTCCGAATAGCACTTTTTCTTGTTCCTTTATTAGGAATATTTTAGATATTCCGAATAGGCTTATTTTCCGAATTGGACATTTATTCCGAGTAGGATCTACATTCCGAATAGGGCATTTTTATTCCGAGTCGAATTTTATTCCGAATAGAACTCTCTTTCCGCATAAGACCAGTGTTCCGAATAGAACATGTTTTCCGAATAGCCCAGTTTTTCCGAATAGCAATATTCCGCATAGGCCATTTTATTCCGAATTGAGCACATATTCCACATAGAAGAATTTATTCCGCTTAGACTACTTTTTCCGAATAGGACTTTTATTCAGTATAGCAATTTATTCCGATTAGAGTATTTTCATTTACTGTTAAATTTTTAAGTCTAGTTTTACTTTTTAATTGTTTTAAGCTTAAATCTTTCTTTACGTTATTCATTTCCCTGTTTAGTAGATTAGAAAACCAAACCCATTTTTTGGACACCAAGAACAAAACCTTCCACTTTTAACTGAGATCAATTCGAGAGGATTCCGAGAATCGAACTTTCATCATAGAAAATCTCTTGTATCAAATGGCGCCGCTGCCGGCTCTTCTCGTTAAGATCAAAAGTTTTTTGTGAGAACTTGGATTTTGGGATCCGTTCCCCGTGAACGTTACTTTTTCATAAAAATTTTCAAAAAATCAAAAAAAAAATAAAATTTTCAAAAAAAATCCTAAAAAGTAAAAAAACATAAAAACCAAAAATATTTTTGCTTTGTTTTTCTTTGTTCGTTCTTTTGCAGGTGTATGCGCACTCGATCCACGTCATATCAAGATCCCGAGCCTCTCGATCACTTAGACATGGCCGGTGTACCACCTCAAAACAATAATAACAACAACAACCCACCTTTCAACAACATGAACAATAACAACAACAATGAGCCCCTTCCGGATAATCGCCCGATGATTGAACTGCTGCAAGCTCATGTAGATGGCAACACTGATCCAATTGTCATACCTCCAATTTCCGCCAACAATTTCGAGCTCAAGTCAGGCTTTATCCAGATGGTCTCCGCTCAACCATTCTTGGGACGCACCATTGATGATCCACACGACCACATCAAGAGATTCTTGCAACCCACTAACACGGTCAAGTTCAATGGTGTTCCACAAGAGGTCATCAGGTTACAACTTTTTCCCTTTTCTTTAGAGGGACAAGCCCGGCATTGGCTTGCTAAGGAACCGCCACAGAGTATTCTCTCGTGGACGGATTTGGAAACCAAGTTCATCAATTACTTTTTCCCACCCTCTCGTACTACCGCTTTGCGGAATGAGATCATAAATTTTGAACAAAAGTACGATGAGTCGTTCAGTGAATCTTGGGATCGCTTTAAAGATCTTTTAAGAAAATGCCCACAACATGGTTTTACCAAAGTACATCAAATTAATACTTTTTACAATGGTTTAAGCATGAGTGACCAAGATTCACTAAACAGTTCCTCGGGGGGTAATCTTTTGGCTAAGACTTCCAATGCTGCTTAGGACATCATTGAGAATAAATCTCGTGTGCAAACCAAGAGTGTTAGGACCAATGTCGCTAGTGCTAGCACTAGTGACAGCGACAAGCGACTGGACAAAATCACTACGCTTCTTGAATCGCTTGTCACCCACACCGTCAGCAACAACAACAGCAACAACGCTAAAAACGCCCAAGTTAACGCTGTCAGCCAACCTTGTGAGATATGCGGTGGTCCTCACTCTTACACTACTTGTACTGCCACCCAAGACTACCCTGCTGAGAATGTGAATGCGGCATATGGCACCTATCCTCAACCTGCTTATCAAGCTAGACCTCAAGGTGACCGTAATTTGCTTAGATACCGCTCCAACAATTATCTTTCACCACCTGGTTTTCCTCCTACCAACCCAAACCAACAACAAAACCTTAATCGCCCTCCTCAACAACAACAACAACAACCTCGACAACCATACATCCCTCCTCACAAGCAGCAACAACCACCTCAACGTAACAACCAAGTTTACCAACAACCTGCTTATCAACCACCCGCATACAATGCTCCTCCCAACCAAACCACCACTGCATTACACCAAGAGGTTGCAACCTACATGCAGACCAATGATGTGATCGTGGAAAATCTCCAACAGGAAGTGCGAAACTTGAAGGCAGACTTGGTCAAGCAAGGAAACGATTTGAGAGCCGACATGAGAAACACGTTGGATAGCCAAACTAATGACTTGAGGAACATGATGGCTGGTTTCTTCCAAGGTAATCAACCCTCTTCTTCGGGTACTCTTCCGAGTAACACCGTTGCAAATCCAAGAGGGGAGATGAAATCAATCACTACCCGAAGTGGTAAAGGTACCAAGGAACCCGAGCTTCCTATACCTCCATCGGTGGTTGTGACTAAGGAGAACGAGTCACCTGCTCCTATTCCTCATCCTTCTCCTTCCCCAATTTCTCCACCTCTTCCTTCTACCCCTCCTCCACCCAAGGATGTGAGTGATCCTATTCTCCCAAAGCCTTCCTCTTCTTCCAATATACCTTATCCATCTCGGTTGAGGAAAGAGAAGCTCAAAAGCAAGGACGATATTCAGCTTTCGAACTTCCTTAAAATGTTCAAACAATTGAATTTTAACATCTCCTTCGCTGAGGCTCTCGCTCACATGCCTAAATACGCAAAAATGTTTAAAGATCTTCTAAGCGATAAGGAAAAGCTCCTCGATATTGCCAACACCCAACTTAATGAGAATTTCTCTGCAGTGCTCTTAAGGAAATTGCCAACCAAGCTTGGTGATCTGGGTCGTTTCTTAATCCCCTGCAATTTCCCGGGAGTAGAGAATTGCATGGCCCTAGCCGATCTAGGTGCCAGTATTAATCTCATGCCTCTAAGTGTTTGGAAGCAATTATCTCTCCCAGAGCTAGTCCCCACCAAAATGACTTTGGAATTAGCTAACCGTACGGTTGCTTATCCAGTGGGGATAGCCGAAGACGTCATTGTAGGAGTCGACAAATTCACCTTTCCTGTTGATTTTGTTGTCGTCGACTACGAGATGGACCCTCGTGTGCCACTAATTGTTGGTCGTCCATTCTTAAGGACCGGTCGCACTCTCATCGATGTTGAAGCCGGTGAGCTTACCATGAGAGTGGGTGACGATAACGTAGTCTTCAACATGGGAAAGTTGTCTAAACAGCCTTATTCATATGAGAGTGTTAATTGTATTGACGTTCTTGATGAGGCTTGTGAAGAACACTTTAATGATTCTTGCAAAAATATTCCTACCTCTCTTCCCAATGTTGAGACCGTTTCCTCTATTGGTTCATCATTGTCTCTATTTGGCGATAGTGATTTGTTTTGGAAAGATCTTGAAGACACCATGGGAGATGTGAACTTATCTACTGATGATTCTCCTACCGATGGGGACGAAGACATGCATTTCTTTGAAAGCCTTCTCAACGAAGACAATCCTTCTCCTCCATCTCCCACGGTCATTGCTATCGATACTCCGACTTTGAATACGCCTCCCGTCGAAAATCCTCCGGATTTGGAACTTAAGGAGTTGCCGCCCCATCTCGAGTATGTATTTCTTGAAGAAGAGAAGAAGTCTCCAGTCATCATCGCGAAGGACTTAAAGAAGGAAGAAAAATCTCGCCTCATCGCCGTGCTTAAAGATCACAAAAAGGCGATTGCTTGGAAAATTTCTGATATTCGCGGAATTGATCCTCACTTCTGCACACACAAAATTCTCATGGAGGACGACTTTAAGCCCACAATTCAAAGCCAACGAAGGGTGAATCCAAAAATCCATGAAGTCATCAAAACAGAGGTTATCAAACTTCTTGATGCGGGTATGATTTACCCTATTTCGGATTCACCATGGGTTAGTCCAATCCATTTTGTGCCCAAGAAGGGCGGAATAACCGTTGTTCCCAATGAACACAACGAGTTGATTTCCACTCGTATCGTTACTGGGTGGAGAGTTTGTATAGACTACCGCAAACTCAATGATGCCACGAGAAAGGATCATTTCCCTCTACCTTTTATGGACCAAATGCTTGAACGTTTAGCGGGTAATGAATATTACTGCTTTCTTGATGGTTTCTCGGGTTATTTCCAAATACCCATCGATCCCCAAGATCAAGAGAAGACAACATTCACTTGTCCCTATGGCACATTTGCTTACAAAAGAATGCCTTTTGGCTTATGTAATGCCCCCGGGACTTTCCAAAGGTGCATGTTAGCTATCTTCCATGACATGGTTGAACAAACCATGGAAGTCTTCATGGATGATTTTTCGGTCTTCGGGGATTCCTTCTCTTCTTGCCTTGCCAATTTGGAACGTATGCTTAAGCGGTGCGAAGACACTCGCCTTGTTCTAAATTGGGAAAAATGCCATTTTATGGTAAAAGAAGGCATCGTGCTGGGACATAAGATTTCTAAAGCCGGTCTTGAAGTCGACCGTGCTAAATTCGATGTTATCGCCAAGTTGCCTCCACCTTCAACCGTGAAGGGTGTGAGAAGTTTTCTGGGTCATGCGGGCTTCTACCGACGATTCATCAAAGATTTTTCTCAAATCGCTCGCCCGATGACCCACTTCTTGGAAAAAGATACTCCTTTTATCTTTTCCAAAGAGTGTCTTGAAGCCTTCAACTCGCTTAAGGATAAGCTAACTAAGGCACCCGTCTTGGTTACCCCTAATTGGGAGCTTCCCTTTGAGTTGATGTACGATGCTAGCGACTTTGATATTGGTGCGGTTCTTGGACAAAGAGTGAACAAACACTTCCAACCAATCCATTACGCTAGCAAGACAATGACGGGGGCACAATTGCATTATACGACAACCGAAAAAGAGCTTTTAGCTGTTGTCTATGCTTTTGAAAAATTCCGCCCCTATCTTGTCCTTTCCACCACGATCGTGTATACCGATCATTCCGCGTTGAAGTACTTGTTGACAAAGCAAGATTCCAAACCAAGACTTCTTCGCTGGGTTTTGCTGCTCCAGGAATTTAAAATCGAAATTCGCGATAAAAAAGGAGCTGAAAACCTAGCCGCAGATCATCTCAGCAGACTTGAGGATCCTTACCAAGGGGATCATCCGAACAAAGAAATCAATGATTCTTTTCCCTTGGAGACCTTAATGTCTATAAAATCGAAGTCGAATGAAACCCCGTGGTTTGCGGACTTTGCAAACTACTTGGCGGGTGGAATTCTCAAGGAAGGGTTGACGTCTCAACAAAAGAAAAAGTTCTTCACCGACATCAAGACTTACTTTTGGGACGACCCTTACCTATTCAAACAATGTGCCGACCTGATTATCCACCGATGTGTTGACGGACCGCAGCGTCAGAAATCCTTGATGCTTGCCACAAAGGACCCACCGGTGGTCACTTTGGTCCTAACTACACCGTCAAAAAAGTGTTTGATTCGGGATTTTATTGGCCCTCCATATATCGTGACGCTCACGATATGGTTAAAAAATGTGATGTTTGCCAAAAACAAGGCACGATCACACATAAAGACGAAATGCCTCAGAATTTCATTTAAGAATGTGAAATATTTGATGTTTGGGGTATCGACTTTATGGGGCCATTCCCTTCTTCTAAAGGAAACAAATACATCCTTGTAGCCGTTGACTACGTTTCAAAGTGGGTTGAAGCCAAAGCTTTACCCACTAATGACGCAAGGGTGGTTTGTAACTTTTTGAAAGCTCTATTCGCTAGATTCGGTGTGCCTCGCACCATTATTAGTGATCGTGGGACTCATTTTTGCAATGACCAATTCGCAAGAGTCATGGCTAAGTACGGTGTAAATCATCGTCTTTCCACAGCCTACCACCCACAAACTAATGGCCAGGCTGAAATATCCAACCGAGGACTTAAGCGAATTCTGGAAAGAACCGTGGGAGAGCATCGTGCCGCATGGGCTGATAAACTTGATGATGCTTTGTGGGCTTTCCGTACTGCTTACAAGACCCCGATCGGCTGTACGCCTTATCGTCTCGTGTACGGGAAAGCGTGCCACCTCCCCATTGAGTTGGAACACAAGGCTTACTGGGCCTTGAAGTGGGCTAATTTTGATATTAACAAAGCCGGTGACCTACGCAAGATCCAACTCAATGAGCTCAATGAAATTCGGAATGAGGCTTATGAAAATTCTTTGATCTATAAGGAAAGAACTAAGCTCATTCACGACTCTAAGATCAAAAACCGAGAGTTCCATGTTGGAGACAAAGTCTTACTTTTTAACTCTCGGTTGAAAATCTTTTCGGGAAAGCTGAAATCTCGTTGGTCCGGCCCATTCACCATTGCCCAAATTTTTCCATATGGTACTCTCGAGCTCGCTCAACTTGATGGACCGAATTTTAAGGTGAATGGCCAACGAGTGAAGTTGTACTTTGGTGAGGACACCTGTCAAGAGGTGATTCCATCCCTCACCACGTTCCCCATGAACTAATTTTGGGTCGAGTCAGGCTCGTGACTCGGTTATCAAAAACAAGCGCTCCTCGGGAGGTAGCCCGAGTATCTATCCTTTTATGTTTTAACCTCCTAAGTGTAGGGGGACCTCTATCGGTTCTTTCTCTTTGTGTGGTGATGTGATTACAGGGATAAGTGCACTCTTGGAATATTTGAAGAACCGTGTTCCCGTGTTATCCAAAATCCGGTTCTATCTCTCAACTATCGTGATTCAATTTTCTTCATACTCACATTTGAAATTGATCACTTTAGTCGTCTCTTCCTTAACTTGAGTTAACCAACGTGCACAATGTCATAAGTGCAGGGGAGACTTTTCCCACATGCTTAAACATTAAGGACAATGTTTATCTTAAGTGTAGGGGGGACTTCTATCGAAGTTTTAAGTGGACTTTTCCATGAAAATGCCTTCATTTAACCAGAAAATCTTCTTTTTCAACATTTTTCAAATTTCTAATTAACTTTGGCCATTTAGTCGTAATTTTTAAATTTTTATCGTTGCTTTCATATGTATATATTCCACAATTAAGTCAAAAATATTAATAAAGTGGTGTAGCTAGTTTAGAAGTCTTTGATCTATTAGGCCCGTTGCGATTATTTTGACTCAACCCGAATAGACTTATCTAAGTTTATTCTAGCTAGTATCCTTAACCATGTATACCTTAATTGGTTGATTAGGCTAAGTATCCACGAATCTCATTACTTGAGATTTTAAATTGTGGAGAACGAGAAATGATAGAGTCAATTATAAGTCGGTATTCTTGCGCAAGCTCACTTGGTGTAATTACCTGCCTATTCTCCCATCACTTGCTAATAATTTATCTGCAATAAGTAAGGTCGTACGATTTGAAAAGTTACTTAGCTTCTAGCCCAAGATCATTTAAAAGTTGCTCGGTAATGATAAGAGTTCATAGCCAAGGCATAACTTATGAAGCGGGGCGCGAAGATTGGCGAGTCCGAAAAGGCCCTAACAAGGCATGAGGATTCCATTTTATTGTTAAAGATCCAAAGTGATGTGAAAAGCATTATTCCCAAAATCGATATGAAGGATCAAGACTCACGACGAAAAGCAATCAACTCCCATAAAGATCATGGAGAAGTCTATCCGAAAAGACCCTGACAAGGTATGAGGATAAATAGATCCAAGTCCGAAAAGGAGGAGGATCGTTGTATCTCAAAATCCCAATTAGAGATTGAATAAATAATCATGAAGTCGTGGTCAACAAAGTTGGAGTACCCCTCAAAAGTCTCCAAGTGAAGAAACCCTATTATGATGAGAAGACCATTATCTCAAGAACGTCTCTCGAAGATATGAAGTATGAAGTACATGCCAAATATCGGCCCGAGAAAGGTCTCAAATCGTGAACCGAGTTATGCCAAGATATGAACTTTTTGATATCCCGAGAAGCAGTTTTAAGAGATTTTGTCCTTTAGCTAACTATTGATCAAATCGTCCTACTTTGCTTTCAGCCTAAATAAACTATCGAAATAAGTCCAAAAATGCATCTTCATGATCATTCTAAGACAAAAATAAAATATAAGAGATACACCTAGGAATAAGGGAGTTTAAGCTTTTAATTAAGCCATGTGTGTAAGTGTTTGATTTGCTAACTTATAATAACAATGATCTAGTTTTTAAGCTTAGTTTGGGGAACGTGAAACTTGAGGATGATAAATCTTCGCAGCACCAAAGCCCTAATGTAAGTCCTTGATCTCTTTGCAAGTTATTTCCATCCTTTTGTTTACTTTAAAGTTTTGATTCCTCTTAGTACTTTAATATTTGTTTAGTAGTATGTTAATAAGGCCAAGATTGATTGATTATGAGAAAAGTGTAAATTTGCTTTATCACTAAGCATTGCATGAGGGCATGGCAATGGTTAAGTGTAAGGGATTTGATAGGTGTGTAAACACCCATCCTTTTACCACTTAATTCTGGCTAAAACTAGACCAAAAACACGTATTTAATATCATTTGTTTGGAATTATGCGTGGTTTTTGTGTTTATTGTGTTTTCAGAGCTAACCGGATGAATATTAAAGAAAACATGGGATTACACGGGTTTTATCAAGGAAAAAGACTAAAGACGAAGCCTATTGTCCAAGAGATGCAAAAGATTTGAAGTCAACGGGCCTATTTGAAGATTTATCGAAGAAAGGGACCAAAGATGGAAGATTTACAAATGTCGAAGAAACTCAAGTCTATTTAATGAAGAAATTAAAAGACGAGTTGGATTTAATCGTCGACAAATCCCGAATCAGAATAAAAAACGTCAACTTTTCTGAAAAGACGAGAAGACAAGAAGAAAGGGATGAAGCCCACTCACCAACCAACCACTAGGACTATAAAAGGATTTTTCCTTCACATTTTTAGGGAGTTAGCCTTTTATTTTTCTTTCCCAGGTTTCTTTGGTTCGTTTCATCACCAACACCATTAGGGTGTTTGGTGATTTTTCATTTTTCCTTCAATCTTGTAAGTGTTTGATCATTACTATTGTTAACTTTTACATTAATCTTTCAATCCAATCTTTCTATTCATCTTGTTCATCTCCTTTTCTATTCAAAGTTTTCAAGTTCTTGTTTGATTAATTTTAAGCTTTTGAAAGTTGTTGATTTAGTGTTTTTATTGTTGGGATTTGTTACTTATGATATTTAAATGATTATTGGTTAATTTGGCAAAACCTTTTTGAGTATTTTGGTGATTAGATTGATCTTAAAAAAAAATTCGCTGCTACTGTTACTGTACTTCACCAGTTTTTCCGAATAGCACTTTTTCTTATTCTCTTACTCGGAATGTTTAGACTTTCCGAATAGCACTTTTTCTTGTTCCTTTATTCGGAATATTTTAGATATTTCGAATAGGCTTATTTTCCGAATTGGACATTTATTCCGAGTAGGATCTACATTCCGAATAGGGCATTTTTATTCCGAGTCGAATTTTATTCCGAATAGAACTCTCTTTCCGCATAAGACCAGTGTTCCGAATAGAACATGTTTTCCGAATAGCCCAGTTTTTCCGAATAGCAATATTCCGCATAGGCCATTTTATTCCGAATTGAGCACATATTCCACATAGAAGAATTTATTCCGCTTAGACTACTTTTTCCGAATAGGACTTTTATTCAGTATAGCAATTTATTCCGATTAGAGTATTTACTGTTAAATTTTTAAGTCTAGTTTTACTTTTTAATTGTTTTAAGCTTAAATATTTCTTTACGTTATTCATTCCCCTGTTTAGTAGATTAGAAAACCAAACCCATTTTTTGGACACCAAGAACAAAACCTTCCACTTTTAACTGAGATCAATTCGAGAGGATTCCGAGAATCGAACTTTCATCATAGAAATTCTCTTGTATCACAACCCTATGTGAGTCCTAACTAGAAATAATAGTGTATGCATTCCTAACATCAGGTAAAGTATCCCGAGACAAAATCGAACTTCTAATTTACATATAAGAGTCATCCAAACCCATTAAAAATTTCATAAGTTTCATTTGATCATTTTGTTTTTTAAAGTCATCAGCAGCATGACAAGGCCAACTAAGCAACTTAACCAAAGCATCAAACTGCTTCCACAAAGCATTCAGTTAATGATAGTAATCAGCAATAGATAAACCATTTTGAGACAAAGAGTTGATTTTATGATGTAGATTAAATCTAACAGAACCATCAACTTTATAATAGGTTTCCCTAAGTTCCTCCCAAACATGGAAGGCCTTTTTAGAAAAAATCTGCCTAAGATATAACTCTTCAAAGATAGAATTTAAGATCCACCCCAGAACAATAGCATTAACCCTGTCCCACCGACAACCCATGACTTCATAAGTATTGGATCTCCTACATGTACTATCTATAAATCTAGTTTTATTTTTTCCCTATAGAGCAAGTTGCATAGCAAAAGACGATACTTGGTAATTTTCAGTACCCTTAAGTTTGATAGACACCACGGTATGAGATGCAGAATCATTAGAATGTAAATGTAAGGCATGACTTAAATCTAGTTTACTTAGTAGAGTAACATTTTCTTCTTCTTCATCATTATATTCATTATAATCATCACTAAAACCATTCAAAGACATTATGCAAGACTAAAACAAACAACACCCTAAAAAGAAAGAAATAACAGAAACAATAAAGAAATCAAGAAAGTACCGATTTGGATTAGATTTGATAACAAGAACAGTTAACACAATTTAATTAATCAAGATTTGAAAAAAGAATTACAAAATCGATTGATTTTTAGAGCAAGATTAAAAACCAGGCTCTGATACCATGAAAAGATTTGAATTAAAACAAATATAAACTTAAATCTTAATTCAATAACCAGAAATCAATTATATCAATTAGCTACATTACGACAGATCTATTATCTTCAAATGATAATAGTTTTACAATATGAACACCTAAAACAACAAGAGATCTCAATCTCTATTAGTAACAAAATCACCAGAACAATAGAGAAAATGTGTGTGAATATTTTGATCGAAGTTATCAAGATATTTTATTGACTCCAGCTTATATAGTCAGTCCAACAGCTTGCACTTTATTCCCTCCTATATTGCACTTCACTCCTCAAGCTATCCAGAATTCTTCATACAATTCTTTAACTATCAAAACAGCTATAATATATTTACACATCGGTCGTATCCATAATAAAATTAGGCAAAGTTCATTTTAACAAATCCTACCGATGTGGGAAGTGGTATTTATTTTAATGCAACTTTTCGTAAGCTTACAAGCTATGAGTGCCAGATTGATTTAGATGCAAAAATTTCATTCAGTTGTCATCACATTAATTCTTTGGATTTCTAAGTTGTTATGATAATTGTATAACTTGAGATTGAAATTAATTTACTTAACACGTACTCTTCTTTTTACGATGTCGGGTTGGAAAGGTTAGTTGTCCATAATTAGTGATGTTTGTCATGCCGGGACGAAAGATTGGTCGGCCCGAGTCAATTCCTGTAAGGTCAATGCTGAAAATACCTTGTCTAAACCCGGGCCTATTTGAATTTGAGTTACCAAAGTCCGACCTAGGTTAACTCTGACCGGATTTATTTGGATTCGAATCTGCCTAATTATCAATAAAATTGCCTATTTGTATATGTGTAAATTGAAATTTACAATGATTATATAAAAAAAGTTAATAAATCATTATTTAGTTGTACATCATAATATCAATAGTTGATTTTAAACAACATTAATCTCAACATATGTCAGTCATACAAAGTTAAATGTTTCATCCGACGAATATCTTAATAATATATAAATCGATAATGCTAATAAACTTGTTCATAGTTATTAGTTGTATTTAAATCTTAATTAACAAAATTGAGCACGAGCAAATTTTATATATAGGTACAAAAAGCCAAAGATTGAGAATAAATATAGTTACGTAGAAAAAGCAAACATCAATTAATGGATAAAGATCCTTTATCCTTTAAATGATAAATTCCCTTGTTAGCTAAAAGCTCCTGCAAGTTATAAAAGCATCGTTAGTTTTTATCTCCTATCAATGTGGGAAGTGATATTAAATTACCGGTTAATTCCATATATACCTAATCTAAACTTCTTAATGTCATATTTACCCAAGTAAAAATCAAAATTCCATATATACCCGATTTTAATACCATAATTGTCATATCAATCCATTCTGCTACTAAACTGATTAAAAACAAAATTACATTGTTAAATACCCCATTATACCCTTAACACAAACACAAAACTCCATAAACATTGTTGGTACCAAAATAAAAAAACGAAAACACAACTCAGTGAACTAAACAAAACCCATGAAAATTTCTCCAAATGACTTGTTTTGCTAATAAAGGAAGTATTAAACAAATAGGATTCAACCAATGGCAACCATATACGTACAATAAGATAACATTCATGCAAATTGAGGATCGTTTAGAAAATAAACACAGAGCCATGTAACAAGAGTTACAACGGCATCATATTTCGTTAATATGAAAGCCGTTTTAATAACAGGTTTACTTTGAGATAATCGACAATTAACAAAAGGCACTACAGTTATGGCCAATTAAGAAGGATAGATTGGTCAAAACATATTCCTTTTATAATATTTACAAATATTAAAATAATTAAACTTGCATTTTGAGTAAATATGACAAATTGTGTATTTAAGTTGGGTATATATGGTATGTGTAAGGTTATTTTCAGAACCAAATAAATGTACAGAACTGCGAGAACCACCTTTATACTCTTAATAATGCGTATGTATTTTCATTATTATGTTTAAATTAACATTTAATAATTGTTTTAATGGTTATAGATCCGAGTATGATGAGCGATATGAAGAGTGCACATGTGTTTTCATATTATCAAAAGAAAAGATAGTTATAATACATACAAAACAAATACATGTGCATGGTCCAGGGATACATGTTCCTAGTGACTTACGACAATGAAAATTCATGTATTTCTACCTAATGAACTAACCCGATGATTATACATGTGCATATTAAGAGTAAAAAGGTGGTTCTCGCAGTTCTGTACATTTATTTGGTTCTGAAAATAACCTCATCCTATATGGTATTATGAATTTTAGTTGGGTAAATATGGTATTTAAAGGTTTAAATTGGGTATATATGGAATTAACCCTTAAATTACATATAAATTTTGTTGAAAGGTATTGTCTTAATTCAACGTCTTCAAATTAAGCTGTAGTACATTTTAAAACTAGTTCACAGTGTTCTTTAGGAGTTTAACAAAAAGCCGTATTTGAAAATATGAAAAATCATATCATAGCATGTCATTAAATTTGGTTATTAAAAGTGTATGAGTAACTAGAGTTTGATACACGGGAAGAATGAACTTATGCGACCTGTCTTAGAGACTGGTTGGGAGCGATATCCCCGATCATACCTAATCACGACCATTTATTGGACGATAAAGTATGTAGCAAGTCTTTATAGGAACCTTTTCGGACCAAAAACCACCATCATGCACATTAAAGAGTTAAAGACCCATCATACCAATATATTGTTGCAAAATCAAGTGAATCGCCGTCCACATACCCGATATTTTATATACGCAATTGCTAGAGATGTCGTCAAACTGCTCATACTACTCATGGCAATAAGATAAAATGTTAAGGCCTCATTATTCTAAACATAAAACTTATGAATTTTGTATGTACCTGAGAAAGCGTCAAAGATGCTGCTTGTTCAGTCTTTTGGCTTGCGGATTTTATGGCTGATAAGATGTGTGATATGCTTGAAAATCATGATATAACAAAACATGGGATGTGGAAAGAATGGGCATTTAATGTTTAAACGTTTGTTGTCAATGTTTGTTCTTCTTCGCCTCTAGGCTATATAAACACATGGTTGAGACGTCAAATTATTCCATGACTTTTTCCATAAAATTGTCGCTTATTTCTCCACCTGATTACGTAGTTGCATTCCTACTGATAAGGTTTTTAACTCAGTCTTCGATACTTGACAATCATAGTTTACGTCAATTCTTGTATAAATCTTGTGCATGAAAGTTTTATTAATCATTATGTGGTGTTATAAGTTTCTAATAGAAAACTTTCTACTAGAATTGATACCAACTCTTTAATTGTACTCACAAAACATCATTTTTTATATTTTTTATTCGGTTATTATTGTTTTTTTTTTCTAAATCAATAATTATAAATTACATATAAGGATAAGACAAACGGGAAACAAGTTGTGCCGCTAGTCCTTTTTTATAGAAAAATTAAGTCTATTAAATACAACGTTTGTGGACTTTGGAGTAAAAACATTACTATTCATAACATGTTGTATTCTCGTAAGTAGCTTCACCACCTTAGGTGCAAGGAAACCAAATGTATCAAACGCGAAAGGAATAATTAAACATGTGTTGATTTTCAACATGTTTTCTCGTGTTTAGTCACTTTGCACGAGACGGCTTTTATAAGAGCCTAACCCGCTGTAAAATCTCAACTGCTTAGCCCGACGAGAGGAGAAACCCCTGTCAAATCAACGCACGCATGTTTACCCCTAACCCATCCAAAAACCAAAACGTCAGCGGGTGTGAGTGTGAATCTTCCATTTGACTTGTACTTTTTTTATTTAAATTCAGTAAATAATTTTTTATATAACTTGTATTTTCAAATGACCAAAATACCCTCTTTTTATTCTTTTTTTATTTCTTTTTTGTTTTCTTCTTTTTCTTTCAAGATCTATCATCATCATCATCATCAAAAACTTGTTGTGACTCCATCTCATATCCATCTCAAACATTACAAATCTATCTCAAATCCATCTCATCCCTGCTATAACCTTTCTGAAGTGAGGATTCACACAATATGACTTCCAAAAAGTCAAAGCGTGACCTGAATTTAAATAGTCAAGTTTTTACATGAATTTCATATAAAACCAACATACGAACCCTTCAATAAAGTTTTAAGAAGATAGACATGTTTAAAACACTTGATATACATATTCACAAAATAATACATGTTTAACATTTTAAGTTTGACCCAACATGCGTTATACTTTGCTTTGCATTATCATTGTATCATGTCATCATCAGAAACTAGTTTCTTTCTAAAAGAAGATTATATCCCTTTTTCCCCGCTGTTCTTTAGCAATCGTGCATACATCCATCATATCATAATCCATCTTAGATCCATCTCATCCCTGCTTTTGTGAATTGGGGGGTTTTCTCAGATCCATGTCATCTCGCTCGCTCTTTCTCTCTCTCGTGACTGTGGTCAATAAATATTTATAAAGATCTTTGGGTCATCTCATCCCTGCTATAACCTTCATTGCGAATCCATCTCAGATCCTACCCAGATCTGGAAAACACATCACTGCTGCCTTATCTGTTGGTTTCCAAAAATACGTTTTGTTCCACCTCGATTTGAGTGACACCAAGATCTTTCAACCTTGATTTGGTTTTTTATTGGTTGAGTGATAGATTGTGTTGTTGCTTAAATGATGGTAAATAGATGTTTTTTTTTGTTGATGGTTGATCTGAGATGGATTTTTGTTTGAGATTAGTCACAAAAAGAGATTTGTGTTTGAGATGGATTTGTGTTGATGGTTGATCTGAGAAGGATCTGAGATAGATTAATGAAGGTTATAGCAGGGATGAAATGGATTTGAGATGAAGTCACAAGGTGATGATTTGAAAGAAAAAGAAGAAAACAAAAAAGAAATAGAAAAATAATAAAAAGAGGGTATTTTGGTCATTTGAAAATACAAGTCATATAAAAAATTATTTACTGAATTTATATAAAAAAAGTACAAGTCGAATAACGGATTTGACATCAAGTCGAATAACAAGTACAATTACAAGAAGTGTACTTGGGTGTACTAGCGGGACCCACTTGCACTTTCCTTGAAAAAAACAATGTGCCACGTGTCACGTTTTGGTTCAAGTCGAATGAGTCGAATATGATAGAATGGAGTAGAATATAATGGAATAAGGTCTAATAGGGGTAATTGCCTAATTATTTTAATTTTGGGTTATTTGACAAAAGTAAAACACCTCATAGGACATTTTTTAAATTAGCCCAAGAAAAAAATACCAACGACATTCGTTGTCAGGTTGGCTAAAGAACGAACGACGCAAATTGGGATGCCAAGAAGTTCCCAGTTAGCATTGTTTGGGATTCCGTTAGGCCAAGAGACTTTAAGGTTAACTGGTTCGAGCTAGTTTGGTTTAACGCATGTATTCCCCGACATTCCTTTAACTTGCGGCTGATTATGAAGCATAAACTCAAAACTCAAGAGAGAATCCAAGGATGGGACGTTTCTGCTTCTGTTCCACGGGTGTGTGCATTGTGTGATTTGCAACAAGATTTTCATGAACACTTGTTCTTTGATTGTTCGCTTTCCAAAACAGTTTGGGGTTCGATGAAGGGGTTGGTTGGGTTAAATGCAACAGGTCATGATATTTATGCTATTAGTGTGAGTCTAGAATCTATTGCAAAACAAAGAACAACCCAATGTGTTATTGCTAAGTTGGTCCTTGTGGCTCATGCTTACTTTTTAAGGCAAGAATGCAATTGCAAGCTTTTTAATAAGCTAAAAAGATCGTCTACTCTGATTATTGATTGCATCAAGTACCGATTTGGATTAGATTTGATAAAAAGAAGAGCTAACACAATTTAATTAATCAAGATTTGAAAAAAGAATTACAAAATCGATTGATTTTTAGAGCAAGATTAAAAACCAGGCTCTAATACCACGAAAAGATTTGAATTAAAAAAAATATAAACTTAAATCTTAATTCAATAACCAGAAATCAATTATATCAATCAAACCATATTAATCTACCCTTAGCTACATTGCGGCAGATCTATTATCTTCAAATGATAATAGTTTTACAATATGAACACCTAAAACAACAAGAGATCTCAATCTCTATTAGTAACAAAATCACCAGAACAATAGAGAGAATGTGTGTGAATATTTTGATCGAAGTTATCAAGATATTTTATTGACTCCAGCTTATATAGTCAGTCCAACAGCTTGCACTTAATTCCCTCCTATATTGCACTTCACTCCTCAAGCTATCCTGAATTCTTCATACAATTCTTTAACTATCAAAACAGCTATAATATATTTACACATCGGTCGTATCCATAATAAAATTAGGCAAAGTTCATTTTAACAAATCCTACCGATGTGGGAAGTGGTATTTATTTTAATGCAACTTTTCGTACTGCAACAGCTTACAAGCTATGAGTGCCAGATTGATTTACATGCAAAAAAATCACCTCAGTTGTCATCACATTAATTCTTTGGATTTCTAAGCTGTTATGATAATTGTATAACTTGAGATTGAAATTAATTTACTTAACACGTACTCTTCTTTTTACCATGTTAGGGTGGAAAGGCTGGTTGTCCATAATTAGTGATGTTTGTCATGTCAGGACGAAAGATTGGTCGGGCCCGAGTCAATTCGTGTAAGGTCAATGCTGAAAATACTTTGTCTAAACCCGGGCCTATTTGAATTTGAGTTACCAAAGTCCGACCTAGGTTAACTCTGACCGGATTCATTTGGATTCGAATCTGCCTAATTATCAATAAAATTGCCTATTTGTATATGTGTAAATTGAAATTTACAATGATTATATAAAAAAAGTTAATAAATCATTATTTAATTGTACATCATAATATCAATAGTTGATTTTAAACAACATTAATCTCAACATCCATGTCAGTCATACAAAGTTAAATGTTTCATCCGACAAATATCTTAATAATATATAAATCGATATTGCTAATAAACTTGTTCATAGTTATTAGATGTATTTAAATCTTAATTAACAAAATTGAGCACGAGCAAATTTTATATATAGGTACAAAAAGCCAAAGTTGAGAATAAATAAGTTACGTAGAAAAAGCAAACATCAATTAATGGATAAAGATCCTTTATCCTTTAAATGATAAATTCCCTTGTTACCTAAAAGCTCTTGCAAGTTATAAAGGCCTCATTAGTTTTTATCTCCTATCAATGTGGGAAGTGATCAAGTGATATTAAATTACATATGAATTTTGTTGAAAGGTATTGTCTTAATTCAACGTCTTCAAATTAAGCTGTAGTACATTTTAAAACTAGTTCACACTGTTCTTTAGGAGTTTAACAAAAATCCGTATTTGAAAATATGAAAAATCATATCATATCAACGTCTTCAAATTCAGTCTTTTGGCTTGCGGATTTTATGGCTGATAAGATGTGTGATATGCTTGAAAAGCATGATATAACAAAACATGGGATGTGGAAAGAATGGGCATCTAATGTTTAAACGTTTGTTGTATAAAACACATGGTTGAGACGTCAAATTGTTCCATGACTTTTTCCATAAAATCGTCGCTTATTTCTCCATCTGATTACGTAGTTGCATTCATACTGATAAGGTTTTTAACTCAGTCTTCGATACTTGACAATCATAGTTTACGTCAATTCTTGTATAAATCTTGTGGATGAAAGTTTTATTAATCATTATGTGGTGTTATAAGTTTCTAATAGAAAACTTTCTACTAGAATTGATACTAACTCTTTAATTGTACTCACAAAACATCATTTTTTATATTTTTTTATTCGGTTATTATTGTTTTTTTTTAAATCAATAATTATAAATTACATATTAGGATTGTTGGTTTATAGAGTTCATAACAATTATTTGAAACCCTAATATGGATCAAAGAACGCATAGCGGAAGCGATTAACAAGATCATTAATTTAACACAATTATATTAATCAAGATTAGGGTTACATACCTTTATCCTAGCAAGATCCACAAGACGACGGAACGAACGACAACTAGGGTTTATCACGAATACCACCAAGAATATAATCTAAAGGAAGATTATATCACGCTCTTTTACACACGTAATACGGCGAGTTAACCGTGAGTCTAGCACGAACAAACCGAGCTTCAACGCTTATGGAATATCTACCCAATAACCCTAGAGAGGGGCTAGGACTAGATAAAATAGACTTAATCGAAAACCAAACAAAACCCTAAGGTGGGTTGGGGTGGCCGGCGATCAAAGAAGAAAAAGAGAGAGGGAGTGAAAAATTATGAGGCTAGGGGTTTGTTTATATAGGCTTAGCAAACCTTGGGCTCCAAGTCATAAACAATTTAGGAAACAAAAGTTTCCCTTTGCCCCCTCTACAAGCCGGCGGTTAACACCCTCCTACAGGGGTGTTTGTGTAATTTTTCCTTCTTCTTTTAGCTTCTATTTAATTCCATAACGGCCGTCATAACTTAACTTTTATTTATCAACGATCGTTAGTTAAGATTTGGTTTGATTTAATAAATATATATAAAATATATTTAATAAATAAATTAACCCTTTACGTTATGTGTGCAATCCCGTGATCCCGAGTTCGATCCTATCTCACGACTATTAATTTTAAGTCCATAAACTTTCAGCTCCCACTTAGACAAAATTCTAATATCGTGATCACATTGACTAGCGTCTAGTTACACTAGCAATGTCACTAGTACAACTCGAGTAAGGTTTCTTGGACAAAACCTTTTAACGATATATAATCATTATTATTATTATCCTTTCATTTCAAATACAACGTTAATAAGGATATGGATCTAAGTCACTCCTTTCATTAACCATTCTGTTTCTCGTTTATGGATATAGCAAGATCACCAAAACAAATTTGGGTGCGGCCGCACAAATATCTTACTACTCCCCCGAGGGGCCCAGCTGTATTATACTTCAAAATAAATTTTGAAGGAAACGAATCCCATTTTGACTACAAGCAAAACTTATGAACTTTGCAACACTTCCGGAAATAATCCTTATAGCTACCAGTTACGTTTAGCGTTAGATTATTCCACAGAAATGCACTAGATCCACGACAGTTTCCTGGTATCTCAGGTCTAAGGATAACTATTTATGATTTACTTGATGACAAAGATCCATATAGTAAAATCATATAGTTGGGATAAGTCCAATATTTGATCCATCAAATATCATCCAAAATTGACCAATATACTTTCAAGTATACTCTGTCACTATTTTGAATTGTCTTAGTTTAATAATACTCCCATATTATTAATCGACAACGGACATTTAGAAACATCATAATGCTCATGGATTAAAACATGTAAAATAGGATACAAAATCAAATAACAGAAAATAAACGAAATCCAATCTTTATTTCATCAATTCAATAATGTCTTACATCCTTTATTCAAATACTAAAAATAGATCAATGCATAAAATTGGTACATGCATCATGCCTCTAGTAATGACATTCATACTTGTTTGGCAAAGCATAAAATAACCAATCTTGACCTATTGAAATTTTGAGAATACTTTCTTCAAGAATTCAATTCATTGAAACTCTTGTACATGTGCATTCAAATAATTTGATATTGCCACATGGTATCAAAATTGTGAAACATCCTTGATCACCAATTTCCTAAACTTCCAAAACATATTTGAAGTTCAAAGTATTCTAATTCTTTAATGTTTAATGCAACTTTAATCAACATGTCATCTCCAAAAGATCCCATGACTAATATTGTGTGTTACCTCAATTATATCTTTTCAAGTTTTACAACTTGTCATAAAAGATATAAAGTACGTTACCTTTAATATCTATTATGTAATGTTTGATTCCAACCAAAACCTTCAAGTTTGTTGGCTATGATAATTTGCACAACGATTGACAAATTATTCATTTATAGAATATGGAAGCCAATCCAAGATTTAGGATGTTATTCTATTTCCAAACATATTCCTCCAGAATATTCATTACACAAGTTATTTAATAACTTCTTAAATAGATTAATATATTCAAATCATCATGTATTTTAAGCATGATATAAATACAACACGACACACATGAAAATTTCTCAAACCAGATTTAGATTTCTTCATGTCCTAAATATCCATGTAAACTTACTACATGGCATATTACGTTGTATTTCTACCGCATAAATAAATAAATTTATTTGTCCCAAGGTTATGTATATCTTATTTTCTAAATCTCCAAAGTAAAGTTTCATCTCAAATCTAAACCAAATCAACATTTAATTTGAATGAAAACTTACTTTCTTACATGTCTATTTGACACATATAATTTAAGAAAATAACCATAATACTCCCACTAGCTTTTAGGAATACTCAGAAACCATCTTATTCAAATTTAAATCCAATCTTGGATTTCAAATTAAACATAAGAATATTCTCTTAGATGCATTCTTTTATCCATTCACGGATAATTGCATTTTGTACTTTTCCAAAGATTTATATTTTGAAGTAATAAACTCATTTCGATTACTTAAGTCCTTTCTCAAGTAGTCATTCAAGAAATAGTTCATTCATATCCAAATTTGTCAATTAAAATATGACCATCAAAATCTTTATATATTTAATGTATTTAGGAAAGAATACTCAATCACAATTAATTACTTAAATGTGACTAATAATCTATTCACAATGCATACATTAAATATGTGTACAATTTTGTCCATATAATTTCGACACAAAATTTAAACCACCACAATTGGCGTTTTTCTTCCTTTGACGAAACTCATCTTCAATTTCTAGTCAAACTATTTAAGATAAACCAAAACCGAAATTTGATTATCTTGTTGGACAACATCTATAACAATCATAGTATGAGTAGTTTACCCAAAACAATATTTGGTAATAAATCATAACAATTATTTTAACTCATAATTCTCAGCATATAAATCGCATATCCGAGATATCCTTACGGACCTATGACATAAATTCCTTTATCTCGAGGTTTAGCATTTACACGTCTACCTCATGATAATTACTAGTGTATTTTAGAAGATCATGTATCTTGTAATTTTATCTTTCAAGATCAAAACTCCCACTTGCTTTTAGTAACTTAAAATTACTCTTTAAATACATAGCAAATAGATCAACACTCCAACGTTATCTATATGGGACATTACAAAACACAATGACAGTTCCATACTCTTTATTTTCTAAACAATCCACTTCATAAGTAGTTTAGCAAAATCCGAACTTCATTTAAGATATAACGTGATTCATCACATTCCATATATAATGGTATCTTATTAATCTTCTTAGCTCAAGTCATACTCAACTTTCTAACCTTGATTTCTTTTAGAATAAAGGAAGATATAGTTATCTTGAATGAAACATCACCATCATATTGAGAATTTGATTCTCCTAATGAACATACCATAACAATGATGTATTTCATTTAGGGAAATATTATAAGTCAATCTTAACAATATTTAAGATAAATATATATCTTTAGGCTTACCTATATACCAACTAAATCATCTTAATGGTATAATAGATTTCCTAACCATTTTGCATGCTTTATAACTCAAGTACTTTTAATACAAAGTCACTTCATAAAAGTTATAAGTCCATTACACGTTTCATGTATATGTCTTTAGTGAAATAGAGACAATTCATTAACGTCTTACTTTATATTATACGTCTTCCAAGACTTTATGTTTGTGACTTTATTCAATAAATCATAAACATGTATAACTAAAGTAATCATGAACACCACTAGGTTTCATTAATCTTTTCAAGTTAATTCACTCCTATACTATTATATGAACACCACTAGGTTTCATTAGTAGTATAAGATTACTCTATGTATCTTATGTCATTCCAGGAATTTGTCCATTTTAAGAAACTCCAAAACATTCCACGCCCGATCTTACGACATGTGGATATTTTACCCTTGTGTTTACGATTTAGTCCAAGCTCTTACATGACTAAATCAAAACAACAAGTGTTTCTTAATGTGAATGATATATATACTTTTAAGTAGTCTTTTAATCATATTGACACATGATCTAAATATTAATTAGATTTGTTAGTCTCTTATCTTAAAGACAAGAGAATCATATCTTTATGAGTTGTTTCTTGCACAAAATGTTCATTTCTCCCACTTGTGCATGGAACAACCTCATATATAAGATAAACATCACGTCTAACGTTCGTCTATACAAAATATGATTGTGCCACATATATTAGCTTTTACAAGTAGATGTAGAACCACTTAATCAACAAGAATCAGTACATAACTATCTTTGAAGATATTAGTGTCAACAATTCGAAAGTAATTATCTTAGGACATACTAAAGATAACATGGGTTATTACCAAGACAACAAAGCTTGTAACTCCCACTGACTTAGAGAATGTTTTAATAGACTCAAAATCAGTAATACAACACAATTCTCCCACTGAACTTGACAACATTGAAAATGTTTCATAATCGGTGAAAATAATTAGTGTTGTGTTTACTTTCTTACACTTTTAAAAAACACATTCGTAACAATTACTTATAGTGTTTAAGAGTGTACTCTACTTCGTAAATGATGACTTACCCATCAAATACTTTTTAACTTTAAAGACTTGACATGCAATTTCTTCCTTAATAGGTCTACCAACCCCAAAATGGTATGTAGTGCCTATAAATGGTCAAAGCACAACTACTAGACAAATATGCTAGTTTGCCTTATAACCAATTTGCGATAACTTTTAATAACTCAAAATATGCACTTTTCTTAACTATTAAAATTTGCTACGAGTTATGGATTTGAATTTGACATTTCTAAAATCCTTATTACTCCTTCTTTACTCATGAAAAAGAGTTTTAGGTTTATCTTTCATTTGTAAATTGACTCTATCCTCAACCATACGGTTTGTAGATCAATATATTGAATAAACCACGTTTACGGTGTAACGTTGCATTAATACATTTACAAAAGAATTTACAAAATTCAATTTTTAGTATTTTCGATAATACCATTCAAGAAAATAAAATTACCCCGGTAATAATAACCATAGTATTTTCCTTGAAAACTAGAATCCAGATTGACATAATTTCATCACATCAGTTGATCTGCTAGCAATGAAAGTATTCAAGATGGTAACTTGTCGAACAATGATTGACAAACAAATTTGCAATTTCTAGACATTTAAGGGATTTACATTGCCAAAAGTCATTTTGCATTGTAAACATGTTTCATCCCTTCTTTATGCCTTAAGTTTCCAGATCTCACTGAGTAACTCAATTAAGTCGACTAATCTAAAGAACGTAAAACCTTCATGTGCAATCTTATTCAGTCATGAAGTTTTCTCTCCATTACAACATCGTCCGATATCTTATATGACGACAATTGTAACTTCAAGTGTTCGTCAATTAGAGGGCATATGACTTAAATTTAGGGTATAGATTTTGGTGTCAAAATCATGTATGGAGAAGCATGCATACATCTCCATAACATAAGTTTAATAAAACGTTTAGTAAACTTTTGCTGAGACTAAAAGTTCATCATATACTTGCAAGTTGAGGTATTGGTTAAGCCAATTAAAGATTTTATACACAACTAAATTCACACCGTACTTTTTCTAGAACTCAGCTAAAGCACAAAGCAATAACCTTATTCATTGTGTTTCGGATGTGAATTAATGTAGTTAAATCAACCTTAAAGAATTATACCAATAACAACCGTAGGTAATTCCAATTTTGACGCACAGGCGAGCCGGGAATTTGGTCAGCGCTGAAGCATAACACCTCCTTCCTTAACCGGGTACATGACCAGCGGTGCGTTATACCCACTTTATAGTTTGTCAAAATTGAGTAGGCCGTTAAGTTGCTATTGCAACTCTAATCAACGCAAATCATATGTAATTTAGATCTCAAAACAATTCATTTATTTAATATGATTTAGTCCACATTAATTTTTCTTGTAAAAAATTACCCTTGTTTACAACATACAATAAAAAAAACGTATGAAAACAAGTAGGTACAAAAAAAAACTAAATCATAAACACATAATAACAATTTATATGTGCAATAAATAAATCAAATAGCCACATGCATACGATTTATTCAATAAATAATATCAAATCTAGGTTTTTATATTTATATAAAAGTCTTCCCTAATTTTAGATTTATTGAATCAAATAAAGCATGTAGCAAAACACGTAACAATTACCACATAAAATCATATGATCCATGAAAAACATGCATGTTCATCACGGATCTCCCACATATCTTAACAATTAAATCTCAATGGATCGAAACATGAATTTACATAACATAACAATTAATCATGCAATGCATCAAAATTCCACCCAAATCACTTAACAATTAATGAAATCACTACGGATCGTAACCACGCATGACATAACAATTAATTCATGCATACATCTAAAGTTAATTACCATGTAATTTTAGGGTTTACAAAAAAAACTTTTTTTTTATTAATAAAAAATTCGGCATAGCCGATTTTAAAAATAATAAAAACAAAACCCTAATTTTTATAAAACCTAAAAAAACAACATGTAATTTTTAACACAAATCAATATTAGTTAAAAAACTTTAGATCTTGATAATTATAATCATGTTAAAACGGCTCTCGATGCCACTGTTGGTTTATAGAGTTCATAACAATTATTTAAAACCCTAATATGGATCAAAGAACGCATAGCGGAAGCGATTAACAAGATCATTAATTTAACACAATTATATTAATCAAGATTAGGGTTACATACCTTTATCCTAGCAAGATCCACAAGACGACGGAACGAACGACAACTAGGGTTTATCACGAATACCACCAAGAATATAATCTAAAGGAAGATTATATCACGCTCTTGTACACACGTAATACGGCGAGTTAACCGTGAGTCTAGCACGAACAAACCAAGCTTCAACGCTTATGGAATATCTACCCAATAACCCTAGAGAGGGGCTATGACTAGATAAAATAGACTTAATCGAAAACCAAACAAAACCCTAAGGTGGGTTGGGGTGGCCGGCGATCAAAGAAGAAAAAGAGAGAGGGAGTGAAAAATTATGAGGCTAGGGGTTTGTTTATATAGGCTTAGCAAACCTTGGGCTCCAAGTCATAAACAATTTAGGAAACAAAAGTTTCCCTTTGCCCCCTCTACAAGCCGGCGGTTAACACCCTCCTACAGGGGTGTTTGTGTAATTTTTCCTTCTTCTTTTAGCTTCTATTTAATTCCATAACGGTCGTCATAACTTAACTTTTATTTATCAACGATTGTTAGTTAAGCTTTGGTTTGATTTAATAAATATATATAAAATGTATTTAATAAATAAATTAACCCTTTACGTTATGTGTGCAATCCCGTGATCCCGAGTTCGATCCTATCTCACATTATTAATTTTAAGTCCATAAACTTTCAAGGATAAGACAAACGAGAAACAAGTTGTGCCGCTAGTCCTTTTTGTATAGAAACATCAAGTCTATTAAAATACAGCGTTTGTAGACTTTGGAGTCAAAACATTATTATTCATAACATGTTGTATTCTCGTAAGTAGCTTCACCGCCTTAGGTGCAAGGAAATCAAATGTATCAAACGCGAAAGGAATAATTAAACATGTGTTGATTTTCAACATGTTTTCTCGTGTTTAGTCACTTTGCACGAGGCGTCTTTTATAAGAGCCTAACCCGCTGTAAAATCTCAACTGCTTAGCCCGACGAGAGGAGAAACCCGTGTCAAATCAACACGCATGTTTACCCCTAAACCATCCAAAAACCAAAACGTCAGCGGGTGTGAGTGTGAATCTTCCATTTGACGAATCGGTCAAGAAATTTTTAAAAAAAAATATGCCACTCACTTAAAAAACAAAAGAAAAAAATACCAACGGCATTCGTTGTCGGGTTGGCTAAAGAACGAACGACGCAAATTGGGATGCCAAGAAGTTCCCAGTTAGCATTGTTTGGGATTCCGTTAGGCCAAGAGACTTTAAGGTTAACTGGTTCGAGCTAGTTTGGTTTAATGCATGTATTCCCCGACATTCCTTTAACTTGCGGCTGATTATGAAGCACAAACTCAAAACTCAAGAGAGAATCCAAGGATGGGACGTTTCTGCTTCTGTTCCACGGGTGTGTGCATTGTGTGATTTGCAACAAGATTTTCATGAACACTTGTTCTTTGATTGTTCGTTTTCCAAAACAGTTTGGGGTTCGATGAAGGGGTTGGTTGGGTTAAATGCAACAGGTCGTGATATTAATGCTATTAGTTTGAGTCTATTTTCTATTGCAAAACAAAGAACGACCCAATGTGTTATTGCTAAGTTGGTCCTTGTGGCTCATGCTTACTTTTTAAGGCAAGAACGCAATTGCAAGCTTTTTAATAAGCTAAAAAGATCGTCTACTCTGATTATTGATTGCGTCAAGTCGACTGTTCGTCTTAATTTGTCTTAGTTTAGTTGTTATCGTATAGATTCAAGAAGTCTAAAGATGGTTTGAGGAAGGCTATGCTTTGGGACCTCTCTGAAGCTATGTTTAGGTCTAACGTTGTGTTTTTCTTTTTGGTTGTGCGCCTCATGGTTTTTCTTATAGGTGTTATTGGTTATGTTTTTTGTTAGTATCATATAGGGTGTTATATGATCTGGTAGTCGTTCGAGCTTTTAACTTGAAGTTAATGTGATACTCTGTTATATTTCATTGTATTTCTTTCGTTTTTGCGTGTTAATATATTTTACCGAAGATGTGTCCTTTTTACTAAAAAAACAAAGCAAATTGGTGGTGCAGTTTGGCTATGTTACACAATAAGTTTTCTAAGACAAACCAGGGTGAAAAAAAATATCTTTTTAATCCTAATTCATCATACACTAAACTATTTATTAATAACTTATGCAACCCTCTATTCCTCTAAAGAAAAGTAAAAGCCCAGAAAAAGATTGTGTTATTAAACGGGTGTTTGAGATTGCTTATTTAAAATAAATTATTCGTTTTAAAAATAAATAATTGGATAATCAATTGTTACGAAACGTGGTTTTGAAATATAGTGTTTAGATTTGATTGTGTTGTTTGATAACGAAATAATCAGATAATCAGTATTTTTAGTGTTTGGCAAATTAGGTTTTTAATAATTTAACTAGTGCAATGACTAAAAAGACATTATTAATATTTATCAAAACTCCATTTTCAAAAAGTAAGTATTTATCTACTTTTGCAAAACTTTATTTTGAGTTTTTCAAAACGCAAATAAGTGATTTTTTTTCTCAAACACTTATTTTAGATTAACTTTATTTTCAAAATAAAATAAATAAATAAGTTGGTTCATAACGCAAACACAAACACCCCTAAGACTCCAATGATTGATATATCATTATTAAACGTAGAAGAAAATAACAACTTTTGAACGTACAAAGAAAAACAAATATCAAAACCTATATAATGAAAAGCATAATATACATGATACGCCGCAATGGAATGCGGGTAACGTGAAGAAAATTGATACCAAAACTCAAAAAACCTTTACTCGTTCTTATGTAATACAAAAAAAAGGAGCATTAACTAATATTTCGTATGTAAAAATAAAATAAAAACCAAGCATCTATATTAAGGGATAGGAATTTTTTTTATCCTTTTAAAGATGCATGGCTTGTAAGGTAAAAGCTCCTTCAAGTTATAAAAGGCATCAATAGTTCTAATTTTTACCGATGTGGGAAGTGATATGAATTCTGTTTGAAAGGTATTGTCTCAATTTTATTGAAAGTTTAATTTGATTCCTTACTTAATCCTTTAGCCTAATATATAAAGATACAGAAGATGATTCTAGAACATGGGCCTAAACAATATAAATGGGTCGAAATATAATTAAGAGCTAATATGATAAAATGTCTTCTAATACGCTCCCGCAGTTGGAGCGAGAGGAGGCCGAACGCTCAAACTAGACCAAAAATCTTCAAACAAGACGTAGGGAAGACCCTTGGTAAAAATATCTGCATACTGATAACGAGATAGAACATGAAGAACGCGCACTGTGCCAGCAGTAACCATGTCACGAACGAAATGGATGTCGATCTCAATGTGTGCTTGGTATGCTGATGTTGTACCGGGTTAGCAGACATATAGATAGCACTCACGTTGTCACAATAGACTAATGTAGCAGAAGATAAAGGGCAGTGGAGCTCTCAAAGTAAATTACGAATCCAGGATGTCTAGGCAACAACATTAGCTACACCCCAATATTCACCTTTAGCACTAGATCGAGAAAGAGTGTGCTGGCGTTTAGAAGACCAAGATAAGAGATTATCAACCGGAAGTGGATCGGCGAGTCGACGGTCAACCTGCCTAGTCAACATCGGTATAACCAACTAGGGAAGTAGTAGCGGAAGCATATAAGTGCAGACCATAGTCCAATGTCCCCTGAACATAGCACCAAATCCGTTTGAGAGCCGCAAAGTGAGGCTCACGAGGATCGTGCATATATAAACAAACCTGCTGAACTGCATAAGAAAAATCTGGACGGGTAAAGGTGAGATACTGAAGACCACCTGCGAGACTGAGATATAAAGTAGGATCCTGAACATGCACGCCTTCCGGACCTAGTTTGGACTCTGTATCAACGGGTGTCCCGGGGGATTACAGGAAACCATGTGAGCACGCTCAATAAGCTGGAGAGCATACTTCTTTTGAGACAAGAACAAGCCTGTAGAGTGGTGAGTAGTAGAGATACCAAGAAAATAGTTTAGTGCCCCAAGATCTGTCATGTCAAACTCACAATGTAGAGACCCAATGATCTGTTGTGTAGAAGGGTGTTAGATGAGGATGTAAGAATGATGTCATCCACATATATAAATAGGTAAGAAACCTCTTAGCCTTGTCGATAAATGAATAGTAAAGTTTCACAACGACTGTGATAAAAACCCACTCTTGTAGCATAACCTGCAAACTGCTGAAACCAAGCACGAGGTGCTTGCTTCAGTCCATATAAAGATCTCTTCAAAAGACAAACATGATGAGGGTACCTAGAGCCAACAAAACCCGGGGCTGATGCATGTAAACAGTCTCTGATAAGTCACTGTTAAGAAATGCATTCTTAACGTCAAGCTGGTGAATATACCATCCACGGGACACAGCAAGGCTAAGAACAGTCCTAATTGTTGCAGGTTTGACAACCGGACTGAAAGTCTCATCATAGTCAACACCTAATTGTTGACTACTTCCATTGGCAACCAAACAGGCCTTATATCGGCTGAGGGAACCATCAGCATGAAACTTAGGCTTAAATAACCACATAGAACGAACCATGTTAACCCCTGACGGCCTTGGTACAAGAACCCAAGTACCATTCTTAACTAACGCATTATACTCATCATACATTGCATTACGCCACTGGGGATCTTTAAGGGCGAGAAAAAAAGATTTAGGAAGAGAAGAAATGGCAGATGTGGTAAGAGAATAACGAGGATTGGGTTTGACTATACCCGACTGAGAACGTGTGGTCATGGTGTGAGTAAGAGTGGCTTCGGGAAGGAGATCAGGAATAGTTGTCGCGGGTAGGTGGATATCGGGATGTATATGGCTATGAGGCATTGGATCGGGTGATGGAGAATTATATGGGAGTGGGATGTTAGGTGATATGTGTGTAAACCCCCATCCTTTTTGCCACTTAAGTAAAATAATAACCGGGCCAAAACGTGTATTTTATGTCATTTATGTCGGAATTATGCGTGGTTTGTGTTTTTGTTGTGATTTAGGACGAAAAGGTGAAAAATGGAGAAAACACGGGCATTCACAGGCTTTTATTGAAGAAAAAGATGAAAGACGAAGTCAAGAAGTCAAGAGTGCAATAAGAACGGAAGTCCAAGACCAATTCTGAAGATTTATCGAAGAAAAAGTCAAAAGACGGAAGTTTATCAAAAGCCGAAAAACTCAAGTCTAATTTATTGAAGAATTACAAGACGAGTTTGAAGAAATCCCGAGACGAAGTCATTAAAGCCCAAGATTAATAAGATTAAAAGGCTTAAGGAGTTAAGAGTGCAATTAAGGAAAAATGAAGGAGGGGAGGAAGCTTCCTAAGCACTCCTTAATCCTCCCCTATAAATAGTCATTAGGATAATCATTTTCATTTTGTTGGCTAATAGTGACAATTAGCTCTTCCATTTTATTTTCCTTGCACTTTAATTACATGTCATTTAAATACTTGTCTTGCACCTTAAATACCTTTAATTTCAAGTAAGTTTTCTTTTAATTCTTGTCAAGCTATACTTTTTATTGTTTATCTCTCATTCTACCTTTCTTTCTATGCTTTAATCTTATTGTTTACATGCTATTTGTGTTGCTTATTTGATTAAAGGTTATGTTTTTATGCTTTTGATTATCTTGGATCATTGATTTTTATAGCTTATTTGTGTCTATTTTAAGATTTCTAAAGTTTTTATAAAAGTTATTTTTATATAAAGTTTGTTTTCGTACATCTTTCTCAATTTCGTGTTTTCAAAAGTCTTTAAATTGTAGCTTATTAGCTTTTTCTTATACGTGTTTGCTTAGGTTTCTAGTCTAGTGCTTATTTGGTTCATAGCTTATTTAAACTAACTTATTAAGTTTTTATTTACCATATTCCGATCTAACCAATCGGAAAAGGGTTTATTATTCCGACCAGCGCTCCTTTTGCTTGGTCGGAAAAGGGTTTGTAACATTCCGATCAAGGGGTGAGTTTGGTATTCCGATCAGGTCTAGGTGACAGCATTCCGACCAGGAGTCCACTCCTCATTCCGATCAGGGTGATTGTTGGGTTATTCCGATTAGGGTTTGGTTCCTTGCATTCCGATCAGGAGGTAAGTATACATTCCGATTTGGGGCAAGTTTGGTATTCCGATCAGGTCTAGGTGACAACATTCCGATTGGGAATTCCGACAACATTCCGATCAGAAAGGTAAGATTATTCCGATCATCATTCCGATTGGAAGGTAGGTTTATTATTCCGATCATATTCCGATCGGAATGTATTCCGATTAGGTTTGTTTTTCTATTTTGTCTTATTTAATTTTTAAGTTCTCATTCTAATACTTTGTCAAAATTTAATTTTCGTCACGCTTTTAAATTCCCGTCATTTAATTTCTCGTGTTTACTTTTCAAAGTTTTTAATATTGCACCATTTACGTTTTAATTAGATTTAGATTTAATTAACCGTCATTTAATTTTAAAGTTTTGCACATTTTATTTTAAAACAACCAAAAATATTTGTTTCACCAAAAACAATAGAGTCGTACTTAGAACCGGAAATCAATTCGTTAAGATATCGAGAACACGAACTTTAATTTTTATACGGGCAAAAGCCATGTATTAAATGGCACCGCTGCCGGCTCTTTTCGTAAAGATTAAAGGTTTTCTGTGTGACACGCGTTGCTTTTTGGGATCCGTTCATTCGTGAGCGTTATTTTCTTGCTTAAAAATTTCAAAAAATCATAAAAATTAAAAAATTGTTAAAAATCCATAAAAATTAAAGATTTCAAAAATCCAAAAAGATTTTATTTTTATTGTGTATATATATTGTTTTTGTGTTTGGTATTGTTTTCTTTTGCCTTTGTAGGTGTATGCGTACTAGATCTTCTAATTATCAAGAGCCCGAGACTCGAGAAGATTTAAGTATGTCAGGTGTTAACAACAATAATAATCCACCGCACCTCAACAATAACAACAATGTTCTTCCATAGCCCGATCTTCGGACAATGGAGGAGGTTTGTCAACCTACCATGTTTGGACGAGGAGGACCGATTGCGCCGATGCAAATCAAGGCTCCGGAGTTTTCGTTGAAGCACTTCAGCAAGTGCAAACAAATCCATTCGCCGGAATGCCTGATGATGATGCCAACAAACACCTCGACAAGTTCATTACATTCACCCAAAGCATGAAGTTGCCTGGTACCACAATGGATGTTCTTCGCCTACAACTCTTCCCACATACTTTATCACACCACGCCGAGAAATGGTTTGATCGTCTCCCGAAGAATTCTATTCTTACTTGGGATGACATGACTCAACGCTTTTTGTCGCGCTACTTTCCACCATCCATGGTCACGAGCCTTCGCAATCAAATCAGCGGTTTCATGCAAGATCCCGATGAATCTCTTTTTGATGCTTGGGAAAGATATAATGTCTTGATCGATAGATGTCCAAACCACAACATGCTTCCGGTCACATTGATTGATACTTTCTACAACGGTTTGACTTTTCGTGATCGTGATACGATTAATGCAGCCGCCGGTGGCACATTTATGAAAAGGAGACCCGAGGAGTGTAGAGAGCTTATTGAGAACATGACTACTCACCACAAAAACTGGGATTCATCCGCTTCTTCAAGGAACAACCTGAGAGTCAATGTTTCATCCACCCTAGCAAGCCCTGACATGACCGAATTCACCCGCATGATGACCGAAATGAACAAAAGTATCTTGCTTCTCGCTTCAAACCAACAACAACAAGTTAAAGCGGTAGCACCTTCTTGTGAAACATGCGGCGGTCCACACTCATACACTGATTGTCCTTCTACTCAAGGAAATCCAGAAAATGTGTATGCAGCTTATGGTAATTATTTACCGGAAAATTACCAAGCTCGACCTCAAGGGGATCGAAATTTGCTGAGTTACCGGTCAAACAACTACCTTTCACCTGGTTTTTCTCCTCAAAACCAAAACCCCAACAACAACAACTATACTAGAAGCAACCAAATCCCACCTAGAGCTTCTAATCCTTATCATCCACCCGCTCAACAAGCCCCACCAATCAATCAAGATGTTGAAGCTTTGATGAGAACCCAAGGTGAGCAAATCAAGAATCTGTAGAGCCAAATTATCAATCTGAAAGGAGATATTACCAAGCAAGGAAATGACTTTAGATCTGAGCTTCGAGATAATATTCAATCCTCCTTCAACAATCAAACCAATGATTTGAAGAATATGCTGGCTAGTTTCTTGCCCACAACTCAACCTTCTACTTCGAGTTCTCTACCTTCAAACACCGTCACCAATCCGCGAGCGAATGTGAGTGCTATTACTACCCGTAGTGGAGTAACCATAGTAGGACCACCTATCCCGCCCCCATCATCTACACCTCCTCCACCACCATTTATCCCTACTCCTCCCACACCTAGTATTAGTGCACCATTACCGTCTCCGCCTCGTCTTGACGATGTACCCAAGAAGAACCCTTCAACATCTCAACCTTCATCATCTACACCTTCCACCTACACACCCAACATCCCATATCCTTCTCGCTTGGACAAGCCTAACTTGCTCACTAAGAATGACACTCAAGTGTCGAATTATTTGAAGATGATCTCTCAAATGAATTTCAACATTAGCCTTGTTGAAGCACTTGTCCACATGCCGAAATTTGTCAAAGCATTCAAGGAATTGCTTAACAAGAAGGAGAAGTTGATTGAGCTCGCCAACACGCGCTTAAATGAAAACTGTTCTGCAGTTATTCTTAAAGAACTTTCGGAAAAACTTGGAGATCCCGGTCGTTTTGTGTTGCCGTGCATTTTTAACAAAACCGAAGAATTTACTGCCCTTGCTGATCTTGGGGCCAGTATTAATATTATGCCTTTGAGTGTTTGGAAAACACTATCATTACCCGACCTTACTCCAACAAGGATGACTCTTGAACTTGCAAATCGCACTCTCGCTTACCCCATTGGTATTGCCGAAGACGTGTTCATTAAAGTTGGCACATTTACTTTCCCGGTCGACTTTGTCGTTGTTGATTATGAAATGGACCCTCGTATTCCTTTAATAATTGGTCGGCCATTCTTGAGAACCGGAAGAGCTCTAGTTGATGTTGCCGAAGGTGAGTTAATCTTAAGAGTCGGGGATGATGCCCAAGTTTTTAAAATGGGGAAGCTTACAAGCAAATCCTATGGACGAGAATCCGCGAATATGATTAATGTGCTCGATGATTTTGTCATCTACAACAATCCTCTATTCGAGTCTTGCATTGATAATCAACTTTTTAAAGATGATGTGGATGATTCTCTCTCCAATTTGGAACCTTCACCCATTTATGATTCTCCACCGATCTTTGATGCTTATGATGATGATTCTAGCTCAGATTCGGATGATTATGATGACCTTACTTCCGAGTATCCCGATCTGCCCATATATGATGATTTTGATGAGGCCGATACTCTGTCGAGTGATTCTTCACATGATGAAGATCCTCCGTCATCCATGCTTAATCCTACTTTGGATGATTACTCTTTTGAGGAAGACTTCTCTACTTTTCTCAATACTTACTTCCCTCATGAGAGTGATGCTCCTCCTTTAGACTTTGAAGATTATCGTCTGATCCTACTTTGGATTTGAAGAAAATTCTTTCAAAGGAGAAGCAACCGGTCGACACCGACATCCGCAACACATATGATTTAACACCTCTTTGTCCCCCTTCTGAGGACGAGGTTGTGCATCTTCTTCGCGGGTGTTCTTCAAATTCTGCTGAGCCTGAGTACTATTTTCCCCTAAAGGAAAAGGTGTTCGACCCCGGTATCGATATTCTTCAGCCATCTCAGTATCCACCTGATGAAATAAAAGGAAAAATCTTTGGAACTATTGAAGACATGCTTGCACCTCACCATACTTGCTTCTACCTTGCTCCATCGCTGCTTAAGGGAACCTTGCCTATTCTTCTTTGGCTTGCCTTGTTCGCCTTAAGCTTGTGCTATTTGATGGACGAAAACTATGTCTTTGATCCTGGTGGATATCTTTCATGCTTCTTCCTATGGTAATCAAGGTCGAGTCAGGCTCACGACTCGGTGAACAAAAATCAAGCGCTTCTTGGGAGGCAACCCATGCATCTATCTTTTAGCTTTCTTTATCCTAAGTGTAGGGGAGACCCGTTGGTGTTTGCTATTTCCTTTCTTCTACTATTCAGGGATTCGAGCTTCAAAGACACACTCTTGATGACTATTGACGACCCGTGATTCCGTGTTCCCTTCTTCCCGGTTCTATCCTAAACTCTCTTCGATTCACTATTTTATATTTCTCAATATTAAAATAGGAATCTCTTTAGTTGTCTTTTCCTTAGCAAGATTTAAACAAAGTACACAATGTCCTAAGTGTAGGGGAGTTTACTCCCACATGCTTAAACATTGAGGACAATGTTTATATTAAGTGTAGGGGTACTTCTATCGAAGTTAAGTGGTCTTTTCCTTGTATTTGTCCTCATTTTAACCGGAAAATCAATTTTTCGACATTTTTCAAAAATTTTGATCTATTTTGGCCTATTAGTTTTTACCTTTGTATAGTTATTTTCTTTCTTTGCTAGAATAAATTTTTAATAAAGTGGTTTTTATTTTCAAACGTTGTGAATCTTTTGACTCAACCCGAGTTTACTTATCTAAGTTTACTCTAGCTAGTATCCTTAACGTGTTTAAGTCAAGTTTTGCTATGCTTTTATATAGGGAGCTATAAAACGCGAAAGTCTTAACTCTCACGGGTTAAGAACAAGAACTTTTCGCAAGTTCCTATAAATGATCCTAGAGAGTCGTTTATCAACGGACTTTAAAATGAGATTTCCAAACTTGAAAAAGTCTAAGAGTTTGCAAGATCCTATAGGCGACTCGAAAACCCAAAACTTTGATTTAATAGGCTAAGCATCCACGAGTCTCATTCCTTGAGATTTTAAACTGTGGAGAACGAGAGATGATAGAGCCAATTATAAGTTCAGTATTCTTTCATGAATTTATGTGAGTTACTTATAAGCCTATTCTCCCATCGCTTGCTAATAAATTTATCTGCAATAAATAAGGTTGTACGATTTGAAAAGTTACTTAGCTTCTAGCCCAAGATCGTTTAAAAGTTGCTCGGTATGGATTAGAGTTCATAGCCAAGGCATAACTTATTGAAGCGGGATGCGAAGATTGGCGAGTCCAAAAAGGTCCTAACAAGACATGAGGGCTATATTTTGTTGCTAAAGATCCCAAGTGATGTGAAGAATCATTTATCAAAGATCAATATGAAGGATCGAGACACACGACAAAAAGCAAAAAACTCCCCAAAAGTCATGGAGAAATCTATCCGAAAAGGCCCTAACAAGGTATGAGGATGAATAGATCCAAGTCCAAAAAGGAGGCGGATCGTTGTATATCAAAGTCCAAAATAAATATTGGAGAAAAATGAAGAAGTCGTGGTCCATATATGAAGAATCTCTCAAAACTTCAAGTGAAGAAATTCCTATTATGAAGAGAAGACCATAATTTCATGAACGTCTCTCAAGGTTTGAAGTATGAAGTCACTGCCAAATATCGGTCCGAGAAAGGTCTCAAATCGCGAAGCGAGTTATGCCAAGATATGAACTTTATGAGGTCCGGAGAAGCAGTTTTAAAATATTTTGTCCTTTAGCTAACTATTGATTAAATCGTTCACTTTATTTTCGGCCTAAATAACTATCGAATAAGTCAAAAATGCATCCTCGTGATCATTCAAGACAACAATAAAATATAAGAGATACACCTAGGGATAAGGGAGTCTAAGTGAATAATTAGCCCACATGAGTTCGTGTTAGTTTGCTAACTTATAATAACAATGATCTCGTTTTTAAGCTTGGTTTGGAGAAAGTGAAAACTTGAGGATGATGATCATTCACAGCATTTCCAAAACCCGAAGATATGATTTTTGATTTCTTTATTTTCTTTACTTTGAATGTTTATAGTTTTCTATCTCTTTAATAAAGGCCAAGGTGGATTGATTTTGATGAAAAATGTAAACGTGCTTTGTAACTAATGCATTACATGAGGACATTGCAATGGTCAAGTGTAGGGGATTTGATAGGTGTGTAAACACCCATCCTTTTTACCACTTAATTACAATAATAACCGGGCCAAAACGTGTATTTTATGTCATTTATGTCAGAATTATGCGTGGTTTGTGTTTTTGTTATGATTTAGGACGAAAAGGTGAAAAGTGGAGAAAACACGGGCATTCACGGGCTTTTATTGAAGAAAAAGATGAAAGACGAAGTCAAGAAGTCAAGAGTGCAATAAGAACGGAAGTCCAAGACCAATTCTAAAGATTTATCGAAGAAAAAGTCAAAAGACGGAAGTTTATCAAAAGCCGAAAAACTCAAGTCTAATTTATTGAATAATTACAAGACGAGTTTGAAGAAATCCCGAGACGAAGTCATTAAAGCCCAAGATTAAGAAGATTAAAAGGCTTAAGGACTTAAGTGCAATTAAGGAAAAATGAAGGAGGGGAGGAAACTTCCTAAGCACTCCTTAATCCTCCCCTATAAATAGTCATTAGGATAATGATTTTCATTTTGTTGGCTAATAGTGACAATTAGCTCTTCCATTTTATTTTCCTTGCACTTTAATTACATGTCATTTAAATACTTGTCTTGCACCTTAAATACCTTTAATTTCAAGTAATTTTTCTTTTAATTCTTGTCAATCTTTACTTTTTATTGTTTATCTCTCATTCTACCTTTCTTTCTATGCTTTAATCTTATTGTTTACATGCTATTTGTGTTGCTTATTTGATTAAAGGTTATGTTTTTATGCTTTTGATTATCTTGGATCATTGATTTTTATAGCTTATTGGTGTCTATTTTAAGATTTCGAAAGTTTTTATAAAAGTTATTTTTATATAAAGTTTGTTTTCGTACATCTTTCTCAATTTCGTGTTTTTAAAAGTCTTTAAATTGTAGCTTATTAGCTTTTTCTTATACGTGTTTGCTTAGGTTTCTAGTCTAGTGCTTATTTGGTTCATAGCTTATTTAAACTAGCTTATTACGTTTTTATTTACCATATTCCGATCTAACCAATCAGAAAAGGGTTTATTATTCCGACCAGCGCTCCTTTTGCTTGGTCGGAAAAGGGTTTGTAACATTCCGATCAAGGGGTGAGTTTGGTATTCCGATCAGGTCTAGGTGACATCATTCCGACCAGGAGTCCACTCCTCATTCCGATCAAGGTGATTGTTGGGTTATTCCGATTAGGGTTTGGTTCCTTGCACTCCGATCAGGAGGTAAGTATACATTCCGATTTGGGGAAAGTTAGGTATTCCGATCAGGTCTAGGTGACAACATTCCGATTGGGAATTCCGACAACATTCCGATCAGAAAGGTAAGATTATTTCGATCATCATTCCGATTGGAAGGTAGGTTTATTTTTCCGATCATATTCCGATCGGAATGTATTCCGATTAGGTTTGTTTTTCTATTTTGTCTTATTTAATTTTTAAGTTCTCATTTTAATACTTTGTCAAAATTTAATTTTTGTCACGCTTTTAAATTCCCGTCATTTAATTTCTCGTATTTACTTTTCAAAGTTTTTAATATTTCACCATTTACGTTTTAATTAGATTTAGATTTAATTAACCGTAATTTAATTTTAAAGTTTTGCACATTTTATTTTAAAACAACCAAAAATATTTGTTTCACCAAAAACAATAGAGTCGTACTTAGAACCGGAAATCAATTCGTTAAGATATCGAGAACACGAACTTTAATTTTTATACGGGCAAAAGCCATGTATTATTAGGAGTAGTAATGGGTTGGGTCGTTGTATTAGAGGTGGTGGCAGGGGGTGGATTCACCTTATTGGGAATGTTAGCGGCAAGGGGTAGGAGATAGGAGGGCATAGGATCAAGAAAAGTGTAAGAGGGTGCATTGGTAGGGGTCATTAATTTATAGGGGAGTTGTGTTTCGTCAGAGGTGACGTGGCGAGAAATGAGAATTTTATTGGTTTCGAGATCTAGACATCGAAAACCGCGATGATAAGCAGGGTAGCCTAAGAAGATACATGGAGTGGCTAGGGGTGCAAGTTTATGAGGTGAGTTTAGGTGAGGGTAGAAAAGACATCCGAAGATGCGAAGTTGGGAATAGTCGGGTGTTTTGTGGAATAGGCGGGTAAAGGGAATTTCGTTATGTATTGCCGTGGAAGGGAGAAGGTTAAGAAGATATGCAGCCATATGAAGAGCTTCTACCCAAAAGGTGGGGGGAAGGTGTGATTGAAAATGAGAGTACGAATGGTATTATTAATTGTTCGGATCATGCGTTCGGCTTTGCCATTTTGTTGTGAGGTTTTAGGGCATGAGAAACGAAATTGGATGCCATTTTTGAGGAAGAGATTATGAAGCTGGGTGTTATCAAACTCACCACCATGATCACACCGAAATCTTTTGATTTCACATTTAAATTGATTTTTAATATACTTACGAAAATGCAAAAATTTGTCAAACATATCAGACTTGTTGCGAAGGGGATAAACCCACAGATAGTGAGAAAAGTGATCAAGGAACAAGACATAATATTTAAAACCACTAGAGCTAACAATGAGAGATGTCCATAAATCAGAACGAATAATATCAAAACAATGTTCAACAATTGAGTCGGAGGTATGAAAGGGAAGCTTCACATGTTTGCCGAGCTGACAAGCATGACAAATATGTAGAGACGTCGTTTTATTACAAGAAATAAAATTACGAGAAGCAAGAGAACGCAATACTTCATCACCCGGATGACCAAGGCGTTGATGCCACGTGGAGGAGCTAGTAGAAATGAAAGTAGTTGGGAGAGTTAACGGTTTGGTAACTGGATAGAGATCGCCCGAGCTGTCACATCGGAGGAGGATATGACGAGTCAGGAAATCCTTCACAAAAAAACAAAACGCGTCAAATTCGATAGTGCAATTGTTATCTCTAGTAAATTGAAGGACAAAAATTAGATTTTTATGATGTTAGGGGTTACAAGAACATTATGAAGATGTAAAGGGCGGTGAACAGAGGGAATAATGCTATGGCCTATGTGGTGACAGAAATAGAATTTCCGCTACCAACATAGATAGATGGGTATAAGCGTTTATTAAAAATATTACCTAAATTACTTGTACGAGAATTTAAGTGAGAAGAAGCACCTGTATCCATATGCCATGTGGGGTCCTGTGATGTCACTGTGCTAAAGACACTTGGAAGTGTCGTGGCTTGAGACCTGTATTGACTCGGAGGAGGACCGAGAATACCTTGACCAGGATGCGCGGGGGCTGGAGGAAGAACTCGTGAATGCTGTTGCTGTCGAGTATTATACGAACCGTAATTGTGCCATGAAGGGCCCATGTTGGGCTTGTTACCCATGCAATATACGAAGAGTAATTCGACCAATTGAGAATGTAGAAACTAGGGGGGGGTTGAATAGTTTCTAGTTCATTTTCAAAACATTTCGTTTATTCCACTGGCCGCGGTTCCTTAAATGTCACTGCGGTTCCTTATCAATAAAGAACCCCGGGCTCAATAAAGAATCGCCTATAGTGGATGCCAAATATTGATACGTTGTAAACCTTGACAATCGTTTGTATCAAATTCTCGATTAAGCTTGACTAGATATGAGATGTGTTTGTAATAGATAATAACTATAAGTAAGGAAACACACAAACACATCAAATCAAGTGTACATCAAGCAATAGTCTAAACACTAGGCACACACGTACTAAGCCTTAGCTTTTCTGCAACTAAGATGTTTAGACTAAAGGATGCACATTTGACCATAATCTAAACACGAAGCACACACGTACTAAGCCTTAGCTTTTCTACAACTTAGATGTTTAGATTATGAGATGCACACAACACACAACATATAAATACATCTATAATAGTAAAGACATAAATGTAAAGGAAAGTACCGACACGATGAATTATAGTGGTTCGTTCACGAAGCTCCTCTTCGCCCTACTCCACTCCTCGAGTACACCTTACTCGAGAGTTACTTCACTAGTCAACAAAACTCCTTTCAAGGCGGAGAAAACCATACACGTCGCTTACACAATTTCCGACACTAAGCTAGATGTCGAGTCCTAATCTTAGGTAGGACCAATCTACACAACGTTGCCCACTTCACCATTTAACGAGACAAGGCTAGATGTCGAGTTCTAATAGAAAGGTAGAACCAATCTTCACAACGTTGCCTACTTCACCATTTTACGACATAAGGCTAGATGTCGAGTTCTAATCGAAAGGTAGAACCAATCTTCACGACTCTTCACTTTGAAGCTAAGTGAGAACTTCACTAGACACAACTACATCACTTTATAGTTTAGTGAGAACTCATAAGACACAACCACATCACTTTATAGTTTAGTGAGAACTCACAACTCTTACCGATTACAACTCAATAAAACACATATCCAAGTGTACCCATGTAACTTGGATCTACATAACATAAATCCAAGTATACACATATACAATGGATTTACACAAGACTTAATCCAAGTATTCACAAATACAATGGATTAACACAACTAATCCAAGTATTCACAAATACATTGGATCTACACAATATTGATCCAACTATACCCATATACATTGGATCTACACAAGATTGATCCAAGTATACACATATACATTGGATCTACACAAGACACAAATAAAAATGATGAACATGATGATCTTCATCAAGACTTCATCTTTAATCACATCACAAATGTGTGAGTGATCTTCTCTTTGCACTTAAGAGGATGAGGTGATTGAAGGAGAGAATCACATCTTAAACAAGATTAATCTAAACTAACTAATCAAGGGTTTAAAGATGTTTTTGAAGAAACTGTGCAAAAAGGGTTGAAAGAAAATCTGGAAATGATCCACTATTTATTGGGCAACATTGCAACGGTCAAAACACCCGCGGTTCCTTATCTCTACCCGCGGTTCCTTATCAATAAGGAACCGCGGGTTCCTTTAAGTAACCTCCGCGTTGGAGTCCGTGCAAATTTGTCCTTTAGTGGGGATATGCCATCTGGGGTAGTTTATACCCTCAAAGGATATTCCTTTGGCATATGGAATATGCCAAATTCAAATTTCCATTTTCTTTTTAATAAAACATTTTCTTAAAAATATAGTTAATTAAAATCTTTTGTCACATTTGATTAAATATGAGTTTTAAGAAAATATTAATCCTTGATCACTTAGTTAGGTTAATGACATGTTTGTACATACCTTGAGTGATTCATGTCGAATGCGATCTTAGAGGTGTCGAGAGAAGTATACAAATGTATTCTTGATTGATTACGAGTACCTTAACATTTTACATAATGTATTGCGAATTATACGTTTGTCATCAACAAAACATAAAGAGATTATATCGACAAAGCATCGTAATGTTTGCACTAACAATCTCCCCCTTTTTGATGATGACAAACAAGTAAGCCGCAAAACATATTAAAATGCATAAGTTACTCGTTTACACTTACTTCTCCCCCTTTTGTCGAATCAAAAAGGTAGTCAACGTCTAGAAGAAGAGAAGAAGCAACGTCGAGAGAGAACACGTCTAAAGAGGCAGTCATAGAAAGCACGTCATTTGAAGAAGAAAAGAATTGACGTCACACGAGCTTGCATCCGAAAGGTAGTCTTCCTTTGTAGAAGAGGAGGATCGACTTCGAGAGAACATGCATCCAAAAATCTAATCATCCATTGTGGTTGTCGTTTGAGAGGCGAGAATCCAAACCATAAACCCATCATACAAAAATATTGAGCTTGCGTCATCCTAGTGAAGTCTTCAATCACCATAGGTTAACCAACTCCAACCATAATAATATGCTTATCTACGAGTGTCCAAAATGCATTACTTGCAAGATGTTCGATTAATGAAATTTGAGTGAGTCAACGATTGCAAATGTAATGACTTGAACTCTTGCAAATGCTCCCCCTTGATATGAGCTCCCCCTTGCTTGAGGCACCAACAAAGAAAGAATAGTGACGAGCTACAAAATGGGTTAGAAGTGTCCTACAAAACAAAGTTAGTGGACAAGAGCATACTCATAATGAGATGTCACCCAAACGGAGTTAGCTTTAAACAACTCGAGTAAAAAAAAGAGGGACTCGAGAGAAAGTTAAAACAATCTTAACTTTTAGAAGTGTCAAAAATATGACAAGTTAAGAAAAATAAGAGGGCTATTAGAAAGAAAATAGAACCCAACTTATTTTGGTGACACCAAAAAAATATATAAAGAGGACTAAGAGAGAAAAGAGATGTCCAATTTAAGAGAAAAATATTGTCGAGAGAACATACTCCACTTTTAATATTTTGGCAAGAAATACCAAATCAAAGAGAGTATGACAATGACAAAAAAGTAAGATCCTATATAGTCGAAAAGAGAGGAAGAATGACTATGGTGGAAAAAGAAAACAAGGATGATAAACAAGTCGTTTGCACAAACAATGACAAGCATTGGAGAAATAAGTGTGCACGCGATGCTATCAATCCAAAAAAACAAAGGAGAGGATCTTGACAAGATCAATTCACAATTGTTGGAATAGAGGTAGAAAAGAAACATCCATACCAATTGTAAGATGTCAAAGGGTAAAAATCTTAGAATTTTTGGAATCACCCAAGAAAATTCAAGATTTAACCATCAACTCTCTAAAAAACAAGGAGAGGATTTTGAGGAAATCAATTCAAAATTGTTGGAATAGAGGTAGAACAGAAACATCCAAGAATTTGAAGATATCATCTCAAGGGGTTAAAAACTTAGAATTTATGGAATCACCCATACTAATTGTAAATTTTAACCGCAATCAACTCTCAACAAAGAAGAACAAAAATATCTCAATCTAGAGACATTTTTGAACAAAAGGAAAAGAAAACCAAAAGCGGATAAATCGACGCTTTAAAAAAATATTCTGGATATAAGACACTATAGGCAAGGATGCTTATGAATGTCGATACCAAATGGTGTTTAACATACGATAAACTACATGCTCAAAGTGTCGTAGCTCTTCTCAATCATTATTAATGTTCAAAGAACAATCACATGATGAGGAAAGGGTGAGGCTCGACTCAACTTAGTTTAGAAAGAATAGAAGAAAGTGACTCGACTTAGAAGAGCATGATTAAAATGAATTGAGAGAGACTCAACAAAGAAGTTAAGGATAACTTCACGAATCGAGAGAAGAAACTCAAAACAGAAGAAAAAAGGGAATCTTCAAGAAAACTCGTCAAAAGAGAAAAAGACCAAAACGAACAAGGGACTCAATGGCCGCGGTTCGTTAAATATCTGTGGTTTATTATTAATAATGATACCCAAGGTTATTTGAGGAACCGTGGACATTGGGTGTCCAAAAACGATTATCGACTCAAAGGAAAATCACTTGGTCAAACAATTTAACATAAGATGCTAAAAGTCTTGAAAGTTAATGCTTCGGATATGACTTTTAACAATTGCAATTGCAAGTTAAAATTGCTTGAATATTTCAAAAGAAATATTTTAAGTTGTCAATCTTACTAGGAGACGAATTAGATATAATTCTAACCTTCCTTGACAACCGAGTGAGAAAATAAAGAAGAAAAGAAAGATCACGAGAATAATGAGATCCAAGACCCAAAGACAAATCATGTTGAAAAACATGAAAGGAAATACAGGAGAGTAAAGATCATACAAAACTGTATGAAACACAAGCCTAAAACTTAAGCATAATTTTAATCCTAGTTACACTAGAAATCTAAGATTTGCTTAAATTAGGTGTCTTATTAATAAGCAATGCACATGCTTAATTATAAGACAATGTGATGGGTGATGTGGGTGGTGGAGGATATGGTATGTTCTCCAAAGGCGAGATGGGTGAAATGGGTGAATTTGGTGGGGTAAAAGGTGAAGTCACCAAGGGTTCAATAAAGTCATTCTCAAAGGGAATGCTTTGGATAGGTTGAGGTTGAGTAGTCACATCCAAGAGAGTACTAGGAGTGAAGGGTGAGGTTAACTCATTTATTCTAGATTAGAATGAAGAGGAGGTAGAACCATGTGAATGGTTGGTACCATGGGTTGAGGTAGTCTTGCATGGTGCAAGAGGTGGTGAGGGTGATGAAGAGATGAGAATGGGCACAATCTCATTCTTAGGTGTGGCAAAAGGTGAAGAGTTAAGTTTGGGCAACTTAATCCTGATTTTGAGGTTCCTCTTTGAAGAGGAGGTTTTGGGTGATTTTGAGGTTCTTGTAGAAACCATGGTTGTAATGAAGGATAAATATGAGTGGTTTGAAGTGTGAAGAACATGGTTAACAAGGAGGGTTTAAAAGGATGAGGGGGTGATAAAATTTTTGAAACAATGATTCCAAAGGGTGTTAGAACAATTGGGAAGTTTCAGAAAACCCGAATTTGAGAGCTTCTGCCCGCGGTTCTTTATCTCCACCTGCGGTTCCATATTGATATGGAGCCGCGGTCTATTTAAAGAACCGCCTACAGAGACTTGGTTTAGGTGGTGAATGGATGATTTTCCAATTCAGCAAATCCTAATGTTCTAGTATAACTTATCATAAAGTCATGCTTAAGAGCAATAAAAACTAGAACACACACAAAGGAAAAACACATAGGTTCAATTTGCACGTAGGAAGAAAGTTAAGAAAAACCTAAGGGCTACAAAAGAAAAAGACTCCTAATGAAATACAAAGTTCATCAAAGTAAACTATCATTAGTCATATTAGCCAATTTAGAGAATAAGTATGAGACTATCACTAGAGGTGCTCAATTAAGGCTAAACACGACCATTTTTACGAGTTATACACCAACTCAACTTCCCACATGGAAGTAATTCAACCGTTAGGTCAAATTAAGATCCTAGTGCATAAATTCTCTAGTAGTCATTCTCAAGTTAGACAAAATGTAATTCCAACATTTGCCTAATAAAGTTTAGCAAGGATGAAACTTGCATGGCGACACAATGCATCACTTAATGAGGGTTAAGAATGCACCATTGCATATCTTGTCAAACAAGTCTAGTTAAGGTTATTTACCTTAATAGAACTTGAGGCCAATAACTTTAAAGTGTATAAACAAAGTTTACACAAACCAAAGGAACACTCTTGATTGGTCGTTCAGAAATGACACATTTATAAATTGCATAGCAATGTAAATTACTTGAGTATTTCGGATGAAACATCCAAGTTATCAAACCGACTCTATTGTGCATTATAAGTAATTATTAAACAAAATATGTCTAACAATTTAAACAAGTAGATTCAATATAACACCATCAACACAAGTGTGAGTTATGATCCGATGTATATTATTAATAAACAACATTCATGTCTACACTAAAAAACATGTCAATTAGATTCGATAATGATACCAATCATAGTTTGAATAATGCATTGATATTTAATCGAAATCTTTCTTGATTCCCACAAACACTCTTTTAAGAGAAAATAGCTAAGATTTTCAAAGGGTGTTTCATGTTTTATAGTGAGAAATTTATCTGCTTGAACTAATAACACAATGATCAAGTAAGACGAACTAAATCAATAGATTTGACAAGCTCCCAAAGCTTTCAAACCTAAAAGTGGTAAAGAACATGCCGAGGTGTACAAGATGTTTATGTAACATTTGTAAACCAAGAGATGTTAATCCTATATGCAATGCACACATAATGTTGCAACTAAAATGCAAGAAATCTAGCATACATCCTAATTAGGAAAAACTAGATAATAACAAATACCAAGCAAGACAAAAGAGACTAGACATATAAGCAATACTACTACAAATAGAAAGGAACACTTAATAATGTCTACATATAATAATAACACACAAGTAAACACACACAAGAAATTAGCTTAACACATAAAAGCATTTGTCCATGTTTTGAGTGTTAGATACAACAAAGTATTCATAGCATGATTTTATTTGAAATAGTCTTTGACCCATTTAAAATTTAATTAAGTTTAACACTTTGTAAATATATCAATTTTCAAAGATATATCACCAAGAGATGTCCAACTTAAGAGAAAAGAGTAAAACACAAGTTTTACGACAAACCGATGCTTAATACTTTGGACAAAGTATGGAACTTAGAAACCATCCAAATTTTAATATTTGAATAAAGGTTTGGAAGCATTTTTATATGAAAGAAAATTCAATTACGTTCGAAATGACGGGTGGCACGACTTCTACGGACTTACAGTTGATTTTATATGATTTTTCAAATTTTTCAAAAATCTGTGTCGGACTGACCGCGGTTCCTTATTGATAAGGAACCGTGGGGGAATAGATAAAGAACCGCGTCTAGAGGACAAAAATGGGGTTTTTTGCCAAAATCATTTGGTAACTTTTTAGAAGGACTTAGGACTCTAAAAAATCATTTTAGACACATAGAACTCGTATTTTAGAGTTAATTATGACACAAAAGATTTTATACTTCCAAACATGAAAAGATTTAATTCAAGCTATTATACAAAGTTTATTTAACACCAAAACTTGTACGAATGAAACAACAAAACATATTTCATAAGTAATCACTCTTCATGAACAATTTGATACAAAGATCGTCTATATTTTTAAAAAGCGTTTTCATTTTGAAAAACCATTTGTTTTGAAAAAGAGAGCAAAGATCGATCCAAGCTTTAAAGTACAATAAACTTCAAAGATCTTGAATAACCTCGCTCTGATACCAATTGTAGAAACTAAAAGGGGAGGTTGAATAGTTTCTAGTTCCTTTTCAAAATATTTCGTTTATTCCACTGGCCGCGGTTCCTTAAATATCACCGCGGTTCCTTATCAATAAAGAACCGCGGGCTCAATAAAGAACCGCCTACAGTGGATACCAAATATTGATACGTTGTAAACCTGGACAAACGTTTGTATCAAATTCTCGATTATGCTTGACTAGATATGAGATGTGTTTGTAATAGATAATAACTATAAGTAAGGAAACACACAAACACATCAAATCAAGTGTACATCAAGCAATAGTCTAAACACTAAGCACACACGTACTAAGCCTTAGCTTTTTCGCAACTAAGATGTTTAGACTAAAGGATTCACACTTGACCATAATCTAAACACGAAGTACACACGTACTAAGCCTTAGCTTTTCCGCAACTTAGATGTTTAGATTATGAGATGCACACAACACACAACATATAAATACATCTATAATAGTAAAGACATAAATGTAAAGGAAAGTACCGACACGATGATTTATAGTGGTTCGGTCACGAAGCTCCTCTTCGCCCTACTCCACTCCTCGAGTACACCTTACTCGAGAGTTACTTCACTAGTCAACAAAACTCCTTTCAATGCGGAGAAAACCATACACGTCGCTTACACAATTTCCGACACTAAGCTAGATGTCGAGTCCTAATCTTAGGTAGGACCAATCTACACAACGTTGCCCACTTCACAATTTAACAACACAAGGCTAGATGTCGAGTTCTAATCGAAAGGTAGAACCAATCTTCACAACGTTGCCTACTTCACCATTTTACGACACAAGGCTAGATGTCGAGTTTTAATCGAAAGGTAGAACCAATCTTCACGACTCTTCACTTTGAAGCTAAGTGAGAACTTCACTAGACAGAACTACATCACTTTATAGTTTAGTGAGAACTCACAAGACACAACCACGTCACTTTATAGTTTAGTGAGAACTCACAACTCTTACCTATTACAACTCAATAAAACACATATCCAAGTGTACACATGTAACTTAGATCTACACAACATAAATCCAAGTACACACATATACAATGGATTTACACAAGACTTAATCCAAGTATTCACAAATACAATGGATTAACACAACTAATCCAAGTATTCACAAATACATTGGATCTACACAATATTGATCCAAGTATACCCATATACATTGGATCTACACAAGATTCATCCAAGTATACACATATACATTGGATCTACACAATACACAAATAAAAATGATGATATTCATCAAGACTTCATCTTTAATCACATCACAAATGTGTGAGTGATCTTCTCTTTGCACTTAAGAGGATGAGGAGATTGAAGGAGAGAATCACATCTTAAACAAGATTAATCTAAACTAACTAATCAAGGGTTTAAAGATGTTTTTGAAGAAACTGTGCAAAAAGGGTTGAAAGAAAATCTGGAAATGATCCACTATTTATAGGGCAACATTGCAACGGTAAAAAACACCCGCGGTTCCTTATCTCTACCCGCGGTTCCTTATCAATAAGGAACCGCGGGTTCCTTTAAGGAACCTTCGCGTTGGAGTCCGTGCAAATTTGTCCTTTAGTGAGGATATGCCATCTGAGGTAGTTTATACCCTCAAAGGAAAGTACCGACACGATGATTTATAGTGGTTCGGTCACGAAGCTCCTCTTCGCCCTACTCCACTCCTCGAGTACACCTTACTCAAGAGTTACTTCACTAGTCAACAAAACTCCTTTCAAGGCGGAGAAAACCATACACGTCGCTTACACAATTTCCGACACTAAGCTAGATGTCGAGTCCTAATCTTAGGTAGGACCAATCTACACAACGTTGCCCACTTCACCATTTAACGAGACAAGGCTAGATGTCGAGTTCTAATAGAAAGGTAGAACCAATCTTCACAACGTTGCCTACTTCACCATTTTACGACATAAGGCTAGATGTCGAGTTCTAATCGAAAGGTAGAACCAATCTTCACGACTCTTCACTTTGAAGCTAAGTGAGAACTTCACTAGACACAACTACATCACTTTATAGTTTAGTGAGAACTCATAAGACACAACCACATCACTTTATAGTTTAGTGAGAACTCACAACTCTTACCGATTACAACTCAATAAAACACATATCCAAGTGTACCCATGTAACTTGGATCTACATAACATAAATCCAAGTATACACATATACAATGGATTTACACAAGACTTAATCCAAGTATTCACAAATACAATGGATTAACACAACTAATCCAAGTATTCACAAATACATTGGATCTACACAATATTGATCCAACTATACCCATATACATTGGATCTACACAAGATTGATCCAAGTATACACATATACATTGGATCTACACAAGACACAAATAAAAATGATGAACATGATGATCTTCATCAAGACTTCATCTTTAATCACATCACAAATGTGTGAGTGATCTTCTCTTTGCACTTAAGAGGATGAGGTGATTGAAGGAGAGAATCACATCTTAAACAAGATTAATCTAAACTAACTAATCAAGGGTTTAAAGATGTTTTTGAAGAAACTGTGCAAAAAGGGTTGAAAGAAAATCTGGAAATGATCCACTATTTATTGGGCAACATTGCAACGGTCAAAACACCCGCGGTTCCTTATCTCTACCCGCGGTTCCTTATCAATAAGGAACCGCGGGTTCCTTTAAGTAACCTCCGCGTTGGAGTCCGTGCAAATTTGTCCTTTAGTGGGGATATGCCATCTGGGGTAGTTTATACCCTCAAAGGATATTCCTTTGGCATATGGAATATGCCAAATTCAAATTTCCATTTTCTTTTTAATAAAACATTTTCTTAAAAATAAAGTTAATTAAAATATTTTGTCACATTTGATTAAATGTGAGTTTTAAGAAAATATTAATCCTTGATCACTTAGTTTGGTTAATGACATGTTTGTACATACCTTGAGTGATTCATGCCGAATTCGATCTTGGAGGTGTCGAGAGAAGTATAAAATGTATTCTTGAGTGTTTACGAGTACCTTAACATTTTACATAATGTATTGCGAATTATACGTTTGTCATCAACAAAACATAAAGAAATTATATCAACAAAGCATCGTAATTTTTGCACTAACAGAGAATATCACCAACACTAAGCAAATATATATGAATCACAGGGAACAAAATACTCCAATTGTTAATATTTGGTATATGTATGATCCCCTTTTTTTAAGAAAACACACACACGTGTGTGATTGGTCAAAATTTTTTTAAGGAGATCGGTGAGAGGCAGAAAGGGGAAAAAGAAAAATAAAAAAAACGTAGATTTGAATGTACGCAGAGGAAGAAGATAATATCTAGGGTTTGGCTCTGATTATCATATTGGAAGTTTAATTTGATTCCTTGATTTCCATTTAATCCTTCAGCCTAATATATAAAGATACAGAAGATGATTCTAGAACATGGGCCTAAACAATATAAATGGGCCGAAATATAATTAAGAGCTAATATGATAAAATGTCTTCTAATAAATTCAACATCTTCTTTGTACCAAAAATATGGAAAGTTCCCAATAATATAGAACAGACTTGCACTGAACGGTCCGACAAGACTAAAAAAACTTATCAAATACTGGTACACCACTATCGAAAGCATTCTTCTCCAAGTTTCACTCGTGCATGCCAAAAACCCATATTAAGGTTCACATGTAACCTCAGCACCTTCGATTCTACCACAAAGCCCGACCAAAATCACTAACAAAATACTGATATAAGTTCCTTTTTTCGCGTACACTTTTGGTTTTGGTCGATGAGTTTAACAGGATATAAAACAGGTATAGTAGAGACATGGGCTTACGACGCACCTTGTTGCTCGCTTGCCTTCTACAACTATGTAAGTAAGTAAGCTGTTCATAATTTCAAGCTAATGGCTTCAAAGTCTTCCAGATAGCTAACTATATGGATCTTTTTGAATCTCTTGTAGAATATCAAGCTTCACAAAATCACAAATGTAAAATGTGAAATAAACTTGTAGATACTTCAACTGATATTCTCCTTATATTCTCCTTATATTAAACAAAACAAATGGGCTATAAATAGCCTTACACAAAGCAACGTGGGGTACTATCCTCCTTAAGAAATGGTACACAACTGACCCATGCATTTCAATATGAAAAATATTCGGTCAAAGCATGAGACCAATTCTAACTATTAGCTAATTCATGCACAAACGTAAAACTACGTTTGTTATACAACGATTTATTAAATAGAACTCTAGCCATGTCATGTGAACCATGCATACGTGACACGTAAACCCGGCAAATAACCGGTTAAACCCAACAATCACCCCCTTAATCGGTTATTCATGGCACTACGTTCACGTCCTGAACACCTTCTTTCGAAACATCTCTTTTCTCGACTTTTCTCAAACACCCAATATCCCTTCGAGACAAAACACGGTCTTTGTTGAGTTTTTTTTCTCTCTCTCTCTCTCCCATTCTTTCTACTTTCCTGATGCGTTTTCTTACTCTCTGTTGCGTTCCTTTTTTCTCTTGTGAGAAAAACTTTGTTCGGTCTTTCTGTGAATCTTTGGTCATTTGATTCAACAGTTCGGTCTTCGGCTATTAAAGCTTCGGTCTAGACAACCTGCCGTTAACGGTTATCTCTTCGGTCTAATCTTTCTCAGGTGAGCCTTCGGTCTCTTGTCACCTATTGTCGGTCTAAGTGCTGACCGGTCTTTTGCAGCTCCTCGGTCTTTTCGGTCTCCTTTCTTCGGTCATCGGTCTTTGGTCTTACGGTCTTCGGCCTTTCGGTCTTCGGTCATCGGTCTTTGATCAACAGTATCATTCGGTCATTGTTGTTGAAACTCGGTCTTCCTTATCTTTCTTGAGCAACCCGCGGTCACGGTCTCGGCCGTGGTTGCCACGTTCTCGGTCTCGACATAACTTGTCTCGATCTCTGTGCTTCCGGTATCTAAATTTGGAGCTCTTCCATCTTCTCGGTCTCACGGTCTTCGCGACGGCGTCGGTTCACTTTCTTTCTTTCTACTCTTGATTGCATGGGGTTTTAAACAGCCCCCTTTTGGCTTCTGCCTTGCAGCCAAGGGCTACACCCTTTTCTTGAACTGACCTTCAAACCCGCCCTTTGATTGAACTCCGCTCTGATACCAAATGTAGAATATCAAGGTTCACAAAATCACGAATGTAAAATGTGAAATAAACTTGCAGATACTTCAACTGATATTCTCCTAATATTCAACAAAACAAATGGGCTATAAATAGTTTTACACAAAACAACGTGGGGTACTATCCTCCTAAAGAAGGGAAAATTCTTGAACTGCCCTAAAGTTGCACCCATTTTCCCAAAATGCACCAAATAAATGAAAGTTTCCCAAAATACCCTATGCAACTTATGCAACTTATGCGACTCTTCCAAAAATAGAAAAAAAAGTTTAAAAATTTTCCCAAAATTTTCCCATTTTTGGAAAAGTCGCATAAGTTGCATAAGACATTTTGAGAAACTCTCATTTGGTTGGTGCATTTTGGGAAAGTGGGTGCAACCTTGAGGCATTTCAAGAATTTTCCCCCTAAAGAAATGGTACACAACTAACCCATGCATTACAATATGCATAATAATGGGTCAAAGCATGAGACCAATTCTAACTAGTAGCTAATTCATGCACAAACGTAAAACTACGTTTGTTATACAAAGATTTATTAAATAGAACTCTAGCCGTGCCATGTGAACCATGCATACGTGACACGTACACCAGGCAAATAACCGATTAAACCCAACATCTTTATGGGTATTTAATGAGATCCGAAAATAAAGGGTATGTGTTGCTTGGTGACATGGATTATTTACGTATAAGTTTGATTGAGTGTGACTACTATTTTGTTCATGACTTTGTAAACTTTTATGTCGCAACTCTTAAACAATAAATATTTTTAGGAAACTATTATACAGTATATTGATGCGATTGTTTAATGTATCATTTTGTGCTGAATTTGTACTTGTAGTTCACTAGATCCATGCAAGACCACATAAAGTGATGAATTATAAAAACATGCCACACATATGGCTTCAAGTCAGTGTAACTTTTCTATCGAAATTATTCGCACTTAACCTCACTCGAATCAAAATTCATCGAGTCCAGGTATAAACATATGGAACTTTCACTTTTTCTGCATAATTTGAGCTTTTCGTTTACGTGCATAGTCTTTTAACGATAACGTCATTTCTTATGAAGAATTTAGTTCGTAACCAGTGAAACTTATAAAGGAAAATGTGAATAAGAAAAAAAAAGAACCCCATGGACTTTCACTTTTATGTAACTAACTATTTAAGAAATCTTGGTTGATTCTACCGATGGAAAGTAAGAAGAATGCTGAGAAAAGAGAAACCCAACTTTTGGAAACCTTCGATTATGCATGGAATAGAGAGATGAAAGGGGAATGTCGCCCAGACGATATTCATCGAAAGCTCGATGCTGCTTCAGGTATTAAAAGGGTACCATTGGTATTTAAGAAAGTTCACGTCTTCCGGCCCAAGAAGGTTGGCCTCACTATTAAACGTTGTGACTCACCTGTGTCGTAGAATGGATCTAGCTTCTATACGAAGCAAAAAGAGCCAAATATCCTCTTTAGGATCTTCAAGTTCGGTCGATCACAGCCTACATTAGTACAAAAAGAGTTCGACATAAACAACACTGATGTTAGTGTATCTGGTGTGGCCTTGGGTCACAGGTCTGTATGTATAAAGCCTCCGGTTGAAGGAAGCAAGAGATGTGTTGACCACAAAGGGATGAAAGTCAACGCGGTCGTGAAACCTAATCTACATACAAACACAGAGGACACCCCTCATCTTATGTGTGGGGTCACTCTAGACGATGCTTCTGTATGTACAAGAGTTCCAGTTTAATTTGGGAAAAAAAAGATTTGAGGATCATAAAGGGTGATGAGCAGTAGCGGAGCCAGAAAGTTAAGTCGTGGGGCAAAAAAAATTTTAATGATAAGAATTACGTATGAAAACTTCAACAAAACATGTTAATAAGACTCTATGGTGTGCAATACACTAGCATTTTCTTAGCAAAAAAAAAAATATATCTTATTTAAAGAAGATGCTCGAACAAAATGCTAGTAAAGAAAAAAAAACAACCCTAAACAAATATTAAAAAAGAAGAAGTAAATATAGTTATACAACTACATACACAATTGTTTCCATCAAGTATCGTTATTATACTTCTTCCGTCTTATAGTTATAGTCTTCCGAAAAAAACATCTAATTATAAAAAACACATGATTATTATTGCTTTCTTTTTATAGAATGACAATTTTATATTTTACTAATTAATATTATTGCTTTTTTTAGAGTTTGCGAATATAATTTCATATAAAAGTAACGTAGTAATTCGGATCAAATTTCAATATATATTTTTAGTAACGGGTAGTTAATTTAATACATTAAGAAAAATTTTAGATATTTTGCAAGTTCTACTCATTGAGTCATTGTTATACGAAGTGGATTTTAGTATATTTGCTACATTACAAACTTACAATGGGCCGTAGTTTTCTATATGGATTATCACAAAGTGAATTTATTATGAAATGAAGCTTTGAAAGGATAAACCCTTTGACTTTGAAACCAAGTGAAATATAAAGTTGTTTCATATGTCTCTAGATATTATACTGTACTTTATATCTTTGACACAATATCCAAAAACTGGTTCATCTGCTTCCTTCATCTCCATGGCTCCATTATCTGAAAAAAAAACTTTAACAAAAACTAACAATAACTCATGAACCACGTTCTTTCTTTGCTTTTCTTTGGACCTTCTTTTGCGTTGAGGGCAATATCAAGTTTTAGTTGAGGGCATCTTGATTAAAGTTCAAAAGTTAACACTAAAATCTGTGATCATTGAAGAATTTGTTGGGGGCGGTTGCCCCCACTGTTATGTACATGGCTCCGCCTCTGGACTGATGAGATTAAATAGGCGCATTCAATCTGGTTTAAATTCAGAAATCAACACAACTTGTGATAGGGAAAAGAGTAGTGAAGAACTCGAGCGGATAGAGGTTGGTGGGAAAGGGTCAATGAGTTGTGCAGCCAAAACACGTAATGGTTCATCTTGTAAACGGAAACCAGGTACAGACAGAAAGTTTTGCTAGCAGCATGAGGCAACTAGGACATTATAGTAATACTCGAGAACTGGGTGAGATCATACCGAATCGGCAGACATGAAATATACTCCTGCAATAGTTATGCATGTAGGGAAAAAGACATATTTGGTCATTTTGATCACTTGAAAACCTTACCATGGTCAAGTGGAAAGAAAAAGACCAATATGGTCATCACCATACATAATGTGTCAAGTGTCCCACTAAAGATTATTTTTAAATGATAAACCGACGGCGCTCAACCATCAAATGCACAACTTCTGCGTTTCACTTTTATTGGAAATTGAAAAGATATGTATTATTGTCATAAGGTTGAGCATTTTCAAGTTGAACGCCGTCAGTTGTGCATTTGATAACATAATAAGACAAATATTATCATAGTAAATGGGAACATATGTGGGTCCGGTCCCTTGATTAAAATCTGTACTTGGATGGACACGTGACGTTCATTTGATGGAGTTGTGCATTTGTGCAATTGTGTATGACCAAATTTGTCAAAATATTTTCACTTGACTATAGTTTAACTTTTGAGGGGTGATTTTGACCAAATTTGTCTTTTTCCCATGCATGTATACATACAAAATATATTCGAAATAATTGTTGTGTTAGTTTTCTATTTGTTCCCTTTGCAATAAACTGCTTTGGCGTCTGTTGTAAACTCTTATTCTTATTGTTATACATAGAATAGGTATTCCATGTGAAACATGTGCTGATATACATTCCATATTCGTATATTTTGTACAACATTTAAACAACATCAACCTCTTAGTTATATAAAAGTAAATATTCCATCGAGCGAACGTCATTACAATATATAAATCGATATTAATACTTAATAACAACTTTTACGTAAAAACTTTAGCTATATATGAATTAACAAAATTAATCACAAGAAAACTTTTATATGTTCGTACAAAATTTAAAGATTAAAAATAATTTGATTTATATGTAAAGCATATATGTACAAATATAATCAGTTTTATAATGACAAAGCTATAAAAAAATGTGTGGCAAGGTAAGGAAAAAAAAAAAGCAATAAAAGAAAAAGCAAAGATCTATTATAATAGACAAGAATTTTTATTCATATACAGTAAGAGATGTTTGCTTACAAGCTAAAAACTCATTCAACTTATATAAACATTAGTATTATTTATACCTCGTACCGATGTGGGAAGAAAAAATTATGAAAATTCATAAGAAGCATCTTTTCCCACTGAGGCAACAGCTTACAAGCTAACAGCCTAACGATGTAAACTGATTTAGATGAAAAGACTGTACTCGTTGTTATCATATTAATTTTTTTGTATTTCGAATCTGTTTTGATAATTATATAACTTGAGACTGAAATAAATTTACTTAATACCCTTATTTTCGGGTTGGAAAGTTTGTTCGTCCACAGTTTGTGGTGTTACTCGTGTAGTCGTGTCGGGTTAAAAAGTTGGCCGAGTTTGGGTCAATTTGGATCGAGTCAATGCTGAAAATACCATGCACAAACCCGGGCCTATTGTGTTACCAAAGTTTGGTACAGGTCAACCCAGATAAGATCCATTTGAGTTCGAATGAGCCTAAATATCAATAAAATTTAGTGATAAGATTGTCTATTTATATACGTTTAAATAGAAATTTATAAAGATTATATTTAAAAAGTAAAAAAAAAAAAAATCCTTATTCGTGTTGGTTGAAACCCGAGTTAGAATGCACAATAATCTCACCTATTGACACATTTATATTTTAACTTCATCAACACGTATCATGTGTTATTAAGCTCGCAAAATGTGTACATTATAATATGAATAGTTAACTTTAGAGGTGGCAATTTCAACCCATTCCAACAAAAAAAAAGTACTTAAGGAAACTGAATCACAAACCTTTGGTTCTGTCTCCTTATAATGCTATCTACAGAATTCTATAGACGCATTCTGTACATATTTTATAAACATTTGTGTGAATATTTGGCTTTGAAAATATGTTTAGATTACTCTTCTGATTCGTCAAGTGATGTAGTTAAAGGGTTAGGCAGCTTCTGTTAGTTAGAATGATATCAAAACAACCCATTTAATCGTGTGTTTCGTGTTTGCATATCAATTCAAATATTGAGTTGATGGTTGGTTGTTGGTGGTTTAATGGGTAAAATGATATTTAATGAGTGGTCGCGTTGGAAATGATGATACATATAGAGGTTGATAGTGGTGGTGGTTGTTCATCTACATGATGGTGGCCAAGAAAAGTAGTGGCGACATATAATGGTGGTGGCAGATCTACATGATGATAGTATTTAAAAGACGATTATAACTTTGACCAAACTTAAATAACGGAGCAAAACTAACACTGTTAGAGGTCAGGGAGGCCGCCTGCAACCAAACATATAACGTTGGGGAGGTTAGTTGCACTTTCGCCAAGATAGGGAGGCCGCCCGCTTTTTGAGCAAACCACAGGGAGCATATTTGCATTTCTCTCGTATTTATATTTTGACACTTAACAAAGTCAAACAATTCAATCTACGTGAATTAATTATTAACATTAATATAAATATCAACATGAATGCAAGACCTCAAACTCGGTGTGAGATGAAAATAAATAGACAGGATTGTACATATTACAACAACATATATTGTTTCATGGTTGTGTTAATAAACAAACAATGTCTAAAAAATGATAGCTAAAACTTCAGTTAAACAAAGTCGAATCCTTAGTGCAACAAATATTTATACAAAATATTAATTAATATGATCACATAATAAAAAATCATGTAAAACTCGTGGGTCCATGAGCTCATAACTATTTAAGTATTAAAAATTTGATATTGTTTTATATAAAATAATATTAAACGTTACAAAATCATGAATTTATAAATCGTTTACGCGTAAGGTTGATGTAACTGGTTTATTGATTAGTAATTAAGATATAACTATTTAGAATAAAATATCAAAAGTAAAAAGTGTATGAAATTCGAAAAATAAAAATTTAGGTGAGTTTATATTAATTTACACGGTGCGTAGTAAAACATTAGATGTTTTTTAAAAATATAATATATATAAAATCGTAATAACGAAATTATTACTAAGTTTATCATTTATATTCAAATCCCGTGTATGCACGATATTAAAACTAGTTTGGATTTAGATGCAAAGACTTTACTTATTGTCATCATATTTTTTTTGTATTTCTAAGCTACTTTTCCCATTGGTGAGCTTACATTGTCTAATAGGAAACTTGTAACTTTATCTTTGTACGTAGATATGGTTTAGATTTAAAAATTAATAATTATTGATTTATTCCCAAAGGAAATTTCTAACTCATTTGTATATAAGTTGAGATTGAAATAAATTTACTTAACACCCTTGTTATTAAGATTAAGTTTACAAGTGATATAAAGGTTGAGGGTAAGTTATGTAACATTTTCCTTTGTTATTTTCTTTTGGTTTTGTGTTTGCTATTTGTGTGCAGGTATTAGAAGTTGAAGGGCCTTATTTGCCAAGTTGGGAAATTGCTAAGTTGCCCTACTCAGCTACTATATATTCAACGCATACGTTTAGCTGTTTAGTTATCTTTCATTATGTTATTAGTTTGTCTCTCTTGTTTGTTCTGCCATTGTTGATACTCAGACTTTTGTTCTTGATCTTGTATGTGTATATTGATCTTGGTTTGTAAGATCAATCATACACTTGTTTCTTTCTTTATGCTTTGTAAGTACGATCAAAAAGCTAGGTATCACATTTGAAGTGATAGCCTAACGCAGTTTAATAAAAATAAAGGGGAGGTTGGTTGAATCATTCTTGATTCGTGTCTTTGTTTTATAAAATCGAATATGGTATCAGAGCCTTTGGTTCTTGATATCTTTTTTTAAACTATTTTTTACTAAAGATCTTGATTAATCTAGTGGTTAATCGTGTTTTAATTGAGTTTAATTACAGGATTTGATCAATTAAATTTTTTAGGGTTTAAAAAATTTTGGGGGTTTTCTGATTCTTGGTGTTCTGTGGTGTTTATTTGGGTTCTTAAACAATTAATTGGGTTTAATTGCTTATCTGATAAATTTAATCAAAAAACCCTAAATTTCATAAATTAAGGTTATTGGAGGTATTGAGGTTGTTTATTTGTTATTTCTTGTTGTTTTAACTAATTTTTCAGGTGAGTTTTCCGCTGTGCTGGTTTGATTTGTGAGATCCGCTTGATCTCATTAATCTTGTTCTCTGATTGGTGGCTTGTTGCTGCTCGTGCATTGTAATAGCACTCTTCTCTTTTATCTTTAGGTTTGTTTAGTTTGTTAGTGGGTGATTAGGTGTCGAAGGGATCTAGGTAGTTCTTGGTGGATTGGTTGATTGTGTTTTTTGCTTGGTTTCTTGGTAGTTTTGTGTAGAGGAGTTACAAGGAGTTTTTTGTTCTTTGTGTTTGTTAGTTTCTTGTGTTTTTCATCATGTCTGAGGACAAGAAAAGTGATAAGGATGTCAGTGATACTGATGATGAGAATACTAATGTCATTCACCCTAATGACCATCTTTATTTGCACCCATCTGATACTAATGGTCACCCAATTGTGACAACTAAACTGTCTGGTCCTGAAAATTATAAAGTTTGGGCTGCTACCTTCAAATTGCTTTGCATACTAAAAATAAGTTGGGGTTTATTGATGGTACATGTGTTAAAGATAAAGAAGATGAGTTTTTACAAGAACAATGGGATAGATGTAATGTTGTTGTGTTGTCATGGATTCTTGGTTGTATTTCATCTAAGTTATATCAAGGTCAAATCTTTTCTAAAAATGCTAAAGATGTTTGGGATGAGTTTAAGAAAACATATGATAAAAATTGATGGGTCTGTGATATATAATTTGCACTTTAAAATATGCTCTCTTACTCAATCTGGGTCTTCTTTGTTTGAGTACTATCACAATTACAATAGTTTATGGAGGCAATTTGACTCCCTGGTTAACTTGCCTAATTGTACTTGTGAGGGTGCTCCTCAGCTTAAAAGTCATAATAGTCTTTTGAGATTGATGCAGTTCCTTATGGGATTGGATGACACTTACAGTGTTATAAGAAGTCAATTACTGACTTCTGATCCTTTACCAGATGTGAAATATGCTTTTGCTACCCTATCTAGGGTTGAATCTCATAAGAATAACTTGGTTCATAATTCTTCTATTAGACCAAACTCTTCTGCATTTGCTGCTAGACCATCTAATTGGTCTAACAACAATAATAATTGGTCTAACAATAACAATAATAACAATAACAGATCCTCTCAAGGGAGAGGATCTACTAGAAATAATAGCTTGGTTTGCAAACATTGTAATATGACTGGTCACACCATTGATTGGTGTTTTGAGCTTAATGGATATCCACCAGGATTCAAGAAAAGAACTCCTGGTGGTGTTAATTCTAATACTTCTTCTGGTGGTGTCAATTCTAGTTCTGCTTCTGTTAAGAATGATCTAAGTACAGGAAACTCTATGCCTTTTACTCAAGATCTGATTAACAGATTGATTGCTTTGATTGGTTCTAAGCAAGACAATAGTGGGTTGCAGTCTGGTGCTGCTGGTACTTTATCTTTCTCTAATCATGTGATAAATTTTGTTACATGCATGTTTTTTAATTACAACTCTAATATTAGTACTTATAGTACCTATGTTGGCTGGATTTTTGATTCTGGTGCCTCTCAACACATGACTTTTTCTGTTGACCATTTAACTGATGTCATAAATGTCTCTCATTTGAATATAAATGTATCTCATCCTAATGGGACTATTGAATTGGTAAAATTTGTTGGAAATTGTAAACTTGCAGATAAAATTAATTTGAAAAATGTGTTAGTGTTACCTGGATACAAAGTCAGTCTTATATATGTTCATAAACTTGCTAAGGATAACAAGTTTGTTGTTTCTTTCACTGAATCTAAGTGTTTTGTTCAGGATTCTCTGCAAAAGTCCCTCCTGGGGACTGGTAGTGAGAATAATGGCTTGTATTTGTTTGATTCAGGTAGGAAAATTTTTAATAGTAAAATTACTTGTTGTTTGCTATCTAAGTGCATCTAGCACAGTAGGCTTGGTCACCTATCTGATCAAGTTTTGAGTGTGTTAAAAGATACACTTCAGATTGATGATCTGGTTGATACTCAACCTTGTGATGTGTGTCACAAGGCTAAGCAGACCAGAGAACCTTTCCCACTTAGTGATCATAAGACTAAGCATTTGGGTGATATTATTCATTTGGATGTTTGGGGTCCTTATAGGGTTAAGAGTAGGGAAGAGTTTAGATTCTTTCTTACTATTGTTGATGATTACACTAGAGCTGTCTGGTTGTATTTGCTTAAGGGGAAGGATGAGGTTTTTGAAAAAGTGGTTGAATTTTATAATCTTATTAAAAATCAGTTTGATGTTTCTGTTAAAGTGTTTACAAGTGATAATGGAACAGAGTTTATCAATCATATGTTTGAAAATTTTGTTACATCTAAAGGCATCATTCATCAGACCTCTTGTGTATATACACCAAAGCAAAATGGTGTAGTTGAAAGAAAACATAGGCATCTTATTAATGTTGCTAGAGCCCTCATGTTTCAGGGGGGCATTCCTTTAAACATGTGGTCTGAATGTATTTTAACATCTGTGTACCTTATTAACAGGCTTCCTACCTCTGTGCTTTCTAGAAAAAGTCCTTATAAAATGATTTACAATGTGTCACCTAGTCTCTCTTTACTAAAAGTTTTGGGTGTTTGTGTTTTGCAACTGTTTTAAATAATTCAGATAAATTTTCTGCTAGATCTGATAAATGTGTTTTTATGGGGTATTCTAATACTAAAAAAAGTTATAAGCTTTATAATCTTGAAACAAAGAGTTTTTTATTTTCTAGAGATGTGAAGTTCTATGAGACTGTTTATCCTTTTAAAAATGATGTGTTAGTAAAAGAGTTTGTTTTTTAGGAAAATGGTGTTAACAGTCAAAACTTTTTTTGACCTAGTAGAATTAAATTCAAGTGAACCCTATGATGATAAGAGAGACAATAAAGTGATATGGATAATAGTGTGACTCCTGACTTAGTAAATGTTTCTAGTGATACATCTCCTGATGTTGCCAGGCATTCTAGGGGGGGTAGTCAAAGAGTCTAGTATAGACAAAAATGACAGCAACCAGAATGGTCTATGTGGCAGTATAGGAAGTTATGAGGGAGATGACATTATCAATACTGATGATGATTATGAGTCTGAGGGTGATGACTTTGTCGAGTTTAAACAAATGTTTGAATCTGAAAATGTTAATAGTCCAGAAAGGCCAGAGTTAAGAAGGTTTAGTAGACCTGTTAAAACACCTGCTAAGTTTGAAAATTATGTGATGGATAAAAGAGTTAAATATGACATAAATAGTGTGATTAGTTATGCTAATTTGTCTATGAATAACTTTGTCTTTGCCAATAATTTGAACAAGATTCATGAGCCCAAATCTTATTCAGAAGCTGTTAAAAATCCTAAATGGATTGAAGCTATGAATGAAGAAATGGATGCACTTAACAGAAACAATACTTGGGTAATAGTGGATCTACCTCCAGGTAGAAAAGATGTTGCTTGTAAGTGGTTGTGGAATGTTAAGTATAAGTCTAGTGGTGAGGTTGAAAGGTTTAAAGCTAGAGTTGTGGCAAAAGGTTTTAGTCAGAAAGAGGGCATTGACTATGAAGAAACTTTTTCACCAGTTGTGAAAATAGTTACTGTTAGATGCCTTAATTCTGTTGTTGTTCATTATGCTTGGCCTGTGTATCAACTTGATGTTAATAATGCATTCATATATGGTGAGTTAGATGAAGAGATCTATATGACTCTTCCTGAGGGATATGGGTCTAATGATAATAAAGTTTGTACTCACTAAATCTTTGTATGGTCTTAAGCAAGCACCTAGAAAATGGAATGAAAATTTGACAAGTGTGCTTGTTGAAAATGGGTTTATACAAAGTAAAAGTGATGTTTCTCTTTTCACTAAAAATGAGAATGATTCATTTGTTGCTTTATTGGTCTATGTTGATGATATTATCATAATTGGCAACAATGAATCTGTTATTAATGACTTTAATAAATACTTGAGTTCTAAATTAAAAATAAAAGATCTTGGAAAGCTTAAGTACTTCTTAGGAATTGAAGTACTTGATGCTAACAATGGTCTGGTGCTTAATCAAAGAAAGTATTGTCTTGAATTACTTGCTGAGTATGGTATGTTGGCATGTAAGCCAGCCAAAGCACCTATTCCTGATTCTTCTAAGAAGAAAAAGGAACAAAGTGCTATAGAACAAGATGTTCCTATTGATAACAAAACTTGTTATCAAAAGATTGTGGGAAAATTAATCTATCTTACATTAACTATGCCTGATATTGCCTATGTTGTTCACAGTCTTAGTCAATTTATGCATGATCCTTATAAGTCTCACTTAAATCTTGCTTTTCATGTTCTTAGATTTCTCAAGGGTTCTCCTGGTAATGGTATTTCATTCATGAAAAACAATGATTTAAGTCTTGCTGCATTTGTTGATTCTGAATGGGCTAAATGTAAGATTATTAGAAAGTCTGTGACAGGATATACAGTTTATCTTGGAAATAATCTTGTTTCCTGGAAAAGTAAAACGCAATATGTTTTAGCTAAGTCTTCAGCTGAAGCTGAATATAGAGCTATGAATAGTGTTGCTTGTGAGATAATGTGGATAATTAAGATCATGAAGGATCTTAAAGTTGATATTTGTTTACCAGTTCCTATCAATTGTGATAGCAGCTCTGTTATTCAGATTGCTGCTAATCCTGTGTTTCATGAAAGGACAAAATATTTGAAATTGATTTGTATTTCCTTAGGGAAAAGGTGTCAGCAGGTTTGATTAAAACATTGAAAATTAAATTTGAAGACAATGTGGCTGATATGTTTACAAAGGGCTTGTCAATCAAGGATCACAAGTTTATGTGTGACAAGTTGAAACTTGTTAACCTATATCACAAGTCAACTTAAGAGGGGGTATTAAGATTAAGTTTGACAAGTGATATAAAGGTTGAGGGTAAGTTATGTAACATTTTCCTTTGTTATTTTATTTTGGTTTTGTGTTTGCTATTTGTGTGCAGGTATTGGAAGTTGAAGGGCCTTATTTGCCAAGTTGGGAAATTGCTAAGTTGCCCTACTCAGCTACTATATATTCAACGCATACATTTAGCTGTTTAGTTATCTTTCATTCTGTTAATAGTTTGTCTCTCTTGTTTGTTCCGCCATTGTTGATACTCAGAGTTTTGTTTTTGATCTTGTATGTGTATATTGATCTTGGTTTGTAAGATCAATCATACACTTGTTTCTTTCTTTCTGCTTTGTAAGTACGATCAAAAAGCTAGGTATCACATTTGAAGTGATAGCCTAACCCAGTTTAATAAAAATAAAGGGGAGGTTGGTTGAATCATTCTTGATTCGTGTCTTTGTTTTATAAAAGCGAATACTTGTTAATACTATCTCGGGTTGGAAAGGTTGTTCGTCCTCATTTAGTGGTATTAGTCATGTCAGGTTGAAAATGGGACGGATTCAATTCGAATAAGATCAATGCTGAAAATACCATGTCTAAACTCGAGCCTATTTGAACTCATGGTACTAAAGTTCGGTGCGGTCAACTCAGATCGGATTCATTTGAGTTCGGATCTGTCCTAATATCAATAAAATGTAATAAAATTGTCTATTTTTATACGTCTAAATAGAAATTTATAAAAATTATATAAATAAGTCAAAAAAATCGTAGTTAGGTTCAACCTGAACCCGAGTTAGAATGCACAATGTTCTCGTCTATTGATACATTTATATTTTAACTTGATTAACGCGTATCACTTGTTATTAAGCTCGCATATTGTGTACTAACTTTAAACAACATCAACCTCAACATTCATATAGTCATACAAATTTTAATCTGTCATCCATAAAAAATCTTTACATTATATAAATGGATATTAATACTTAATGAAAACTTTACGTAAAAACTTGTACATAATTATTAGTTGTATATGAATTAACAAATCTAACCACAAGCAAATTTTATATTTGTACAAGAAACCAAAGACTGAGAATAATTTATATATAAATTTCAACGTATATAGAAATTATGATTAGTAATATAAAGACAAAACTACGAAAAAATGTATGACAAGGTAACGCAATGAATTGTGTGATTTAAAACAAAACTTAAAAAACCTTTACTTGTTCTTAGTAACAAAAAAAAAACAAGTTTTAATTAATAGAAAAAAGCAAATATGAATTAATGGATAAAGATCATTTATCCTTGAAAAACATATTGCTTGTTATATGAAAGTTTTTTCGAATTAAAAAGGCATCATTATTTCTATTCCTACCGATGTGGGAAGACAACCCCGTCGTACGCAATCACAACCATTTACCGGATCATAAAATACGTACTAAGTCTTTATAGGAACATGTTGTGACCAACAACACATCACCTCTAACACCCCCAAATTACATTGCGCAACGGAAATACACATTTGGGTGCTAAAAACAACATCGTTACACAAGACACTTTGAACAATCTCAAAATGATACATTTGGACTATAAAAGGATATAATTTAACCATTGTCTAAAACCTTCGATCCCAAGTAAAACAATATCAGAGTAATATTTAGGTCCCCCAAAGGTTTTATCCAATCAACAAACCATTTACCAAAGTACATGACCGTACATTATTATTTTTATGACAACAGGGAAAGAAATTTGTTTTAGACCAATCACCACAAAAGCAACCCGCAATCCTTCTCCGGCAAGCTCCGCAATTCATCAACTTCAATCACCTGAAATACATGCTTAAAATCATCAACACAACGGTTGAGCGAGTCTATAGGTTTTCCAAATCATCATTTGAACACAAGAGAAAAATCAATCAAGATCATTTAATAGAATTGTTGATCATACAATCTATTATTCAAGCATTGGCTTATTGCAATAGATATAGAATTGTATTAAGCTCATGACACCCACCCCTTAACTTAGTCACCCACGCCTAAAGCCGGCATGACTAGATGAATTCCAGTGCCCCTACTAGGGTATCAGTTGCAAGTATACCACATTCTCATTCTCGTAAAATTATCCTTCCCAGAGGTTACTCAGCGTAAAGCCCTTGTCTCGGATAGGATCGTCAGCCCAATAGTACTATCATTAGAATAAGCGGTTATTCCCAACTCACAACATCAAGTCAGAAGATAGTTAACGGCTCATGAATTTAGGGACTTTTGCAACTTAGGTACTTATACAATTCAAGGCAACAATAGGCAACATTCGGGTCCAAACAATCAATCATGACTTGTGTTCATTTTACTTTCAAATAGCATGTATCCCCCTCGCGGGTTTTAAAATCATTCAAAACAATTATAAAAGCGAGGCTATAGACTTACCTTGAGTAATAGCAGTAGTAAGACGACCTCTGACGATTGTTGATGCCTGATAAACACGAAAACCGCAACCTATCAAATAAGGCGCGCTCATTAATAATAAACTCGAGTAAAATCCATACTTAATAACATCAAACTCAAAATCATAATATTACGACAAACCCGAAAGAAAACAATACAAATGATACTATTACTCACTTCTATATGTTCACTCTATTAGTTTATACGGTTGATAAAAATCTGCCGGTACATACCCAATGTACGAGCTCATTTACCCCACTTAAACACGTCAAATATTTATAATACTAATCAGAGATATCACTTAATATATATAGAAAGACCTATTAAAAGCTCATCAAAAGATTTTTCTTTTAAAGTTCCCTGCCCGACACATCTTCGAACTAAAAAAACCGGACAGTTTTACGTCACCAACTCATACAACCATTTTGACCATTCTAAACAATCCCGTTTACAAATCCGACACACTTGAGTTTGAAAATAAACTCACAACCCTAAGTTTAGAACCAAACATCAGACCTTGATCATTTTCACAACTCATTCTATAGTCCCCGAGATTCGATCCAAATATCGACAACAACTTCGGATTGTGTCGATACTCGTCTTCCGGTACACGAATAATCAAATCATCATAACTTCTCGCTCGTTTGGAGCTAGAAGCTCTACTTTATACCAAATCGAAGCTAACGAAATTTTCTACAACCCTATGCTATTAGATACTTTAACCATTTTCAAAAAGTAAGGTACCCAAAATTTACATTTTTCCCACTGATCTAAAATACCTTTTTAAAAATCATACTAATTCAATTTTTCAACCCATTTTAATCAATCTCATAATCCTAATATCACCCCAAAAGTTAAAACATAGTGTGAAGAATAGTGTGAAGAGGCTTGCTTTAAATGTTTTGGTTACATATCTGCGATGTATACACTTCAATAGAATTACAACCCCAGTCCACATATTATCGGCAATTCCTTGGCTGGATGCATAGAATTTTAAAAACGATTTTTTTGATATTAAAATCTTATCGTTTTGCTAACCAAAGACCTTATGGAACTGCATTTGAATTCCAATTCCATCAGAATCGAGTAACCAAACACTAATTTATGGGTTCACAACTACAAGGGGCCAGGGTATGCATTCAAGTAGAAAACAAGACATAATAATTTCAACCAACAAGAAGAATAATATAGTTTTGTAAAAAGAGAACCAAACTGAGAATATATCTATAAGTCAAATATGAGAGAAACCAAAACCAAATATGACTCGTTCGTAGTTACAATTTTAATCATGAACATTGTCAATCACCAAAGATAATTCGAAAAATTCGATAGATGATATGTCTTTTCGTGTATTGCATGCACCTCCATGCTCATGTCCTGAAACACATACATTATAAATTAGTAAGCTTAGTAACACACAAAACAAGCCGATTATAACACATTCATAGTTTTTCTTTTGACCTTAAATATGATGGAGGATCTATTGGTCAATTGTTATTTGAATGCAGAATGAGAAAACGAAAACAGGTGTTCACGATATTTTTTGACCCGCTAGACCTGCTGCCTGGATCTGTTGATTTTGATTGTTATATACAATGGAGATTATATCAAGTACCCATTTAGACCCATCTGAAAAAGATAAGAGGGAGAACCAAAAAAACTCACTTCATAAGTATTACCCAACTTAACCCATAAATAAATGGGTCTAAATTACCACATGTACCGTACAATTCAAAACAAGCCGATTATAAGTGAAGTGCTTCGATACTCATAGTTTTTTCTTTTGAGCGAGCAGGAACGGGGGATCCTAACATTCAGGAATGGGAGATATTGGATTTAATTAATAGATTCAGCAGGTACTAGATTAGTTTTTTGTTTTAGGTTTTCGCTGATAGATGTAACAACTTAGCAATGGTATCTTGTGGTGTATAAAGTTTGCCAGTGATCACCTCTCGTAAAATAGACAAGAAAAAAAATTGTGTGCCTAAAGACTAATAGGAACATAATGAATTGAAGGAGGGATATCTCTACTTATATACAGATATTTAGTTATGAGATTTTGTGACTAGGTCAGACCTTGTGTAGTCATAAAAATTAGATTTCATGTCACATGGACAACATAACCAACTCCAACCAGAAAAAGAAAACAAACAGCATACATACACAGAACATACCCGTAAAGGAAGCCAGATCACACACGAGCAAAAATACGTAATGAACTCAAAGCTAGCAGAAGGGCCAGAAGATCCATCATTAATGAGAGTTGAAACATTCCGTGACATGAAGTTGTATCGTACAACCTTTCCATTTAAAACCATTACAAGAAATGAATCCTCTTCTCTCTCTCCTAACATAATACTCAAAACGAGAAAAAGACTTCGATTTACGATTTCGGATATTTCTTCGGTTTTGGATTTTAGTCCCACGACTAGGTGTACTTCTCCAACATTCATTAAGAGTAACACAATACTTCACTGACAACCCATAATCATCATTACTCATCTCGTAAACATACATCTTTAAGGTAGGAGTTTCAACCATAGTAACAAGAAGCAAACAACCACGAGATTCAAACAACTGGGAATAATCACAATCCCCCGTATCATCCAAGGTTACATGGATATATTTGTTCTCTTTATGCTATACATCTAACTTGTGATGTACAATCTGCCCATTTGGATAACTTAGCCAATGAATTGCATCGTTCCAATATATTCCTTGAGGAAAAAATTCAAAATCTTCGCGTTGATTAATTACGTTATCAAAATGATAATAAAGTCCAAGTGCTTGTTTTGGAAGAGTAAACTTGTATTTCAATCATATCACAATTAGCATTATAAAATTGAGCATTCACCACTTTGTAATAAGGTGATTTGGTTTGATCGAAAGCTATTTTCAAACCACCCTCCAAAGTCTCACAAACAGAGAAATACATATGCTCATCTTCTGGAAGCTTCTTAAACATATTTTTAATGGATGGATTGTACATATACATAGTTTCTCTCCAGCCGGTACCACATAAAATTGAAAGCAAGCCGTTGCAGGAATCCAATATTTTAAAAGTGCTACCTGCCAAAGGGGAACGTAACGGATAACTGTTAGGGGGAATCCTGATATCGAACGGAATAAACTCGTATTCATCTGAAGATTCACGACGGAGAAAGAGACCAGAAGTCTGCATTAAGAACTTTGGAGATGTTATGAGAGAGAGCCACCACTTTGATACAAATCTGCAGAGATGTAGTGAGATTAGAGGTAACCTAACTAAGATTTCGATCAGCAAGTCTTCGTTGGAGACAACTTTTTCTACGGATGGAGTGACTTCATTATCTCCTATACCCTCCTCCTTGATTGATACAATCGTCGTTTCCATTGGAACTAAACCTAATTCTTTTTTCGGTGGATGTTCTATATATTGACCTATTATATAAACCGTACTTTTTTGGCTTCCAGTTGGGGCGACCCGGTCCATATAACTTTTACAAACCAACTCTCACACAATGATGTGACAGATGAGATGAACCAATGATATGATTTCTCTTTCCTATTTTTATAATTGATACATTAAATGGCACATATGTATGTGGATTTCTTTTTATACAAATTACTAGCTAAAAGACCCGTGAAATTCACGGGTATTTTAAAAAGACGTCAAAAAGGTTATATAATAAGTTGGGTATTATGTAGTTAAACATTAGAAAGAAATGAATTAGAGCGAGGGTGAGGGTGCAGTGGGCTGTCATCCTTGGCTAGTAATATCAGCCCAAAAATTTGAATGGCGCACCACACCAGCTGCAAAAGTAGCTCTAGTGCAAAAAATTAGAAAGAAATGCAAAAGTAGCTCGCGCCAAATTCATCAAACCGACTGGTAATATAACTTTTTTTCTAATAAAATAGAGTATATGTGGAACCATGATATCACTTTTTATATCCTTTGGCACAAATTTTTCTTTGCGTCACAACAACCTCACAAAATATGGTGTCAAAAAATTCTCGCGTCAGATCTACATGTCACTCACCTTTTTTTGCATGAAATTTGAGCCCTAAGAATACTCACTACTCTTGGTATACCATAACATAAGAATTTCTTGTAATTTATCCAACATTAAACGAAAAGAAACCTTTAATACAAATTCATCAATTTTTATCTTTTTACGCAGATAAAAAGATATATAGATATTCCTTGCGGTTCACTTGCATTAGGAAACACGTTCCCACCTTTTATGTCACATGGAATTACATATTTAATTTAATTCATAACTTGATTCAAAATTTTATTTTAATTTATACCTCTACTAATGTAAATCCCCGTAAAACAAAGTCATATTTATTTTGATTTTTAATGAGAATCGTTATACTATAATTTTCACGAATCTTACGAATGGAATTTATCTGCTAATGATCGCGATACCGACGGATGCCCAAAATATTACGTTTTATTATCAGTTGTTTCGATGTTTGATATTTTTTACGTTTTCGTTTTAATTGCGTATTAAATCGTGTCGGAAACTATTTTATTATATTTTGTGTGCGTTTTAACTTTTGAAAAGTATTTTTATGAAATCCAAGTCTCGTAAATATTTTCAAAATTGCCTACTAGTCATTTCCCGCTTTTTAGCTAGTTATTTACCTTTTTAGTCCAAAAGAATGCAAATTTACAAAATCTACCCCGAGTCCTTACTATAAATTGTTTTTCCACTCGCACTTTCACTACTTTCTTCATTTTAAAAATTCAACCACGACCTCTTTCTCCTCTCTTCTTGCCGTGAGCTACACACACAAAACACTCCACAATTTTTGATCTCGAGCTTGAATTTGAGAAAACTAAAAGAAGATCCATCTTGCAAATTAAGAGGTGATCATTTTGATCTAATTTTTATACACATGCATGAACTTTCATTTTCAAAAAAATTTCATGATGATCAAGTAGTGTTTGATCCATTTTGATGTGTGCATGTGGTGTTTATTGTTATTATATTTGATTTTGAGTGATTGCATATATGATCTTTAAGTTATGATTTGAAAAGAAATGAACATGCAAGTGATTTAGGATTAAGAAGGTTTGATTTGGATGATTATTAGTTGTTATTAGAAGTATAGAAATGGTTGGAATGAGGTAAAAAATTGATTTAGAGGTACTTTTGGGAACCTTAAATCTGAGTATTGTTGGTAATAAAATTAGCTAAGTAACACTGACACTGACAAAGGGATTTCAGACGCTGACAAAAGGAATTGAGGCGATGACAGAATGAGCGGTGACAAGAAAGATTTAAGCGCTGACAAAGGAAGTCCCAGCCATTGATGAATACTTAGTCTACACGTTTTTTATACTTAGGGAAGATATGTTCAATATTTTATTTGCTATATTTATCTTTACCTAGGATAGTTGATTCGTAGATTATTGTACACGACTCCTTGTGCTATAAAAGGAGGTCGTAGGGTTCATTGTTAATATACAATACTTTTTACACTTTCATTGTATGCAAAGTCGATTATCAATCTAAGTAAAAGTTTGGATTATATTGTGTTTTGCTTTGTTCTTTATTCTAAGTGTTAATTCCGCATAACACTTAGATTGTTGTTAACACAAAGTTTCTCTACGTGTTAAACTTGATTCAATCTGGTTAACACAAAGCTTAACCGATCTAAGTTTGGGATCAACAAGTGGTATCAGAGCTTGTTGAGGAACTTTGATCTAAAGAACACAAAACCCTAAATCGTTCGAAACCCTAATTTTTCAAAAACCGTAAAAACATCATGTCGACCTCAAATTCAACAGAAACCCTAAGCCAATCCTCCAATCACAACCTCAAATCCCCATGCTTGACCCTGATAATTTTGAACTATGGAAGTTCAAATTTGAGCAATATCTCCAAGTGGATAACTACCTTATCTGGGAAGTTATTGACATTGGAAAAAAGTTCGATGAAGCTGCTAAAATCGAGGAATCTATTGGCAAACGAAGAACTAAGAACTCTACACCTGAAGAGTTAGCACCAAAGCCTAGAGATGGTAGAGCCACCTCAACTGCAGAGATGTCTGATAATAGGCTTGTCATGAAGGCTTTAAGCATTCTGAAGTTGACTTGTGGAAACAAAAACCAACACAAGTTTAGATTGTATAAAATTGCTAAAGAGCTTTGGGAAGCCCTTGAGATCAACTATGGTGGTAACAAGGACACTCTCAAACATAGAAAGAAGCATCTAGTAATGGAATTTACTGTTTTCAAAGCGCGTCCTAATGAAAAGCTTAGTGAAGTAAGAAGCCAACTTCAAGACATCACAAGTAAGCTTGCTTTCATGGGAACTGTTTTTGAAGTTGATGATGTTAATGCTGCCTTTCTTGGATCTCTTGGAGATGGATGGGAAATTCATGCAAAGTCAGTGGTTGCTACTCGAGCCTACAAAACCATGACTTTTGATGATATCTATAATCAATTGAAGGTTATGGAAGCTGAAGTCGTACTCAAACATGGGAATAACACACCTTCTGGGAGTATGGCTTTTATCTCCCACAATGACACTTCAGACGCTAACAACTCTTACTTTGTCATGGTTATGATTAGGGCTATCGCTCCCAACCAGTTTCTGCTAATAAGTACATTATGCCCATGGTATCATACTCATTACTCATATACTTTAATAACCAAATCTAATGACATGCCATGATATGATACCTTAAAATACGGCTTTTTTTTAAACTCTTAAAGAATAGTGCGAACTAGTTTTAAAATAAACTACAAAAATTAGTTTGAGGATGAAGAAGATGCTGAACTGAGACAATACCTTTCAACAAAACACATATCACGACACAGCTTAATTTGATTTATAAAACAGCTTTTTTGGTCTAGAATTCTAAAAACGTAATAATCTAAGTAAATTTATTTCAATCTCGAGTATATATATTTTCAAAATAGCTTAGAAAAAAAATAAAAAAATATGATGACAACGAGTAACATTGCTAGCTTGTAAACTGCGGCAGTAGGAAATGTTGCTTCTTGTTAACACCCATAATTTAATATCACATCACACATCGGTAGGAGGTAACAATAATAATGCCTTAATAATTTGGAGGAGACTTTAGGTTACAAGTTATTTATCTTTTATGGATAAAGCTTTTGGGTTGTAGGACTTACTTCCTAGCCCCAAAGGGAGTAGTGACTAGTGGTATAGGTCTTTTTTAGCAGTTTTGTCGTTATATCATTTGTTATAATTTCTGTCTACGTATGAAATCTATATATAAACCAAATTTGTTTTCAATCTTTAGTTTCTTATACGAACATATAGAAATTTTATTGTGGTTAATTTTGTTAATTCAGATATAAGCTCAACTAATGATTATGCACGAGTTTTTACGTGAAATTTTTATTACAAATTAATACTGATTTGTATATTGTAAAAATATTCGCTGGATGAATGATTTAACTTTGTATGACTCACATGGTTGATGTTGTTTAAAGTTAACTATTGATATTATGTTGGATATCGTATGCAAATTTAATAACACATAATACTCCGTTAATGAAGATTTTTTTTAATGGCAATTTTATTAAGGGTAAAAATTATAAAATAACATCTTACTTGTTGATTTATGCTGACTTTAAACAGTTACTATTTAATCTCGTTACTTTACAATTCTACTTGTTTATTTTGTAATAATATTACCATTATGACCAGTTACATTTACACATCAGTAAATTAATTGTTAAAAAAATATATCGTGCCACGCTGTCGGTAACAAGTTACCAAATTGGTAACTTCCAAATGATTTTGAAAGTAAAATGGTTAAGTCACGAGATTAAATAGTAAGTGTTTAAAATCGGCACAAATGAATAAGTAGGATGATATTTTACAGCTTTTACCATTTTATTAAGACAAACTAGCAAGAATTTAGAAATTACAATGAAATAAGATGAGGATTCTCAAGCCAATCATTTAGAGTAAATGGGGCATTACATCTATATCTACACAAATTATAACTTTTACTTACTATCTCATAAAAAAAATTCGTCTTCACCAGAATCTTGTCATCAAAAATGAGTTTATTTCGGGTCGTCCAAAGACACCACCACATAACATAAAACACCCCTTCAAGAATCAACTTGTTCTTATTCGGCAAGCGTAAATTAATCAGCCAAGCCAAGTCTTCCACTGATCTTACCCGTTAATGAAGTTAAAATATAAATATGTTAATAGCCGAGAACATTTGCATTCTAACTCGGATTCATATCGAACCATATAACGATTTTTTAACCCTTTTATATAATCTTTATAAAATTTTATTTAAATGTATAAAAATAGGCAATTTTAATTACATTTTATGGATACTCTGGCCGATCCGAACTCAAACGGATCCGATTCTAGTTCTCTCGGACCGAACTTTGGTAACACGTATTCAAATAGGCTAGGCTTGGGCATGGTATTTTCAGCATTGATCCGATCCAAATTGAATCAAACCCGATCCACCTTTTTAACTTGACACGACTAACACCACTAACTGTGAACGAACAACCTTTCCAACCCGGCTTGGTATAAAGAAGGGCGTTAAGTAAATTTATCTTTCCAACCCGGCATGGTATAAAGAACGGTGTTAAGTAAATTTATCTTTCCAACCTGACATGATATAAAGAAGGGTGTTAAATAAATTTATTTTAGTCTCAAGTTATATAATTATCAAAACAGCTTAAATACAAAAAGTTAATATGATATGGTATTTTCAGCATTGATCTGATCCGAATTGACCTGAACCTGACCAACTTTTCCATCCTGACATGGTAAAAAGAAGGGTGTTAGGTAAATTTATTTCAAATCAAAACACCTTAGAAATGCAAAAAATTAACATGATGACAACGAGTAAAGTTTTTGCATCTAAATCAATCTGCACTGCCAGCTTGTAAGTTGCCGCAGTAGGAAAAGTTGTTTCTTATCAACTTCAAATACCACCCTTCCCACATCGGTACGAGTAGAAATAATAATGCTTTTAAACTTGAAAGATCTTTTACCTTACAATCGAGTTATGTTAAAATAGATGAAAAATTTCTTATCTATCACTCATATACTTGTTTTTTTCTTCTTATTATTTAGTACTCCATTAATTAATGCTTGTTTTTATAAGAACGAGTAAAGATTTTTTAAAGTTTTGTTTTGAATCACAAAAATATCAATATTCTTGCGTTACCCCGTGGGACATATTTTGGTGGTTTTGTTGTTATATTGCTAGTTACAATTGTAGTGCGCGTAGGTGGTTTAAAAATCAATCAAATTTACTTTTAATCTCTAGCTTTTTGTATGTACATATAAAAGTTTACTCGTGCTTAATTTTGTTAAATTTAAGTAAAACTAATATTATGCACAAGTTTTTACGTAAAAGTATATATTACGTATTAGTATCGACTTATTATTGTAACGATTTCTGCTCGATGATGTTGGAAATAAACTTGGATCTAAATAAAACTCGTAATCACAATATACCAAAACTTTTAGATATGATCATAATTTTGTCATCTAAGGTTAAAAAAATCGCTCGGCGCTAGCTAAAGGGTTGGATACCGCTAAGCGATTAATCGATTTGACGGGGATTAATCGAAATTAATCGGAGTGCATTTTTATGTATTAAATTATAAAATTTTGAAAGTATATGTCCGATTTATCCGATTTATATCCGAGTTAGCCGATTTTGATATTTCAATTTATCTCTTTTTCATCTATAAAATTATAAAATTTTGAAAGTATATGCCCGATTAAGTCTCATATTATATAATTATCCAAAACACTTAGAAATGCAAAAAAAATTACTAACATGATAACAACGAGTAAAGTTTTTGCAAGTAATTCAATTTGCATCTAAAAGTTGTGTTAAAAGACATAATATCATAGGACGAGAGAGATCTTACACCCAATCAACCACCCCTTGGTGTATTTTATTATAAATAAAAGTACGAAAACAAAAGATAAAGATTAGTCCCAAACGGATGCTAATCAAACGATTACAAAAGAAAAGATGAGATCGTCCCAACTAAGTTGATCCGATCTCCCTCACATACAAAGATCACTCAATCACACTCTATACAAGACGAAATAATCAAACTCCCAGGTCAACCTTCAAAGTTTGAGTGAGAGAGAGATGAGAGAGCTGCGCACACGCAGGTGTGTGTGTAATATGAATGATAATGAAACCCTAGCCAAAGGCTAGGGTAATAAACTCGTCCAACAAAGGGGCCAGCAATGGGCTTCAACGGTAATAACACAAAAGGCCCACCAAGAGTAATAAAAGCCCAATACACCAAACCTGAAATAAAACCAAAAAACATAACACAAGAAATATATCATATGGAAAGATTACACAAAACAACACCCTTCCTCAATCTGACATATGAGAGAGCTATAAATCATCTACCAAACATGTTCACAAGCCTCAGCTGTTTACATAGTTTCAGCTGTTTACATAGTTTCAGGTGTTGGTTAATGACATGAGCCTTAGTAAAAATGTCAATAGTCTGATCAAATGAAGCAATCTTGATAGTGTTAATCATACCATCTTAAACCTTTTCCCTCACCACATGAACATCAACTTCAAAATGTTTGGTTCTCTCATGAAATACAGGGTTAGCAGCAATCTGCATAGCAGAACTGCTATCACTATAGAGGTTCACAAGAAACAAGTTTTTCACCCTTAGATCACTAAGCAAGTTAGTGTTCCAAATAACTTCACATATAGCACTTGCCATACATCTATAGTCAGCCTCAACTAAAGATCTGGATACTGTGGGTTGCTTCTTGCTCTTCCAAGAGACAAGAGACCTCCCAAGAAAGACACAATATCCAGATACAGACTTTCTGGTTCTAAGACATTTGGCCCAATTAGCATCAGTGAAACAAGACACCCTTAAAGAGGTATCTTTATAAAATTGGATACCAGTCCCTAGTGAATTTTGAGGTATCTAATAACCCTCAAAGTAAATTTAAGATGAGATTGAAGGGGGACATGCATGTGCTGGCTAAGGCAATAAACAACATAAGATATATCAGGTCTAATATGAGTCAGGTAAATGAGTCTCCCAAGTAATCTTTGATACTCAAAAATATTTAAGAGAAATTTATCATCTTTGCTTTCATCAACAACCAAAACACAACTTTCAGGTAATGGGGTTGCTGCTGGTTTAGAAGCAAGTAAACCAAACTCATGAATAAGTTCAAGGCAGTACTTTCTTTGGGTCATGCAGATCCTATTAGAGTTTTCAAGAACCTCAATACCTAAAAAATAACTCATAATGCCAAGGTCTTTAATCATGAATTTGGTTTTTAGAAAGCTTTTAAATGATTCAATTTCCTCAATGCAATTACCAGTGATGATAAAATCATCAACATAAACAAGAAGAGCAATGAACATGTTACCATTCTGTTTAGTGTAAAGAGAGTAATCAAACTTACTTTGGTTAAAGCCATGCTCAACCAAGACAGTGGTAAGTTTAGCATTCCACTGCCTTGGGGCTTGCTTGAGACCATACAAAGCTTTATTAAGCTTACAGACCTTACCTTTATCCTTGCAATTGAAGCCCAAAAGAAGAGTTATATAAATGTCCTCATCAAGATCACCATACAAGAAGGCATTGTTAACATCAAGTTGGAAAAGAGGCCAGTCATTAGAGACAGCTATGATAACAAGACACCTAACGGTAACCATTTTAACAACAGGACTGAAAGTCTCATCAAAATCAATGCCTTCCCATTGACTATAACCTTTAACAATAACCCTAGCTTTAAACTTGTCAACAACGCCAGAGGACTTGTATATAATCTTATAGATCCATTTATTGTTAATAGCCTTTCTATCAGCAGGTAAATCACTTAAGGTCCAAATATTATTACTTAAATGAGCCTTAATTTCATTGTTCATAGCCTCAACCCACCTACTATCCTTCACAGCTTCATAGTAGGTGGATGGTTCAATAGATTGATTAAGGGTGGTAGCAAAGCAAAAATTGGTAGCGTTCAAATTAGAGTAATTAACATGCTTCTCTATATCATACTTAAGCTTGCTATCAAGAACAAAATCATTAAGTTTAGCAGGCATTTTAGTGGGTCTACTAGACTTTCTAACATGCTGCTCCTCATCTTGAGGATGGTCCCCACTATGCTCAATAAAAGAGTTAGAAGAATTTTCATTTTCAAAATTGCCCTTAGAGTAGGATTGCACATTTTCACCTATAGTGGTTGTAGAGTTCTCCTCCTGATGATGCACAAAGGCATCATCAATAATGGGGTGAGCCCTACCATCCACATTAGGTGTTGCTCTCTCATCATCATTAGGACTTGAAGGTGTTTGATTATCAAAAAAGGTCAAGAGCTAAGCATCACTTGTAATGACTACATCTGTTGAGTCTTTTCCTAAATTGTTTTTCATTTTGAAAGGAAAAACAGTTTCATAGAACTTCACATCTGTAGAAAACAAAATTCTTCTATTATCCAAGCTAATCAATTTGTAAGCCTTTTTAAAAGAAGAATAACCAATTAAAACACACTTCTCAGACCTAGATGTGAGTTTGTCACTGTTATTCAGACAAGTAGAAAAACACAGACATCCAAAACACTTTAAATGAGAGAGATTGGGTTTTTTGCCATAGAGCAATTCATAGGGGGACCTACCATTTAAGACAGAAGAGGGGGCCTGTTAATCAAATAAACAGCAGTCAAAACACATTTAGACCAAAAATTGATAGGAATCCCACCCTGAAACATAAGACTCCTGGCTACATTAAGAAGGTGTCTATGTTTCCTTTCAGCAATCCCATTTGATGAGGGGTATGAGGACAAGAGGTTTGATGGATAATACCCAAAGAAGAGAGCAATGTGTGTACTTTGTTGTTAACAAATTCAGTCCCATTATCAGATCTAAAGATTTTGATTTTGGAATCAAACTGATTATTAACAAGATTAATAAATTGAGTTAACCAATCAAAAACTTCATCCTTAAATTTCAAAAGATAAGTCCACACAGCTCTAGATTAATCATCCATAATGATAAGGAAGTATTTATACCCTTCCTTACTAGGAACCTTGTAAGGACCCCACAAATCCAAGTGAACAAGGTCACCAAGTTGGTTGCATTTGTGATCACTCAAAGGAAAGGGTTCCCTTGTTTGTTTGGCCCTATGACAAGTTTTACAAACAGGAATGATGGTGTTTTTGGAAAGTTTGAGGTCAGTCTTGAGAGCATTGAGAACTTGGTCAGAGGGATGACCAAGTCTACAATGCCAAATATCTTTAGAGGTGTTAAAAATCATGGCACTGTTAACAGTACCTAAGCTCTTAGTCTTAAGGTCATCAAACAAGTAGAGCCCCCCAGATTCACTACTAGTCCCCAGAGTAGTCTCCTTGGCCAAGTCCTGAATATAACATTTATCCTCATCAAAACCAACAAACAACTTGCCATCCTTAATAAGTTTGTTAACAGACATCAAGCTAACACAATAACCAGGCACAACTAACACATCATGGAGACAACATTATTTGAAAGTTTGAGGTCACCAATGTGACTAATATTGGCAACAGTGCCATTAGGATGACCAATAGAAATGTTGAGGTTGGAAATATCAACAACATTAAACATACCAACTGTGGAAGTGGTAAGGTGTTGGTTTGCCCCAGAATCAATAATCCAACCCAAAGTAATGGATTTAACAAGAAATTTAGAGTTCCCACAAAAAAACTTGGAAAAATTAACATTGAACCAAACATTAGCATTAAAGAAGGAAATTCTACCTGCCATATTGGACTGAGTATTGCCAGAGGTGTCATTGATCAGATTAAGAAGCTTTTGCATTTGTTCAGTGGTGAAAGAGTTTGGAGAGTTACAAGTGGAAACCTGTTTTTCTCCAGTTTTAATGTCACAATTAGCATTAAAATTAGATTTAAACTAATTTGCCTTTGACTATTACCCCCCCCCCCCCTTTTGATGTAACCAGCAGGATAACCAATCAATTCAAAGCATCTATCAACAGTATGACCAATTTGATTGCAATGAGTGCACAAAAGGTTAGGGATATGACCCCTAAAACTTTTGGACCCATTGCCCTTGTTGGGGGTTCTATTAGAAGCATTGGAAGTGCTTCTCCTATTTTGATTAAAGGTCTTAGCAGCAAAAGAAGTAGCATTCAATTTAGCCTCCGTCTGGTCTGAGTTATCAGGAACACCCCTATGGAATTCCTCTCTAGAAACAGTGACATAAGCTTCCTTAACATCAGGAAGTGGATCCTTGGTGAGAAGTGTAGTTCTAACAGGTTGATAACAGTCATCAAGCCCCATAAGAAACTGCATAAGCCTCATGATTTGCTGATGCAAAGCTAATTCAGTGCTAGCAGAACAAGAGCATTTAACAGCACACACACATTTAGGAATCTTAGAGACAGCATCAGACTCTCTCCAAAGAGAGTTCAACCTGTGATAGTAATCAGATATAGAGCTACCCCCTTGTTTAACAGACCCAATTTTTTGAAGTAAGTTATAGACAATAGAACCATCAACCTTGTCATAAGTTTCATTAAGCTCTTTCCAAACATTAGCAGTATTTTCATAATAAACAAGCCCCATATACACATCACTAGAGACAACATTCATAATCTAGGTAAGAACCAAAGCGTTGCATCTATCCCATTGAGCACACAAGACATCATCAGTATAAGACTCCCTTAAACAAGAACCATCAACAAAAGCAAACTTGTTCCTAGCTTGTAAAGCAAGTCTCATAGCATTGTTCCACATTCTATAGTTCTCAGTCCCCAATAATTTAATTGGGACAAGGACAGAGCTACTGTTATCACTATTATGAATATGAAGTGGGTTTCCAGCATCCAAGTTGCTAATTAGAGCAACTGGATTGGTAGTGGTTTCAGGGGGACCCCTACCACCACCATTACCTCCACCACCATTGGGTGTAGGAAGTGCAGCACCAGAACTCATGATTCACACAAAAGAGAGAGCAAAGAAGGCAAACAAAAAACAGTAAAAAACAAGACAAGAACAAGAGCCAAGTATAGCAAGTGAAGCAAACCAAAAAATAATCACAATAAACACTCAGAAAATGAGCACCAGAAATTTTAAGTTGTGGACTGGGATTGGCCAGAGCAGGTATCCACACCAGTCAAGGCTGGAGGGTCAAGGTGTTAACCGAATCCGTTTGCACCCACAAACTTAGTAATAGTAGCTCAGAAAGTAACCAAGAGAGACAAGTAAGAAAATGAAAGAAGACTTACAGCGGAAATCAGCAACCAATATCTATAAAAAAATCACTCAGTCTCTAGATTCACTTAGTCTAGAGGATGGGTGGGCCACCAACAGGAAACCCCCAAAAAAGAGTAACAAACTAGGGTTAGCAAACCCTATCAAATATATACCTGTGCGAGCTAGCCAAAAAGGTAACGACACCACTAAAGGTGATACCAGGATACCAAATAAAGGAAAAACCCCAAAAAATTAAATTAAAGTTTCAAGAAACCCTAATCCAATCTTCAAGATTTTTAACGGCACCACCAAAATAAGTAACAGCACCACCAATTAAAGCTTCCTGGGCACCACAGAGTCAAAATTCCCAAAAAATAAAATTAGGGTTTGTGAAAACCCTAATAATATTTTTCAAGAAAAAGAACGGCACCACCAATACAAGCTTCCAGAGACGTCAAGAGAGCTAAGATCACCACCCAAAGAATAAAACCCTAAAAAATAAATTATGGTTTCACTCAATCAAAAAATTGATTATAATAAACAAAAACCGAGAGAGCTTCGATAGGCTGAAAGATCTACAACCAGTGCTCTGATACCATGTTAAAAGACATAATATCATAGGACGAGAGAGATCTTACACCCAACCAACCACCCCTTGGTGTATTTTATTATAAATCAAAGTACGAAAACAAAATATAAAGATTAGTCCCCAAACGGATGTTAATCGAACGATTACAAAAGAAAAGATGAGATCGTCCCAACTAGGTTGATCCGATCTCCCTCACATACAAAGATCACTCAATCACACACACTATACAAGACGAAATAATCAAACTCCCAGGTCAACCTTCAAAGTTTGAGTGAGAGAGAGATGAGAGAGCTGCGTACACACAGGCGTGTGTGTGTGTGTGTAATATGAATGATAATGAAACCCTAGCCAAAGGCTAGGGTAATAAACTCGTCCAACAAAGGGGCCAACAATGGGCTTCAACGGTAATAACACAAAAGGCCCACCAAGAGTAATAAAAGCCCTATACACCAAACCTGAAATAAAACCAAAAAACATAACACAAGAAATATATCATATGGATAGATTGCACAAAACAACAAGTTTCCTCTTTATGAATTATCAAAAGGCAACCTAGTGGTCATGCCGAAGGTAACTTGTCCTTGTTACTAAGTTTCATTAACGGGAAAATTCTTGACTCTACACAAAACGATAAATGGATATGGAAGTTGAACGACTCTGGTATGTTCTCCGTTAGCTCTTTAGGCCGAGTTATTCAAAATAAAATGTTCGTTAATAATGGCATTCTCCCCAAATCCTTATGGAATTCTAGGGTCCCTCAGAAAGTAAATGTATGTACATTTACGTTTAGCTTTAAACCAACTTTTTACCAGAAGTAATTTGGCTCGTCATGATATTTCGATATCCTCTCAATCATGTCTATTTTGTGGTATGGATGAGGAGTGGCGAGAGCATTGTTTCCTCACATGTCCTGTAATTAAGATCATATGGCTCAAGATTTGGAGGTGGTGGAAATGACCATCATTACTAATATGAATATATGATAGCAACGAGTAAAGTTTTTGTTATCTAAATCAATTTGACAATTTGCATCTAAAAGTTCTTCTTTGTGAATTTCTATAATTTAATATCACTACCCACATCGGTAGAAGGTAAAAATAATGATGCTTTTATAATTTGAATGAGCTTTTAACTTATAAGCCAATCATCTATAACCAAGTAAAAAGTTCTTACTTAGTAATAGATGCTTGCTTTTTTTTCTTACGAAATATTAATTGTTAGCTCTTTTTTATGTTACATAAGAACGAGTAAAGGTTTTTTAAGTTTCGGTATCAATTTTCTCCACGTTACCGTCTGGGATGGGTAGTCTTGTCGGTATAACAAATTTTTGGTTACTCGTATTTCTCTACAGCGTATTTTGTATCTTACGTTTTCATTATGTAGGTTTTGAAATCCGGGTCGACCCGACCGGTTCAACGGGTTGAACCGGTTTCGACCGAAAACGGATCAAATTGATCACTCGGGTCGTGTATTTTAGAAACGGTGTGACCCGTTGGGTTTGAAGCGAACCGGGTCGACTTGGATCGTGAGAATCGGCCGAGTTTTGATTTTTTTCGCGATTTAATTACGTATATTTGCAACGTAACTTTATTTTTACATGTTATATTTGTTAGTAAATGGCTTTTAGGTCTGATTTATATATATATATTTTTTAGTATTGCAAATATATGTAAATTTTTTTTATAAAAAACCGGGGTGACCCGACGGTCCAACCGGTGACCCGGTGGCTCAGCCGGGTCGATTCAAAACCCGGGTTTCAAAACATTGCTTTTGTAGTCTCTTTATCTACTTTGACTATTAATATTTTTACTCATATAAAAACTAAATCTACTACTAAATTATATAACACATTTAAAAACCGAATATATATTCATATTAATTTTATCAAACATTATATGACACAAATAAAAATACTTATGATTAGTGTTCAATAACAAACACTTTAAAAATTTCCCACTTGAACTTTTCTTAGTATTTTTTTTACGTTTAAAAATGTAATATTGTGTAGCCTTAATATCACAATCTTTTTTTAGCCCTGTATTTTCTCTAGAGAAAGACGGTTGCATAAGGTATTGGGCTAACAAGACTTTAATGCACAGGAAAAGTCTTGTAACAATTTGATGTTGGAAATTTAGTGCAATTGTGGGAACGGGTAATACTTGTAAATGGGTTTGGAGGTACGGAGTGTACACCCATTAAGTCCCTTACCTCCCTGGACTTAATATAGTGGTTGTGATATCAGTAGGAAGCTGCTCCTGGTCAGAAAGTTGCTCCTGGTCAGGAAGTTGCTCCTGGTCAGGAAGCTGCTCCTGGTCAGGAAGCTGCTCCTGGTTAGGACGTTGCTCCTGGTGATGCACAAAGTCTTTGTAACCTCTTTGACCAGTTAATGAGGGTTGAATATTGACCTGATGACCAGGTTTCTGGTCATGTAACCACTATGCTTTATGAAGGTTATTATGAGATTAATAGGCCGATTAATGCTCTTAATACCTTTGACTAGGAGTTACATTCCTTAAAGGAATAGGATCACTATAAATAGTGATCATATTTTGCATGATAAAAGACAGAAACAAGAAACACTTACACGCACATAGTTCTTGATTTGTGCCTAAAACAAGAACTAACTCTTGGTTTTATCCCAAGGAGGTATTCGTGTTAACCCAGGCATAGGGTCGAATAATCTTCTTTGGAAAGTGATTACACGACTTCAAGAGATATCCGGTAACCATTCATTGGTACGTAGTTAGGCTATTGATTATCTTCACCCTGTTGGAACGAATTAAACCCCAACAATCAAAGAAGATTATTTTGTGATAATCAATGGCGGCGGCAATGAAGCATATGGTGGCTAACTTCTCCAAACTGGACAAGTTTGAAGGGGTTGATTTTAGGAGATGGCAGAAGAAGATGCACTTTCTTCTTTCTACCATGAATGTGGTGTACGTGCTGACCACTCCCATTCCTGATGGTGGTGATGATGCTACTTTGGAGGAACTGAGGAAAAGGAGCAAATGGGAGAATGATGATTATGTGTGTCGCGGCATAATTCTCAATGGTATGTCTGATTCTTTATTTGATATTTACCAAAATGTTGAATCTGCTAAAGAACTATGGGATTCCTTGGAAGCCAAATATATGGCTGAGGATGCATCAAGTAAGAAGTTCCTTGTGAGTGATCTCACAAATTACAAAATGACTGATTCAAGACCAGTCATGGAACAATACAATGAACTTCTTGGAATACTTGGCAGATTTACACAACATAAAATGAACATGGATGAGACCATTCAGGTCTCGTGTGTCATTGACAAACTACCTCCTTCTTAGAAAGATTTCAAGCACACCTTGAAACATAAGAAGGAGGAATTAACTCTTGTTGAGTTGGGTAGTCATTTGCGCATTGAGGAATCCCTCAGGGTGCATGAAAGTGATAAGCCAAAGAGCAACAATGTTGCTGGTTCATCTGTTGTCAATATGGTAGAGCATAACAACTCCACCAGGTACAATGACAACAAGGGCAAACGTAAGCATCATGATAACACCAAAGCTAATCCTAACAAGAAGTCATCAGTGGCTTGTTGGAAGTGTGGGAAACCTGGACACTTCAAAAGGGATTGCAAAGGTGTTAGCATTGGCAACCAAGCTAATGGATCAGGCACAAAAGGTCAGAATAT